>VXAL01015082.1:149739-178881 GCA_013399475.1 Chauna torquata
CCCCCCCACGCACACACAAAGAAAAAGAAATACTCCTTATATTCAGAAAACAGAAATTAAGTGCCAAGACCAAGGACAAATTCAGGTAAATAGAGGAAGCCTAGTAAAGTTTGCTTCTAAATTTTGCCACATAGCCAATTCTCACCTCTAGCTTTCTAGTTTTGCAAAACAAAGAGGTAAATTCACCTGCTTGCTATTTACTCCTAAGCATCAGGATAGTGCTGTCAGGGACTTCCTTCTGCAAGGTGCAATGCCAGGAAGCACAAAATGAGGAGTGGGAGGTTTGGCCAGAAATGTCTGGAGGCAATAAAAATGGGACTACAAGATGAACACCGTCCTACGCTCATGCAAACAGAGGGAAGGGTGGGGAAATGAGATTTCACTGGAATTTGCTTGACAAAGACTTAGTGAAGATCCAAGGATTTAGGCTATTGTTTTTTATTGAAAACATTGTTCTCTAAAGGTTTTTTTGTTTGTTTGTTTGTTTTGTTGTTGTTAGTGAGTAATTTGAAACTGTCACCTAAAGATAAGAGACAACAGTAATTAGATCTAATTGAACAGAGTGAACAGCATTGGTCAGGCCATCATGAGCACAGAGTACGCGTCTCCTACTAAGTAATGCCCTCTGCTAAATATCTTTTGAACACCTGAAATTTTGGCAGTCACGGTTATGATATAGCACTCTTGAAGCTGTTTAAAAAAAACCTGTTTCCATAGAAAGCATATGGAACATTTATTTCTCATGACATCAGGAAAGCTCACACTGTGAGGCTGCATTTCATGTTTCTGACATACTCAGCAAGAACTCCAGACAAGACCAGCACTATGGTGAAAGTTGAAAGCATGGAAAGAAATGGTTCTCAGCCACAATGCAGGACGTCCTAGGAACGTAGGCCTGTTTCCAAAGAATTGCACAGGGACCACCAAAACCACTTTTTAAGAAAGCAGTTACCACACTGTGAACACTTGTTAACAGTCCCATTCTCAAAATAATATTTTAATAAATCCTTAAAGAACTGCTTTTTCATTATGAATAGTTCATTTGTGTGCATTAGAAATCAAGCTGACTGAGTTGCAAAAATTAGTCTCACCGTGCTAGGCTTTTGATGTATCATCTTCTATTTCAAGAGGGAGGGACTGTAGGCTATGGTGGGATACTGAAACTACAGGGAACATGTAGGAATTTCACTGTGAGAAAAATTCCTGACCAGACAACATGACAGGGAGACAGTGCCTCATTTCCATGTGGTTTTCCAGCTTTTTTTTCTTTTTTTAATAGAACCCATCCATTTTGCTTCCTTGATTTCATATTCTTAAAAAAAGAAAAACAAACACCTTTTTTCTTAGAGGTGGGAGAAAAAGTAATTATCTTGCCTTGTTAAATCTACCAAAGAGTATATTAGAAAATTTCAGTGGTGTGAAAGTTCATTTGTTAAATGTGGCATACACAGTATGGTATATAAAAGTGGAAATTAATTATTTTGCTATGATTTTTTTTATCATGTATTATTTGTAAGACATCTGTGCTCAGCGCTCCCAACTGAAATCAAAGTTCAGTCACTTCAGACGCTGTGAAGATGTACAGAAGTCACAATCAGGTATATAATGACTACATATAAAGAACACAGAATGGTCACACTGTCCAGCCAGCAGATAGCAAGGCACTCCAAGCAGTTTAATAGTATGTGAACAAAACATTTAGGCTCCCCATCCCCTCCCTGAGGAAAACAGAGGGGTGATGGGAAATAGAAGATGAAGGAAAGTAAGGGAATTTCCTACATCAACAAGTATGACCACGTCAGTGGTTCTTCATTTCACCAACATTTCAAAATTCACCAAATTAAATTCTGCCTGCAGAAAGATTATTAACTGGTCATCCATGTAATTGCTACCAAAAAAAAAAAGTCACCACAAACAAAGAACTGTGTTCCTATATGTTATATCAATGTTTCTCAGACTAGTAACGGAAAACATTAGATCGAGACTGATTAAATTGACAGAATTACTAGCTCTAATTCAAATTCAGATAATGCTCTTCATATCATAATTAATATCTAATTAGTTTTCTAAGACATTTTAACCTCTTTCTCTTCTAAGCTTAGATCATTGCCAGCTTTATCACTCTGTATCTGCTGATGATATAAGAACTGATACTATCTTTGGAAGCTTGACGTTAAATTAATAACATTTCCAATGTGCTCTTGCAGCAAACACAAAGAAAGTATCACTATCTGATTACCCACCTGAGGGCTTCCTTCCCATTTGTCCTTTTGACTATTAACCAAAGTGCTATTTGGACTGGTTTTCCTATATTTCGTGTAAATGAATGACTATCCTTAATATTTTCTTTCCTCTTTGGTCAAGAACAATGGAAAATGTGTCACAAGGAAAGGCCAGCAGACAATACAGATGTATTTGTGTACACACAGCCTGCTCCACAAATCCTGAAATTCATTTGCAAGCTTGTGCCTTGCAATTTTTTTATCCTTAAAGGAAGCTTCTCCTCACCTCTAGCTTCTTATAGTCAGTGAAGTATAAACAGCAGACATAAAAATGAGCATATACAAACTTAAAACCATATACAAAGCATCACTGCGGTAATCAGATGTTCTTTACAGTCCAAAGTCCAGCTCTCTATGGTCTTTAAAACAGGGAGAAGTGAGGGAAGGAGTTTAAGCAGCCCATCGGACTTGTCATCATTATCCAGAGAGCACAACTTCTATAGATAGAAAGCAGGCATCAGGAAGGGACAGACAGTGATGGAGCTTCAGGCAGCAGAACATCACCCACTTCCCATTGCCTTTATCCTTGCCTAGTCTTCTACGCACAATAGGTTAATTTAATTTACCAATGCCCTACTTTCACGAGACAGAAGAGGCTACTCAAGTTCAGTACGGACTGCTGAAACAGACAGCAGTGGCAGCTTCTAAATTCACAGCTAGATAATGCGATACAGTGATACCATGGCGCATATCATACTTCACACAAAACAAGACAAAACCTTCAAAAGGGCAGAACGCTGCAGAGCATCCCAAATTATCATTGCCTGTCAGTACATGTTATAACTGAATATACAGCTCAGGCAGGAGAATGCTATTTTCAGCAGGCTTTATCAAAAGTCAGGAAGCCTCATTTCAACGAGAAACATCATCTGTCAGTGCGGGAAAGAGAAAAAATGATAACTTTTGTATAAAAAGTGCCAAGGAGTGATTCAACATTCATCAACTCACTTCATTCTCATTAGTGAAATTTAAATATCCAATTTAGCAATCTTTCACTTTGCATTTTGGATGATGGTATGTTGCTAAAATCATTTTATAGAGAAAAACTGGTAATAATACTCCCCTTCTTTCTCTGAAATCATGAGATGATGCCTGAAATCATCTGAAATATTTTCCCTTCTGCAGTACCTGTGGAATCAACCCAATTGTCTGTCTTTTTCAGAAATCATGAGCTCTCTAGTAGAAACCACCTCTTAAGATGCTTTTATTACTTCTGAAAGCCCTACCTCCTAATGGACTGAATAGTTGATCACAGATGCTATATGCAATGAATAGACAATCCAAACTTCCAAGCAATTGCACAGCATTAAGTTATACTGAGTGCACAGATAAGCTGGTTATTGTTTTTAAGTTTTATCCATTGGGCTTGAAATTGCAGCCATATGAAAACGTTATGCAATCTTCTAGTACATAGGCCCCATTCAGACTCCCTTTTGCCTGAACTAGAAAAGCAAAGAAAGCACTGTATCTCATACAAATACAAAGACTTTATGATCTTCATCTTATTTGCCTTGAAAAACCTCCTGCAGACTTCAGTGAGATTTGGGTTAGACCTTCCACATATTACAGAAACAAGACCCCTTTTTTGTATATCGCATGAGTTCTCTAACCAGGAACTAATTAATATTTTGACATTTTAGAATAGTAGTTGGTATTTAAACGAAATATTTCAAAGACCATTGCCCTTGATATCAATCAATATGATTACTGACATCAGAAATATGTCATGTTCTGATTAGTGTGCTCAGAACAATACACAAGTCATACTAGTAGTACTAAAGAGCAAAAAAAAAAAAAAATCTTATGAGAATTCTGTAAATAGAAAAAAATAAAATAAAATCAAAGGCTGACCTTTTATGACCATCTAATAGCTTAGATACTGATTCTAAGTTTATCTGAAACAACAAGAAATCAAGTTTGGAAGGAGGTAAGATTGAGGGCATGCTTCCTTTCGGCATTTCAGAATTACATTTTTCCTCTTATCCAGAACGGAGAGTGCTCACTATTTACATCTCATCAGAATCAAAATTTCCTGGATTTTTCAATTACAGTGGAACCTCAAAGGAACTTACAGTTTTGGTCTCCAACTCTGATGTTTTGAGCACTCTCATAGAAATTACTGGTTGAAAACGTATTCTGCTGAAGTGAAATGGGTTTGTGCAGCTACATTATACAAAGATTTCACAGATGAAGTACACCTGGAAGAAACATTGGTGCTATAAAGATGCACTAGACTTACAAAAATACCTCACAGCTACTCAGTTTCTGATAACCACACATCTTGGATTTTGTTGCAAGTCTTTAAAATAAATAACATTAAAGCACTTAGCTCATTAATTCCTTTTTTCTACACATGCATAAGTGAGAATTAAAAACACGACCTGCTAAATGGTTAATGCTTGCTAATATTGTTATTACTGATCTAGTTTGATTTTTTTCTTCATATTTTTCCATCTTAACTTGGTTGTGTCAGAAGAATTTCATATGAGCTGTGAATACACATCCTAGGGTTTATAAACTGCATTGAACTGGCTATTTGAACCTGCAAGTAAAAAGCACAAAACCAAATGACATTCAGTAGAGTTTGTTGTTGTTGTTGTTGTTTTCCCCCAGCCTCATATTTCATCCTCAGTGGACTGGGGACACAAGTCCCCAGCATTCGGCTTCTGTTGCGATCACCTGCCTACAGAACCATGCTGAACTTGGGTCGGTGCCTTCTATGTGCCTCGCATATGAAGAAGCAAACATGAAAAATAAAAACAAAAACCCAAAGGAAATTACACACAGGTTTGCATGACGACACCTATCTATTCAGAACAAGACTTTTTACCTGTTTTCTCCCTTTGATATTTTCCTTTTGAAAAGGGAAAGAAGAAGTAAGCAATTGGCAAGCATGCCTACAAATCACTGTAGAGAAGCATCATCCCATTTGGAATACATACTCTTTGCTGTTACAGTGTCTTTGACATATTTTACATGCATAGTCTTGGATGAAAAACTAGATAGTAAACTTCTGAAACTCCCCCTTGTCACATTTTTGTCATTAAAAAAAAAAACCATGAGAAATGAAAGAAAATTAACTCAAAACAAAACCTTTTCTACAGTACTTTATCAGGAAAGAAAGCTAACAAGGTTGCTCAGCACTCCATTTATTTATTAACTTATTCTGCTTCTGTCTCCTCCCAAACTTGATGCCTGCTTTTAAATTCCATTTGGTATATTTTTTGCCACTTTTCCCCTTACCCTTTTTCGTGTGACAATGCATCATTTGGTAGTATGGGAATACTCCCCAGCTGGGGGAAACTTAATATCTACATGTGGTGAGCATCTTCCTGGGTGGGGATTCATTTCACTCCAAGTTCATCTCCAAATATCATGCTTGCATTTCCAAACTTGGATAAATCTGTTCAGTCTGACTTTACCCCAGCTAAGTCTAAACACACGACAGCTTTCAAAATTTAGGAGCATTGGTCCCTCCTTGGTCAATGCATGGAGGCAGACATGTCCAGAAGGTAACAGAGATCTTAGCAGGTTTCCATTGCCTCTGGAAGCAGCTATTACTCTTTACAAATACCCTAAAGTTATCCTGGGTGATTATGACCTTCTGACCAGACAATCACACATATTTCAGCACCAACATTAGACATACGTTCCTTCTGTGCTTTCTAAATATTTCCAGGTAAAGTGCCAATGTTTTATTGCCATGCAGTGTACGCAGTGTCAGTTTTCAGCACAGGAATGCAGTTCAGTGGGCCGCTGACACTTGCGGTCAGATTTTTCAAGGCACAGTTACATGTTTTAATTTTAAGATGTCCTTAGTCTTTTATGCAGCAGAAGTTAAGAGCTCAGGCACCTCTTTGCATCTGTAAACAACTTTAGAAGAGCTGTAGAAGGCTTAAAGCAGAATGATTAACAGCAACAGCACAAACACTGACTGACTGAAGATTTGTACCCAACACAGCAAGAACAGCTCATTCAGAAAAATGAAAATGCAAAAGCCTAATATGAGGCCCTGACTCCTAATGTGTGCTCTGACACAGGAGAGTTAACATCTAATCATTTATTGAAATTTAAATGTCTAAGCATCAAAAATATCTAAATGCCTTAAAGCAAGAGCATTTAGCCAGAAAATGCTTAAGCACACATCAAAGAATATTTCTAGCTGAAGGGTATGAACTCAAGGGTCTTAAGGTGGGGAGTAAAAATAAATAAATAAATAAATAAAGACAACAACAAAAACTGAGCATTTACGTTGCAAAGCTGAAACACACAGAGGAGTTGATACATACTAGATGTTAAACGGATATAAGATAGGCTCTTACCTATAACAGAGGAGCGATGGCTACAGATACAAGAGCTTCTGCTATCTTATGATTATACTAGAAGCAGGAAACAATATATGAATAAAGCAGGAAGTATTTGTGAATGCAGTAACGACTCACTGAATAGGTTCTCTCTTTATCCCTGTAAAACTGAGCAAAAATATTCTACTATTAAACAAAATTATCTTAAGAAACAAAATTAGTAGGAAAGGTTCATATTATGTCCTAATGAAGTACCAGCATTCGAGTATTCCTGGAGGTATATTCTGCTAATTTAAAGAAGGGTTTCAGCATAGTAAAAAGGCCAGGAGGTATATGGAGAAGGATGTTTAGGTAAAATACCTGAAATTAGAATTATTTATTATTCACTCATTGGAAAAGAATCTGAGATAAACAGGCCGAAAAAAAGACAACTTTGTTTTACCTGTGCAGTTTTAAGGTTATAAGCATACTAGCAAGCTCAGCTAGAGAAGAACAGAAGAAAATGTAGCGCTGTAAGGAAAATACTGTATGACCACAAGACTGTCATATAGAATATCATTAGCATTGGGGATTTTTCCTGCAACCATGGAAAATATGCCTATCCAGTCCACTGAAGTGAGGACTGACAATAGTCTTATCTCAAGCAGAAGTAATGCTGAATGTCTGCCAACATTAAAGACGACACTTCAAAACTGAGGGCAGCTAGGACTCAGTGTCAACAAAAGTGAGTGCTTTTTTTTTTTTTTTTAATGAGATTAAAGCACAGACTTAGCCTACAGGACCCAAGAGAAGATGAAAATTGTTTCTACGAAAGGCAAGATCATGACAACTGAATGAATCTCAGTAATGTAGAATATAATTTGGCATGTATGAATCTGGGCAAAGAATCCATCTTCTCTTGTTTATCCTATATAGCCAGAACAATGTTGTAATATAATATGAAAAATATCCAAAAGAGGTTAGTTGGGTATATTTTAATCTTTCTAATGCTCCTGCCAGCTACAGCAAAACTAAAAAGAAAAAAAAATATTTTTTTTAGAATAATGTGAAAACCTTGAATGTCATATATGACTTGCAAGATTCAGCAGTGAAGTTCGCCAAAGCAGCTGCCCAGGCACATTAGACAGCTTTTGCCTGAAACTCAGATGACTAAGTCATAGTAAGAGTGGGCAGCACGGCAACAGTACAGATTCTCTCTATTCACTTTAACCAATCTAGTCCAGAGGTAATCTCAGAGAGATTGTATTATTCATAGATCACAGACACCTTTTAAAATTTCCACCACTAGCGCCAGAGAAGATCCTAGCATCTCTCAGAGGCAGCAGCAGGTACTGTATGCTGCTAGTGTAAGGTCAGGAGTACAGAAGTCGGGTTATAAAATGAATGTAGGCTGTGGGGCACAGAAGGCATTGTTCACTCACAAAACAAGATGAGCTATCTGCACTTCAGCTATACAGCTTTTTTTTTTTTAAACATGAAATCCATTTTTTAGAAGAACATAGAGCAGACCTTGAAAAAGTAATGAAGAGATATCAGCAGCATTAAGTATGGCAGAAAAAGCTTATAAACCTATTGACCCTTCTTGCTCACAAATGCCTGAATTCTGCCAAGAGATAGACTTGGTCTACCTGTATTAATAGCAAATGTTCTTATCAGAGCACTTGCACATTCAAGAAGGTTAAGAGGACAAGTAAAGATCTTGACAACCAATGCTACCTCCCACAGAGAGCTTATACAAACCTTTCCTATGCAGGCTCTTCTGGAGGTCTGGTCACATGCACTACTCATGATTTTAAAGATCCTCTGAAACTAGAATGGAATGTATCGTTATCAAACATCCCCATTCCATCACATGGTCCAGTTCCCAGATTTTTTTTTTTTTAAGAGGGAGGTGAAGAATGGATTAAAAGTACCTTGGACAAAACAAGTTCTTTTTAGATGCTGTCTAAATCTATATGCTACGATGAGAGCAAACCTTCGCCAGCTTTGGACAGACAGAAAGGCAAGCATTCTACCAGACTTAAGCTAAGCCAGGAGGGAGGAACAACCATAAAGCAAGCTTTTCAAAATCAGTCTGTGCATCACTCCAATGAAAGAGATAAGCCAAAAGAACCTGACACATATCAGATGTTTCAAGACATCTGAAGACTTGTTTCAAGGGCATCAATGATGCCCTTCAGGACACCATGTATCCTTCTGGATCCTTGCTATTCAAAGAGCATTCCACTGATGTTTGAACTGTATGGAAATATCAGGACAGAGTTTTCTTGCGAAGTGCCATGCAATGCAAGAGCTCTTTCTTTTTTCTAATGATTTTCTGAAGGAAAAGAAGCCAAGAAGGATTTCACCTTTCTAGGAACCCCAGACACCAAGAAAGTCTACAGAACTGAGGGACTAAGAAAGTGACAGGTAAGGTAAGAGAGTGCAACACTTCCATCTGAGATTTAAAACAAACAAACAAAAAAAGACACCTTCGTAGCATTAAAAAATATATCTTTTACTTTGTAGACTAGGAATAATAAAAGGTGTGGCATTTAGTCAATCAGTTGCCCAAACTGATAGAAGACAGAGCTATGCTGTGCCCTTTCTCTTGTTTCTTGTCTATTCAGGTGAATTGTCTCCTTCTTTTGCTTTGTTGTACAATTAATATAAAGTGGTTTGTTTCTCACAGTAACTAAGCAGATCAGTTTCTGGTGAACAGACGAGCTGTTTTAAAAAAGCCTGTGTCACTTTTGGAAATAGGAGTTAGGCACATGAGTAACTTATAAATCTTTGCTGAGAATTTCACCCTTATTACACCATGTGCCTCACTTCTCCATCTGTAGTCTAGAGATAACAGCTTTTCAATGTTGCTGCTTCTAGCATCTTAGGAATAAGAGTTAGAGAGAAGAAGATATAGCAGCAGCGAGCACTCAAGCTGACATAATGGCAGTGCTGCACCGATAGCATCCTTTTTTTTATATACTGTGGAAAAACACTACTACTCACCAATTCAAGTACGCTGATTCACACCAGTCTAGAATTTGGTCTCCTATGGTTTGTTTGACATAGACCTTATGGAGATCTATATATAAAATCATATAGAGTACATCCCTGCTCCTATGAGACCTTCTGTACCATAAGCAAAATAAAATGCATATCTTTATGTTATGAGAATTTTCTTAATGGAATAACAGGCATATATATACATATATAGCACAAGATCGCTTAAAAGACAGTCTGAAAAAGAGCTGATCTCCAAATTCATTTCCCTACTAAGCAAAGCTGATGCTGACTGCTATGTTTACCTTCCAAAAGGCCTCTGGCAAGGCAAAGCAAAACAAAAACAGCAGGCAAAAAGATAGCTAATATCTTATGCTGAACCTAAAAGCAAAGTGTTTCTGTCAGGTGCTGAATGAACCCATTGGGTTAGCTCTAGCTTGGGATAAAGTACTGTAAAGGGAAAAATATTTAGAACTTATGAGTATTTTCTAATCAGTTGTGGTTATTTCAAGCCATTCTGACAGATTTATTTGTTCTGCTGCTATCAAAAACCACTGAAGACTGAACCTCAAAAGGTTTGGAGGGTTCACATGACACCGCCCCTCCCCAGTACCTGAACTGAGAGAAGTACATTGTGGTCTTTTGTGGATGCACAATTAAAACATTTCACTGTGAAATCTGAAAATATACCTGGGCAACTGTTGTATAAACTTTAAACTGTATTCTCTAATCCTTGATTGTTAAAACCACAATAACTAAAAATATTTTCTTTCACATTACCTTCATTTTTAATGTGCTCAAAATACACGATAGCAATGCCACAGTGTTAAACTTGAAATGCCTCAGCTACGAAATGAAAAGCCCCACTGGAATAACAAGGATTTGGCACCTATTTTTCCTCTTAATTTCATATCACCTCAGGCAGAATTTCTGTCGCTAAGTGGTCCAGTAAAGGAAAAGAATGTTTATGCTTCCTCCCCATGTGATGGGAGCAGTTATGGAGGTGACCTGGCTGTGACGAGCCAAGTTCTGACATAAAATGGCTGCCGAACACCCAGGGAGAAAATGTCTGCCAGCCTGAGGGCCCTGCCTGGCAGCAGGCCTGGGAACTGGGCCCTAGGCCTCAGGGCTGGGAGCCAGGACATCCCTGACGTGCGGCTGAGCACCTCACACAGAGCTGCCTGAACGTACCGTGGGTAAAGATGAAACGAGAAACTGAGGAACCAATTCTCACTCGAGAGAGTGGGAGTCAATGTGACAAACAAAACTCTTGTTTAAAGAGAACAAAGGAAAACAAGAAACACCATCCATCGGCTGTCTGAAGAAGATGACAAAAATTAACAGCAGCCTTTGGTTACCTACGTGGTGATCTCCTATGGCCTCTTACTGTCTCAGTGACATGAAAAGGGCTTCTTTTTTTTTTTTTTTTTTGCTTCCCTTCTGGGCCCAGTCCTGGGGTGGTCAGCCGCTTTGGAGATTGGCTTATGATGCCCCTTTGGTGGCTAGTCTCTTTGGAGATCACTTTTAGACATCCCACTCTAGGATCTGTTTGATGCAGTTGGTACTGGTAATTTCATGAGTATGTATATGTACATAACTTGTCAGAAGTACACTATTGATAAATATAACCTATCATAAGTCTATGTTATAGTGGTAGTAAGTTTGCAATCCATAAGCAATTTTACTGCCATAGCATTATTGATAACTCTTTTGAGCCTATAATTATGCCCAAACTATGTCTGTGGCTATATTCCTGATTTTCCCACCTAAAATCACCTTTCTACTACCTCTAATTGCTTTTACTATTAATCAGTGTTATATCTTTAATATCTGTCACATTATATACATACTTGTTTCCTGGTGATGTCTGCAATAACTTTATAAGTATATTTGCCTTATTAAACATAGTATTCTTGCTAGTGCTGATTTGTAATAAACAGGAATTTTTAGTAACAAAGCCTGTGTCCTTGTGTATCACAGAATCCCATGAACTCACTGCTGCAATCTCAATACGCTCACAAGCCAGGTAGCTTCCCCTCCTTGTGGATCGTGACACTTGTTCCAATGTGGAAGTTGAGGGTTTATGACCAGGAACAGATTGTTTGATTCTTCACCCAAGATAAATGAAATCAGCAGGGCAGGAGATGTTTTAGTGCATCCTTTGCTCCGGCAGGATCCATGCATACCCTCGGATTCTGCCCCTTTGTCTTGCCCCCATTGTCTCACCTGGTAGGAAGCAAGCACCTCCATCACTTAACCAGCATTTTCTATATAAGCTTTTTAAACAAGTGTCATGAGAGTATCATTTACAATTAGCATCAGTTGGTACTGCTCAAGTATTTGCACACTGTTCAGCCCCATCATTTTGTCAATTACTCTGCTGACGTCATGAAACATGAACACTGCAGGGAAGCATTGCTATCCCATGCTAATCAATCAAAACCCAGAAGCAGCAAGGCTCTCAGCAGTTGGAGGGCACGATCACTCCAGCCTGGAAGACGGTGGAGGCAAAGGCATAACGATTTGCTGATGCACCAGTTCTTAATGAGCAGAGCAAGCAGAAATGCAAGGAGCCAAAAAAAAAAGAGCAGAGCAGCAGACTCACTAATGGGAGTTTGTTTGTTCCCTGTTTCTAAGCAAGAAAGCAAAGAGGGTAGTTAAGGTCCAGCTACTCTTTTAAGCTCAAACTTTCAAGCTGAAAATACCACAAGTATTTATTATTAGAGTTAGCGCATTCTGGAATTTTGTGAATAAAGTGTACTAATACTACTAAAGCAAACCACGCTTTAAATGTTTTTCTGGGTAAGACACATACTCTGCTGCTTTCCTTCCACTATTCACATAATATTTTGGGCTGTGCTTTCTGTAGATTTTTTTTTTCCACTCCCTGAAATTCAGTGAAGGATCGGAATCAATTCTCCAGTATCATTCCTGGAGACAACCAGTCCATATCGAGAGATGCATTAAATGATGTAAATATGGATACAGGAATAACACAACTGTGAAAGAGAGGAAGCAAAGCTATTCAGAAACGATATTCAAATCTTCTATTATGGGAGAATACAAATGGTTAATTCAATGATGCAATGCCGTATTGCCACCGTGAAACCCCTCTGGCATCCTTGTAGCAATAAAGTTTGCACAGCTGGCAAATTTTAAAAAAGCAATCACAAGAGCCATTTGGAAAGTTTCAGAAATTGCAAATAGCATTAAAGACTAAATATTAATTATAACAAGTATCATTCAGACGTCTTATAGACTCCGAGGTACTAATGAACTCTATTAAGAGCAAGAATCAGGTTTACAAATTAAACTACTGGATTATATATTAGGAAAGCTTCAGTTTGCTGGAGCTTTCTGTATAATGAGGTTATTTTGCCTCTTGATACAATAAATCTAGTTTTACGTGTTTATTATAACATCCTATTAAACTGCTATATAGGTGGAACATTAGAGACACATTTTGCAACTTCTCAATGTCCTGGTTAATTTAAAAAAAGAACACCAAATGCTCCTCTATAGTATTATTATTTTTAATTCATTCACTAGGAAAAAAAAAAAGACAAGTGTAGTTTCTGCTTCAGCTACAATAAGATTATGCAGGTATTCATGTTAAGATTTAGAACCTGAATTTTTTATTCTGATTAATTCAGAGGTTTTTTTAGTCTAAAATCCTGAAGTCTTTACTATTATCAATTCACAAAAACAGTAATGATCATGGGCTTTCCTTTTGCTTGTGTGTCTGGCAATGCTACCCAAAGAGACTGCTGCACTACTTCAGGGCTCTTGGATTTAGACGGAAATGGAAACTATACATGAAAAGCAAGGAGTGAGAATAGTGGGATGAGGTGGTTAGAAGAGCAAAAGGAGAAAGGAAAAAGCTTCTGTGTACACACAAGGTAGGGACAATCAATGTGTTTTGGCTGAACAAAACAAATGAAAGCAGAGGAGGATAAAGATGTAGTTTTTTAAGCCAGTAGTAAACATATACATTCTGATGCTTCAAACTCACAGTGCTTGGATTAAAAAGAATAAAACTCATTTTTTTCAATAAAACAAAAAATTCTAAAACCTCATCTCAGTGTACAATCAACTGAACAAAACCACAGGAATAGTTTTCCATGTTGTACTTCCATTGAATGGCTTAGCTGTCAGGCAGCATATGAAAAAGCACATGTTCTGGCTCCAGGGAAAACATTCTATTCCACATGCAAACTACTATTAACAGAATTTTTGGCCTCATTTTCTAGTCATGATTGCTGTTGCAGATGACACAAACATCTACATCTTTAAGAATGATAGAAAAAGTTCTATGTTAAATAAATATCATAAAATGATAAGGATTTTTTCCTCCGACACTACTGTTCGACTAAGTTACATGTATATACAACATAGGTACCTTATTATTTCTTCTTTTTTCAATAGTGCTCATCACTTAGCAAAATAATAAATGCCCCATTAGCAATTGTGTTTGCTTAGTTCTTTCTTGGTTATTCAGATCTGTTCCTACTGAAATTAGCTGCAAACTGTGGCTTGAGTGCAGTGTAGCCAGCCACAGACTTCAAAGAAGCTAAAGCTTCCTAAGAGTTTTTCTCTTTTCCTCTCATCTACAATGCAGTCTGACTCACAAATTTTTCCAGCATACGTTTGCTTTCCTCCCTCCTCACACCTTCAAGTCTTTATTCTCTTATGTATATTCTTAGATAAAAGTATTTCTACATGTATATTCTTACACAGAAATAAAATATTACTCTAAATTTTAAACATTTATTTCTCCATTGTTATACTTGAGATAGCATTGTGGTCAAACTCAGGCAACTGTTTTTTGTTTGTTTTTTGTATAACTTGAGCAAGAGTAAAAGCGATTGCAGCAAGGAAGAAAGCAAAGTTTTTATACAAATTGCACTCACACTGTTGGTCTGCAAGCTTTGGTTTCGAACAAGGTCTTTTCCCACTGTCTTCCGGAGCACTTGTTCATTTCAGAAATGCTTCCTCTCATTCTGGTAACTTTTAACTGTTGCTAAAGCAGCTTAATCAGAAGCAATAAAAACTCCTGACCCGAGAGTTTCTTCGTTTAATAAAATGCAATAGACCACCAAGACTGCATATAAGAACTCTGAAAAACTACCCCTCAGCAAGCTTTTTTCATTGTTCCACAAGAAACCTTGCTGCATGCAAAATGCAGTTTCCAATGATGGCTACAACTGTTGCAGAAACTTTTAATTTTTGCTGTTCATTAACTAAAAGCTCATTAGCAACTAACGTATTTTTTATTTTTTACTTTATAATTTATGATTAAACTGTAGCACTGCGGATATGGAAGGCTGGTTTTACTATTCAATATTGATATGTCACAATGTAGCTAGTGGCAGGTGGATAAAACTATATATTGCTACACAAGCCCTGAAGATGTTTCCAAGTGGGCTTCAGAGCTCATATAAAAACAAAGGGCTAAATGAAATGTGACCAAAAGGTTAACTTTTGAAAAATTACACATATTCTAGTATAAATATAATTTGTATGCAAATTTATTTTGTTTGAGCATCCAATGCAGAAAAAGAACAGATTATTACTGTTATTGTTTTACTATCAAGAATTTATCTAAAATCTCCATGCAAAGCAAAACAATGCTATCAAACAAGATAACTCAAGCCTTTGGTTGATTTTCTGTGTTCCCACTGGCATTAACCGAAGGCAAATTTTCTTGCACTGCCTCACGGAGTTTGCTCAAACATATAAAGCTAAATGCCACTGAAAAGAAAGCTGTCAGTGGCAACACTTAACGTTAACACAGAAATGATGATCGTTACCATGCCACTACCTAAGATAGCCTATAGCCCAAGCAGCAAAACAACTGGTGTGGTAATATACTACCCTGGTTTTTTGCATGAACTTATATAAATCTCTTAGAAAAATGGTCTATAGATCGAAATGCTCCCAGATACACTGGTGGCAATGTCCTATGGAGCAGACATTGCCATCAACCTTCCCAGACAGAGAGGTGGTGCCACATGTTCCCCGAGCAGGGCAAAGCATGGGAAGGCAGGCAGACCTGACACTACCAAGATTTTAATGTATCGATCTGTACTTGGAGATCAGTCTTCTATAGCTCTAGGTCACTTCCTTGTAATTTTTTTGTTATCCACCTCCCTTAAATCATAGTCTAGTGATTCTACCGAGCACCATGAACCTATGGAAGTGTCATTCTACTTTTTACAACCTTCTAGAATGAAGAAATAGTTTGACATGAAGATCTATTTTTCTTTCAACTCAGGATCACTGAAACAGAGAGAAATTGAGGAAAGCTGCTGGATACAAAGGCTGATGCTTCCTCGTTGGCATTTGTCCAGGCAAACTGTCTCTGTGCTGAAGCTAAACCACAGATGAGCACCAGCCATCTGACCTCATCAGGCTACTTTAACTCCCCTCTCTTCGTAGGAGGGAATCATCCGGCATTCACAAGCTTGAAAATACGACTTCTCTATCCCACAAGTCTGTTACAAGAACTTTGCAAGCTGCAAAACTATTTCCTATAAAGTGAATACCTTACAGAAGGCTCAGCGATTCCAACTTTCTTTCGCCCCAACTTCTCCACCGTAGTCCCCAAAATGAATTTTGGAGGTTTTCAAGTGTTTCCTCTCAGACTGTCTAGCCTGCACCGACAACACAATGATGAGGATATTCTCCTAAGTAACAGAGAAAGAAGTGGGTTTCAATCAATAATGAAAGCTGAAGAGCTCCCTGTTGTCTGCCACTGCTACTATCAGATCCTTGAGTTTTTTCCTTACAATTTGATTTATTCATTATACTTCTTTGTGCTGTGTTTCTACAAGCCTCATTACATTGCTATTGAAAAAAAAAAAATACTGCAGATGAATTACTGTTGTCCAAAAAATGAGAATGCCTCACATACTAAATAGTTGAAGGTTTGTTAGGTAGTGAAGCCTTGTATAAAAAAAAAAAAGTATAGGAAACACCAGCTTTTTGGCACCAGGCCAAAAACTTCTACCATTAATGAAGAATTCTATATAATGATAAAGAATCTTCACATGCTTTTTGTAAAATATAAAGAAGCAAAAAAAGGACATATTAGGGAATTTTCCTCGGAAATAAAAATAAGTAATTGAATTATTTGACCTTTGGGTTTCTGATCTTTCCTTTTCTTCTCAAAGGACTGACTTAAAAATCTTTACTGCTGACTGAAATAAGGATGATTATGGTTTTATAATCTGGGGGTGCTCTTGTGTATCTGTTTTTGAAGTGCTTTTGAACCCCACATCCAAGTTGAAGTTTATGCTATAGAACTAAATTTTCCATATCATATTTCATAGCTACATTCTGGAATTCTTTAGATTTATTTTTTTTTTCCCTTTGGGGTGGGTGGTGGGTGGTAATTATTAAAATTAATTTCTTTCTTTGCCTAATTCTGAACTGCAAGCTAAGTATACAGTGCATCAGATATCTATGTACACTCAAACGCACACAGGTCTTTTTATTTATATTGTATCAATGCACATGTGCCCACATCAGCAGCTGCCTTAAAACACGGTTAAATCTCTACGTCTGTTATCTAGTGGCCATTCTAAGACAATTCCTACGTTGGGTTTACATGTTCCAGGTTTCAAAAACTTCTTTCCAGGAGCAAAAGAAAAGAAAAGAAAAAAAAAAAAAAACACCTGAAATCTAACTTACAGTTATGCTATTCAGTTGACCCTAGACTCTGCTTCCTAGGTGCTGAGGGCTAAAGGGAGAAGCTGAGCCCTGTTCTTAACGTGGTCTTTATTTTATGATTTATATGCTTGTTATTTGGAGAAATTGAGGATTTTTTGGTGCCTACTTGGCTGTTCTCTTTACCTTAATGCGTCCTGTATTAACAGAGACAACTGACCCCATTAGTTAAATGCCAGTTCCAGGTAAAACCACAATATAATATATCCCTACAATAGATCTCTGACTAAAAATGCTCAGCATCAGAGTTGGTAGTAACAACACAGTCCTAATCAATCTTCATGTTAAATACTTACATGAACATAGAAAAATAAACGTATGTATGAAAAAAGGATATCTGAGGATTTTATACATTGTTCAATTACTTATATACATACGAGCTTCATTAGAACTTAAAGTCCATACTACAACAAACCATTGCTGTTTTTTTCTGCCTCAGCTTAGCGAGTACATACTTTATTATGTTCTCTTTTTTTCATTCTGGGGATTTGACCTTGGTTGTTTTTAATTACAAAGTTCTAGCAGGTTAAGAAAAACCTTTTCCCTCAAAACACCGTAAGAAATCTTGTTAGCTACAAGGATTTAATATTCTCTATTGCTTTTTTATAAAAACTCCACATTTGTGTTTTGTGAAGAATAAGCAGAGCTGAGGTTAATCAAAATCCTGGATTCCTTATTCCTCTCAACCTTTTTGAATCAGAGAGAATGAAAGACAAAAATGTCCAGAAGGGCAAGCCAGTAATGTCTGAAATCTGTGCTAGAAATCTGTCACCAGAACTGCAGGCTTTGCTGCAAACAGCACAGCAGTCAGCGGTGTGGTCAGCCAAAGGAGCAGGCAAGGTCATTCAAGGAGCTGCCATCACAGACCTGGAAGCCGCTAGAAAAATGTAGGAGTCATAGCAACTGCATTTAAATAACACAGAGGTCATGATATAAGCTGTTACAAGCCACCAGGACCGCTGCTCCATCCTAGCTTGGTTTAGGCAATAACAAAGGAATTCAGAAGATCTGTGCAATTGTTCCTTGGCAGATGGAGCAGAAGCTGCTCGTTCATCTGAGGTTAAAATGCTGAGTTTTATTTTATATTAAATTACACAGAGTCAGGAGGCCATGATCTTAGCCACTGCAATAACGAAATTAAAGTTATTTCTCATGACATCCTTATCTTGCTAATAAAAGCAAGGCCTCCTTTGAGAGTGAATCATGAGAGAATAGAAAATGTATTTTGGCCTGAGAGCGAATAAACAAATAGATAATTCTAAGAGAAATAGGAGAATTTGGGACATTGTGATGAAGTTCTCTGTTTGCAGTCCTGCACATACAGCATAGACAAGAATAAAGGGCATGCGTATGAGTTATTTTTCTTCCATGGCATAAATCAAGCAGCACCACCAGAGCTGGGAACTCTCCCAGTCACAAGAGATGAATGTAAGCAACTCAGCAGACATGCTTTCCAAAGAAATGTATATTCCCTGCTTTGCTGGGGGAATTTGACCTTAAAATAATGTGGCACTGCATCCACCAAGACCTCTTGCTGCTTACTGATGTTGTAGGGAAAACGAGGAAGAGAGAAAATTACCCCCTAGCCATTTACCCAGGTTTGTTTGCACAAGTTCTGTCTCTAAAGCCATATGACAAGGCACCTCAATTCAGACCTTTCCAGTACATTAGCGTTTTCAGTGACATCAGATCAGGTGAGTCCTAAATTGGGACACAGCATTACCTTTATGTAACTCCAGTAACATAAAGCCTATTTGTGCTTTATGTCCACTGCATACGGTTTTACTTTGGGATGATATGGAAAAAGTTATAGGGAAAGTGGGCAAAAATTATCCCATTGGCACTTTCAAAAACATGGGTATAAATTGCTGAATGCTACTTTTGTCTTCGGGGAGGAAGAACTCCAGAGAGGTTTGAAATTGTCTAATTCAGTAGTGGGGCTGAGCTAGCCCAAGGGATGCAGTTGCGCTCTGTACGGGCTTAGCGGCTCACCTATGCAGATATGACTAAACATTTAAGGCCAGAACTGTAATAAACTTGTAAAAAATTTGGGTTTGCTGGATAAGAAGGCTGACATGAAAGCTATATATAGTGAATCTTATTGAGGACAGTAGCTGTGTTTATTTCTCCTTATGGTATAGAATCTTAAATCCTCTTCCTGTTTGTAAATTATTTTTCCTGAAATTAATGTGGATACCAGGTCCTTATCTGCCTACATAAAACACAGATTAACTGAGCAGAATCGCAGCCATGGGAACACAAAAATAATTTTTGGATGAAGAGGTAGATGGTAACTCCAAAATTCTTTAAAATAATTTCTCTCTCTCTCTCTCTTTTTTTTTTTTTTAAATGTTCAGATAACTCTGGAATTGTTACCAATGGAGAGAGACTCTGGTTTTCACCATTCTGCAATGTTTAGCAGTCCTGTCACACCTACATGGCTGTGTTGGTACCACATTTGTGGCATTAGCCCCATGTTTGCTCTCATCTTCAGCTCCTCATATACAGGAGAGTTTATGCCCAACAGATTTCAGTCATGGAATTCATGCAGCTTTTGAGCTGTACTTCTCCCCAGTAAACTCCATATAGAGATTTCAAAGAATCTGACTAGGCAAAGGATAGTGAAAAAACTTTAGGAGGTGTACTTCTTTAGCACAGGGTCAGCGTATAGCAACCAAAGAGTCCCTTTAGGGCCATGGATTGCTGTCGAGCTAAAATCATAAATCAACTTAAAATGAGATAACTTTTTTTCAAAAACAATAGTAGAAAAATACACTTCACCAAATTAAGGCAGGTAGCGAATGTTCTCACTACATCATTTTGCTTCCATCCCTGTTTTTATTCTAAAGTAGTTGTGCCACTGTTACTTCTTAAGGTGAAGACTGCTGTACCCTTACTCAGCCCTTACTTCAAAGAGTGTTACTTGCAGTGAAAGGCGCTACACTGTCACCCTAAGGAAACCAAGCTGAAACTACAGATAAATGTAATGTATAGCACTACATCTTAGCTCAGGCTCTTGTCTGACTCCAGTGGAGCTTCACTGATTTACAGCCATTGAGCATCTGGTTTAAATTCTCATGTTGCTGAAGTAATTATTATAGCTCCTAAGGACATAACCTCTTTTTTTTTTTTTTTTCTTAAAGTGTCTGATAACCACTTTTTTTTAAAAAACTTTTCAAGCCTTTTTTTTTTTAATAATTCAAAAATTGAAAACAGTATCTAACAGTCAGATAAATTGTGAGGAAATGGAGTAAAAAATTGTAAAACAAATCCTAGCCATCATAGACCAAAGTAAATGATACCATAAAAACAGTTTTGGAAAAAAAAAAAGGAAACAATGAAAAAATGGGAAGACTAGAAGAGAAAAATTGCAAGACAAATTGATGTGATTATAATTAACAGCTTTTAATGCTGAGACTCATAACCATGACCTTTTCAGGGCAGCCTTGTGATGACCACTAATAACCAAGTACTAATTTCTTAATGAAATGGGTGTGCAGTAACTAAGTCAGTATGTAAAATATTTGTTTTTCTTTCTCAATTGTTCATAGCATCACTGACATGACAGTTGCTAATAAACACGTCTCACCATGGTAAATTTGAATCAAGAAAGTTAATCAAATTTTGTCATAGATGGATAAATGAAAGTTTCCATACTACAAGGCTAATCAAGACAATTTCCAAAACAGAATAACAAGTAATTTTAATCTGTCTAATTTCAATGAATAAATATCACTAACCAGCACTTGATTTTTATTTTAATACAGTATTCTGCTAATAATTCCATATTTTCTCAATTTAGCGATCATGTATACTTCCTTAATACGGACTATGATATTACCTTCATATATACTATCAAATTGCAGTACCACTAGGTGTCACAGTGTGAAGGTAGATGTTTATGGCACAAAAATTGCTTATGTATATTTACATAGTGTCAGTAGATACAAACAGTTAACCTATTATCACCCTCATGATCCTGAGCAGATTGTTGCCTAGCGATGTTAGAGTACATCAAAAGTAACAAATATTTTAGGCTGTTTAAGCACTACTACTGAATCGTAGAGAGTTAAAACCTGGTCCCCAAAACAGTTTTCTTGGCAAACAGAACAACTGGGAACTTAAGTCTCATAGAAACTGTAGAATTCAATTTCACCCAAACATTACAAAAATAATTAACATAGGTATTACAAGATCATTCCACTCTTATTTCTTTGAATTCATTTGCATACTCTGACTTCACAAACTCAAATATTTTTGTTGACATCTCAAGCGTGATAAGTGGAAAAGTTTTCACTGAAAAAAGGATTGTGGATGAAGGGCCAGGAGAAAAGCAATGTAGAAAGCAGTGAGGAAGTAGCTGTTTAGTGAAAGGCCAAACAAATACGGAAACAAGAAATGCAAGCAGACTATTTGACAAGCAGACCTCCTGTATCTCCCTTAAATTAAGTATGGACCTCTGGATAAAAAATTACCCAACAAAGACTGAACAATAACTTGAACTAGGACCTCTGGAAACATCACAGCTCAAGTACCAGCTTGTATAAGCTTAAAACCACTCTCAGATTTAACTATTACTTTCTTAACCAGTGAACTCAGCAGAAGGCACTTTGCAAAACTATACATGATTTTATCTATTTTTGCTCACTTTCCTGTTTGCTGACTTCAGTTCGTGAGATCCATTTCTGAAAGTATTTGTTGAAGATGAGACAAGGTTTTAGTCTAGAGATGCATTAAAATGAGGAAGAAATTGAGTCAGAAGGGAGATGTTCTCTTCTGCCTATTTCTTTTTTCCCACTGAACCTGAAAAAATTTTTTTTCACAAAAAAAAAATCATGTATAACATTTTCTTTAAAAAGAATAACAGTTAAATAATTCTGTCATTCTTAATATGTTCCTTTTTGCTTTGCACTATACACATATGTTGAAATGCTTTCCATCTGACAGGTATTTCAGATGAGTGACCTTATTTAGTGAATCGTGATCCTGCAATATGCAATACCTAATTCCACCACTCACAAATATCTGTCTGCAAAGGAGAAACAACCACTGGAGTTACAGGATCAGGGATTAAAACTTTTTATAGTCCACATACATTTTCAGGTATCGGCATACCCTAACAAATGATTTAGCAGTTCTGGAGTCGGTGGGTTGAAGCACAGCAGTCATCTACTCACCAATCCCAATGAAATGGATTGTACAACTATGCAAAGTAATGATCTGCTGCTTTAACGTACTGAAAAGTATCACCTGAGATACACACAAACAAGCTGTGTAGAACTATCTTTAAGTTTTTCCATTAATTCAGTGTTCAGAAAGTATCAGATTGATGCCCCTTAAAGTTGAATGTCTTCACTCGTCCTTATATATTCATTTTTAAATAATGGATTTAGCCACAATGAGCATCACCATTAGAAGCAAGGAGGTTCAGAAACATCGGGAGGTCCCAATGATAAGAGATTACTGGGTGTTATGTTAAGGCTGTTTGAAAGTCTCTACTTAAGTCTTACAAGGAAGCAACATTACTCCAGAATGTTTCTGAAAATGAGCAAAGAATATAAAATAAACTTTACATGTGTTATCAGTAGTTATTAACTCCAGAAAGACTCAGTCTAGAGCAGAACTCTTCTCTTGACAAGAGCATTTGTCTAGCTTTTGCTCCACATAACAAGAAAGGGTAAAGATAAAAATAATTTCCTTCATTTAGCACAATAGTATGGTTATTTTTTCATTTCATCTTGGAAATGAAATCTCTTTTTCCATTCAGTCACTACCACAGCCATCATCTCCCTTTAGCAGAGATGAAAACATATGTACACAAAGAAGCACATACCAGTCATGGACTAAAGTGAAAGGAAATCAAAATGATGATGTTAGAGCTTAGATAAATTTAACAGAGACACTGGGTATGAAGAACAGGCTTCAAAAGGTAAGAGATTTGCTTTTAAAAAACTGATGTCTTTCATATCTTAGAGCACTGGACCTGGAGAATTTCTCTCTCTTAAAGATCCAAATACTAAAATTTATTAGAGCACAGTTTTCTTTTTTCCTTCTTCTTAACATACCGTTAATCACAATTGAAATTAATCTACTTCAATTTTTTCCATTGATAGTTCGTCAGATTAGCTCATAGATGAAGGTCAGTTTTCAAATTAACCTTCTATTTCTGTTTCTTTATAGAAGAGGTGAATGAATAAGAAGCAAACTGTATCTTCATGGCAACTTATAAATTTAAATATATAGACATATATGCACCTTTATCTTTGAGCATTTTAATTTTGAGATCTATAAATACAACTGGGGTAAGAAACACCATGAGGAGGTGCTAAAACACCGCAAAAATAGTTAAGAATCTGATTTCCCATTCATTTGTGCACACCCGACAGCATGATATACTGGAAATAAAGTTTAGATAACAGCCATATGTTGGATGCTCATTTAACAGGCATTAGTTAACCTTCTGCAACACTGCATGTTGATATCCTGGATCCATATCTAAAGTACTAACTGTGAAAGCAGTTTGGGTACTGTATTTTTCACGTACATAACTTGCATGTTACTTGTTCAAAACCTGTGTCTCAGCAGCAAGTAATATGCATTGACAAGCAATACAAAAGGAAATGTCACTCAAGCCCTCTCTCTCAAGAACTGTCTGTCTTCTCTCTGCCTGAATTCTTGGCCTCTTCCCTCTACCAACACTAATTTTATGCAAGTATATGAGGTTATGGGTGACCTGGAGATTTATTCTCAAATATCAGGAATGAAAGGTTTAAGTTGTTTACAGGACATTGCTGTAAACAAAAATAGCAAACCTGAATTATAGTACATACATTTTAGATATTTTCTCTTAAATTTTCAAAGTTTGTTACATCAGACAGGAACACTCAAATTTCACGGAAATAAAATAATTATATATTTCATAAATCACTTCATAGTTCATAAAATAATATCTCATAACAATTTTTCATACATTTTACCAGATCCATGCAAATAGAATAAGCCAAATTCTATCCAATTCTAAGTCAATATGCAGTCATTTCATCTAAGTGAAGCCAACCATATGTATGTTTCAGAGCTTGTGCACATTGTTAATCTTGAATAAAACTAGTGGGATGTCAAACTCAAGATACGTAACATATTTTATTCTTTTTATTCCACATTCAAAAACACGAAGAATCCTTCAAACACGTGGTAGAAGCAGTGCTGTGCCCAGGCAAGATGATTTGTGGAGCTGTGTTTGTGGACATTTTTCAATATATCTAAGTTAGAGATACATTTTAAGTACTATATGAAATCAGACTTTTGCGGTATTTATTTCCCAAGTTCTATATACTTTAAAGGTACAGTGGATAAATGTTGGGAAAAAAGGAAAGCAACTTTTCAGAAGAGGAAGACATCGAACAGTCCTTGGAAATTAAAAAAAGTTTAATTTTATTCTACAGTATAATAACATACTGTAAATAACTTAATATAAATCAGCCATACAATTTAACTCTTAAGGCTAAATACCATTATTCCTACTTTAAAGAATTAAGTAACAAAGACAGTAAGGCAAGAATAATATATAACTTCTATGAATACAAATAGTTGTTTCAAAATTCATTTTAGCAGTTTAAGGGAAAATAAGCCATAGATTATCTTCATGCCTCTAGGACTTCTAGAAAAAAATCTAGATTTCATTTTACCTGTTTATGCAGCACTATCAGGAATATTGATGATAATAAAAGACTATTTCATGTTCTTACATTTATTCTTGTTAGAGACAACTAAGAGTAGATGCAAAAGGCAGAATGTGCCCCCAGATTTTAAACCAGATTCGCTGCAAAAACCTCTCTGCACCAACACTTCACCCATTCTGTACAAAACCCACATCAAAATTAAGCCCCAAAAGGTCAAAAAGCTCAGCTATAATTTTTAAAAGGAATCCGAATACAGGATCATCTCCTTAACTATTTTACATTTGCCTTTTGAGGATGCTTCACAACATGCATATTTAGTTACCTGGTTTTACAAACTTGCTTATTCAAGCAGAACATCAGGGAAAACGAGTTCAATTTAACACCTCTGTTTATCATAGACTTAGCTGTGCTACAAGACCTTTCTAATTTCAAACAGAGTGAAACAAATAAAACATAGGTGCCAGGTTCATTAGCATTTAATGAATAACAAATTAACTTGCTTCCGCTAGTAATCTGAACTTGTCTTACTCCTGAGTTTTTCAATTATATTATCTTCTTTCATGCAAATTAAAGGACTACACAAGCACAATTAGATGTGGCAGCTACAAACAACTGGAAAAGCACTCAGTAAGAAATTATGGAACTCTTCTTTATTCAGAGCAAGCAGATCAACTGGCAGCTCTCTTTGGCTTTTACTCATTGCAACCCAGACAGAAAATAGATATTAAGATTGCATTTCTGTGAAAATAAGCTAAGACTTGTTCCACCCTTCTGTCCTTCTCTTTCCCACTGCTTACGAATTCAGTTTCTTAGGATTAAACTGATGCATACTCTAGCCCCTCTGTTGTATTCATGTACCTGCTCACTGAAGTACATAAATATAGACCCCAGCACTGACTTTAATTCATTCTCTCCTTTACAACATTACTTGTCATTTCTCTTATAGCAAACATTCTGAAAGGGAGATTGTAGGTTCAGCTGTGGGGAAAGGAAGTGGTTAGTTTAAGTATAACATACATTCATTTTCTGTGAATGAAGCACAAAGCTAATGTTAATGAATATTTGAAACAACCCCTATTACAACCAGTGAAAGTTTCTCTGTTGGCCTGAGCTGAAAATATGACCAAATGCTCATTAACTGAGTTCAACTACTAAAATTCGTTAATAACACACTAATAAAAGGGTGCAGTACCCTTGTTCCCTTCTTTGTACCACAGTAAGTTTGTACACAGTCTGGTCCTGAGTGACTTCACTACAGTTACAAACACCAACTCTATTCAGCTCAGTAAAAACACTCCCCTGTCTGGTGATGTAAATAAATGTCTCAGTGTTCACCCTCCTTTGTAACTCAAACGTATTAAAGGACTTAGTCATAAAGGACCTAATGTTTAATCAAACAATAAGCATCAAAGCTACAAACACACTTTTGCAAATAAGAGATGGAGCAGACGAGTCGTTCTGAGACTGAGACTTCGTAAGGAACTGTTTCCTCAGTCCTTATTTGGCCTCTGACCATCCCTTGCAGAGCTCCAAGCTTACAGCAGCACAGCTACTGCACTACGTTATTAGCACTGCTATAGCTGAAAATAGTCATCTCAACAGATTTTTGGAAAGCACATGCCTACATTTCAGACTGCAGAACCTTTCCCAGGAAGCCAAGGGATTTTTGATCACAGAGCAGGGATTTACAAGTTGCTGCCTTAGTCATTTCTAGACTGGAAAGCTGCATGCTCTTGATGGTGTTAGTTAGCTGCCAGCCACCGGCAGGCATTAAATACTATTTATCATAGTCATCAAACTTGTAGGAGTCTTCCTAAGTTCTAACCCTATTAAACTGTACTACTTAAAGACTGTGATGTATAAAGTTATTATACACACACCTTTCTCTTTCTTTCAGGAATATATTCTATGAATATATTTAACGTTAGCAACATCCATCACAAAGAGGGAAGAAAAGGAATGATTGTGTTTGTGTCTGTATGAAAGCATCTCATCACGATAACATGAGCTTTTAGCAAGCAGACTTCAGAAAACATTTTCAGATTGTACACTTCTACAGAAGTTGCTGATATGTAGCTCTCTCTACACGTCCTGAGCCTACCTTTAGATGGTTACTTCTCTATTCAAAGACAATCAGTATTTTCCTTGAATTTATGTTTGGCTTCGGCATCTGGGGATCCTTTTTCTTTCCCTCAGCACTCTGCTACAAAGGAGCAAAAGGTACTCCACAGTAGAGCCTGAAACTTAGAATTTTCCATGATACAAATATTTTACTTTTGAAAATTGTCAGTAAGATTAATCCAACATTCCATATCTAAATTCAGTCTAATCAAGAACATTTGTTAACAGTAAAACTTTTCAGACATCCCTACTTGATGCATCCTACCTTGGGCAGCTCTGGGAGATGGAGCCTGCCAAAAATTGGTAGTACGGAACAAGTAGAGAGCATTTATGAACCAGGTAACTGACTTTCATATAACACGGAGAAAGTGAAAATAGAATTTCAAAAAAATCAAGTCATTTCGTAAAAATATATTACTATTTTCCTGACTTGCTAGGGGAAGTAAAGAACTTTTATGTTTTTAGTTAAATTTTATCACTTTTAGTAAGTGGTGTTTAGCACCTTTGAAAATTAGAGCATCCAACAGCCTGATCCGTTAAAAACATAAAGGCGCGAAGTCCTGAAATGACATTTCTTTTCAGCAATAGAGTAGCTGTCTCTTACACAAATATTTTGCCTACAGAGCTCATGAAAATTTTGTGGGCCAAGGTTTAATTGACAATGTTTAGCAGCATGCACCAACACAGAACAGAGTTTACACCCAACCAGAGGAGAAGGATCAAAAGCAAAAGCTCTGAAACACATATCATGGACCTCCACACCACCCCTGGTTTTACCCACAAAGTTCCGCTGTTGACGCCTATGACTTGTTAATGAAGACAAAGCTAATAAAATATACCACCTAAGTCGAAAATGTAAGATCTTAAAACATGCTAATAACAATGATGTGGAAGACTAAGCCATAGACTATAGGGTGCAGTTCAAATGACTAGAAAATGAAATGATGCCCATGATGTTTCCGGTATGCAAGAAATTCCATAATTGATCTTTGGTAGTTCCATGTTGTGTTATACAGTATATACATACTTTGAGGTTAGAGATGAGAATAACCTACTCAACAGGAGCAAAAACAAAAAACTGTCTTCCATGTGCCACCTATTTCAGACTAGTAAACTTTGTATTGCAAATGCTGCAGAACTTTTCCCTTGTAAAATTATCCTCAGATATCCTGAAAATCACTTAGCTTACTTCTTATCATTGTATTCTCTCAAGGAGACTGGTGATTATTTGTATGCTTTTTTCATACTGAACTCTACTAAAAAGCTGACCAAACATCCAGCACATTAAACTTGTAGAGCCAAGTAACTCTAGGAGAAAAAGTGGAAATATTTCGGAGCTAGATTCTAACTGTTCAACAGCAAGGCACCTCCGACCCTCTAATGAGCCCTGAATACAGGCCATAGAGTAAATTAATATATCAGAGCACACTGCTAGCCCATTCGCGTGCCCCAGAAGTCAAGGAAGATTAATGAACTTTACTTTCTTTAGCAAGCTCTGGAGAATGTTCTAGGTAGGCAAATGCCAAACAATGCCAGAGCAAGGAAAGTAGGTAGATTTTCCATAGAATTAATCTTTAAACAAAGGGACCTTGAAAGTCATTTCCTTCCAAGTAACATTTGTCATCAGTACTCACTGGTATAACCGATATAACCAGTATAATAAGCTCTGACTTCTTCCAAGAAGCATTCAGGGGATGCCATTTAAGTCAGACAATCTCATGGCAGTTTGCTCTATTTCTGCCTTGTACTTAAATAAGCATTTGGGACAATGCTGCATTTCTTATAATTTCTAAGTTGGTGTGGAAAGTGATTTCACAGCAAAAAGAAAACTGTAGAATCTGCAATCCAGTGTAGCAGCACACTGAGCTGTTGTTTCTTTTTCCCCCTGTAATATCTCATTTCCTTTTATGCTTTAAGGTTGAACAAGAACAGATGTGAAATGTTGTGATCACTGCTTTTTCTGCTAGGAAAGCAGTTTAATGGTTCTATATCGCAGGCAACAGCTTCCCACGCTTACCCCTGTGATCTTATCAACACGGCAAATCA
>VXAL01015082.1:183133-205012 GCA_013399475.1 Chauna torquata
CTTACCAAGTCATTTCCTCCTTCAAGGGAGTATGTCATTTTGGAGGTAATATATAGTATGTATTGCAATATAAGAACTCTCAAATTTATGCTTCTAAAGATAGTGGTACAGGGAAAGACTTAAAATACTCTGGCATAAGAACTCATTTTTTAAAGAATAAATTTTGAACTATATTATCTATCAAATAAAAAAAATACTATTCTTTAAAGTCATGTATATTTTCCTCTTTTTGTGAATAGTAAAAGGACTATCTGCAACAGAGCACTGAAATTCTCTAAATTATTTTGCTCTTTTATATTCTAATTAAGATATTGTTCGTGAAGTGTGAGCATGGCGTTCTGAGCAGGAAAAAAGTACATTAAGACAAGCTTAGTATCTACAAATGAGCTTATATGATGGTATATAGAGTGTTCCAGGTAAATCGAGTCACCTGTCCATCTAGACAGACAGTGAATGGCATTTGTTACAGCAGCATAGATCAGATTTTTTTTTTTTTTTAAAGAAAAATTCCATTCCAAGTCTTCTAATTGTTTCAGAATTTACTTCCTTATTCATTCCATGCTGATGAAAGGCCCTGCACAGCAACAGCAGTAAAATGTTTCTAAAACCCACACAGGACTTTATTTATAAAACAGCTGGAGAAGGGGCTAAGGCAAGAATTACACATGCAGTCTGCGGGGACTGAAATTGTAAAAAGTGACAACTGATGCTATTCAAGGAAATCAGGAAAGTAGCAGCAAATGATGGATTTGGATGAGATTCAGTCAAACCTCTCATTCAATTTCTACCTGCAAATCACTAAACATGATTCTAGCAATAACAGCATAGAAAGTCATATGCTGTTTCAGTAATCCATTTATATTAAGTTGAACTTATGAAGTTTAACCTGAAGTTATAATTATTGCCTTCTTCATTCAAGCTATGGTTCATTTACTGTAATGCCTTTGGGAGCTTTAACAATTAATAATTGAAAAGATCATTTTCTTATGAACTGCTTCTTGGTTTTCCATCCTATTTATTTATTTAGTTTGTAGTGAAAGGAAATTGCAAATTTCTGAAAACCCACCAGACATCACAGCCACTGTCAGCTCTGTGTTTTAGCAGCCATTCATAAAATCTTTTTGTTTCTTTAAACACGAGTTTCCAAAACAATGCCTTTAATAGCAAGATGTAATATAAGAAGTGTTTGGTTTTTTGTTTGTTTTTCCCAAACTAAATCAATGTTCATCATTGATGAACAAAATATCATGTTTAAAAAAAGAACAGTCAAACATTTTTTCAAGGGTAGGACAGAGGAAGGAGGGAGGAAGGAAAAAGCCAATATTTTAACCGACCCCGTCATGTCTTCTGATTGTAGCAAATATATTGTGAGAAATTCTATAATTAAATTCAAAACTGAGAAGATAATATGTTGTCTGATAAGATATGTCATATGTACCATCTCATTTCCTATGTATAGAAAAAGGGACTGTATCTGGAACTTCAGCAGCCAAGTCAACAGAACTCCCCACCTATCACTATTAAAATGGCCTTAAATGGCAAATAATGGTTCTTGCAAACAGATTTCCTCAGCTATATCAATAAAACTGCAGTTATAATTGTGTTCCAGAAAGGCTTTGAATTGTGTTAAGTGGTCATTCCTCATATCCTTCCTTGGACATCCATGCAACATCTCTGATTATCACGTGTTGTTAAAGAGTATTGAAAAATCCATTGCAACACTTCCCATTTGCCAGTAAGCGTTCTCTGTGAATAAAGTGATACAATGTACAAATTGTTATATTTGGAAGACTTGGGGACAAATGATCTTTCACTAGGTTCTGCTCTGTTATTCAGAAGTTGTGACACCTGATGACCTTTTTTCCTAAGGCTTTCAGTTAAATCTGATATCCTGATTTACTGTCAGAGATGATTTCTTTTAAATTACTTCTAAAAAGAATTATAGAATCTATGAATATAATGAAATACCGTAAACATGCCATTGTAGATTAATAGTTAAACACATTATAAAAATAATTTTCAAAATACAGGCAGTAAGAAAAATTAGAATTGATACATTTAAATAATAAAAAATAAAACGGTTTGGAACTTCAAACTTAAATATCTTCCTTTCACTAGGACGTTCAGCAACACTGAGTATTAAAAAGTAAACGCAGCAGCAAAGAGCATATGTTGAACAATCAGTGCTGTCTTCCTACACTTCGTCCTCACTTTCATGACATATCAGCCTAGCCATTCAAAAATGTTTGATTTCCCACTTTTGATCAGGTGCAATGCACTGTCCTTCAGTCTCCAATAAGCACACTGAAATAGGCAAACCTGAACCTTTCAGTTGGACAAGTGCCATTGACATTTGAAACACAATCATCATCAACTGGCATCATACAATATAAATATGAGGAACACAAAAAAGCTTAGCAAATCCTCCAAGAGACAACCTGCAAGGCAGAAAAATAATTATACAGAACTTCGTGTATGAATTTTCCTAGAGGAAGAGCTCAAATATTCACCACACTCCATAGCGTGCATATACATCGGTACCCATAGCAAGTAATGCATCGAGTAGGAATGATACCACCAGGAGACTCTCAGGCCAGCAAGCACACTGAAGCCCAGATGGCAAGAGCCAAGGAGATCCAGAACATCTAATGCTTTGCTCTTGTGCGTGCACGTGAATTAACTTGTGGAGCCAATCCACACATTACGACCAGCTTTAAATCCTTTAAATACCTAGCTCCGCTATTTTGTGTAATCACAGCATTAAGTTAAATGCCATGTGTACAACCCAGTGGCAGATATAAACACGGACAGCACAACGCCAACTCGTAAAGTGCTTTACAGCTTAAATTGTTACAGGCCAATTAAAATGCGGTTCTTACTCCAGCTTTGCAACCCATGACATTTGAATTTTTTGAGGTGACACTTTGGGATTTATCTAACATCCTGTTGGAACAGTCACAGACAATTTAACTTCCCTGGAATATATTAGTGTATGCTGTTGCTATAAAGGATCCAAATTAAATTCCCCACAGGGATTTTTAAGTGCCATACTAAGATGTACAAAGTAATTTTTTTTCTAGCAACAGGGACTGCAATAATGACTGTTGAATTTCATTTTGATAATGACAGATGTTACAAAGACAAAATAGGAATTCTTAATGAGATTGAGTGATATTATCCCAATTTCATATACTTATATATTTTCAAATTCTATTGTAGTAAAACTGCTTCCTTCATTAACATAAGAAGCAGTGTCTTTTAATTTGCTATGTTGCATCAGATTCTCTAAGTTGCTCTATTCATAGATTTTTACTTGAACTACTGTAAAAATCTAACTTTCTGTAGTAATATAGGATTATATTATATGGAGAAAGAGATGGATATAAGATCAGAAGAAGAGAATTCATACAATCTCTAGCTAGGCGCAATTTGTTCTTATGTAGCCACACAATGCGTGGTTATAGAAATGCAGTTGAATAAAACATCAAAGCATTCTATTTGTATGCAAAGACGGATAAAAACACTTTTTTACTTGGAAGAAGTGCTATATCCTTTTCCAAAAAAAAAAAATAAGGAACACCTACATGGTGTAGGAAAAGAGAAGACAGTTCTTAAAACATAAGTGCTGACCAGACTGAATAATCAAGTAAATAAAATAAATTGAGATACTGGTTGTATTTTTTAAATATAATAATGGGATCTATGTACCAAGGTTTTGTTTGTCTTTTGATAGACCTGTTTGTTTTTTTTTTTTAAACTGTCTTCTGCCTCCTTACACATTTCCATCTCTTTTACTAGAATTCAAGTACTGCAATGTGCAAGGATTTTAAGAAACTGTGTTTCTGATAACGATAGAAATCCAATAGATTTCAAAAGTCACTGAAATCTGTGGCCAGATTTTTCTGTGGTTCCAGAAGATTGTATGTATTCTTAAATTACAATATATTACAATATATTCTTATTATACAAGAATTTATTCTTAGTTTTCTATAAAATTTATCAAATACCACCCAAACCATATCTATGCCTTCAGAACCCAGCACACTTCAAATTCCAGCCTGCCAAGAAACAGCTGTGTCCCACCTCTCTCAGGAGTCAGATGTCACTCATTAGATGCATTGAGTTGCACTTAAAAATAGAGAAGAGAATGCTTACCCTTACATGCACTTAGCTGATATACAGGAAAAAGAAATTAATACTTCTAAAGACCCTTACATAATGTTTTGAACACTGAATTCATACCACCTCTGAGTTTATAATTCTACATATGAATAATGCTGCATATTCTGCTTATCTCCAGAAAGCCTAGCAGCACAACACATTAAAAACCAGTTGCCAATTTCTACCCTATACTCAAATGATATTTTCAATGCACAGTAGCTACTGTATCCAATACAGAGACTAGGAAAGTGATCACAAACTAATAGCAACCATTTGAGCAGTCCTCTGAATTATTAATAAATTACATTTATGGAAGCCATTTAGAATGACTCATTAAGCCGATTAACTCCCTGTTTCATGAGTAAATGACTGTTCTAATAGAAGGGAAGGTAGGAACTAGTAGATAAATAATGATTATTAGAATAGCAGAACTTCCTTTGAAGCAATTGTCGAGCTAGAAATGAAGTGTTACTTGAAAGTCTCAGGAAGGACTGAGAAATTGGTGCGAGAGAAAATCGGCATGAACTAGTAAAAACGTAGATTATCTGATTACATAAAAAGTGCAGTTGACAATGCAGTAGATAAGGAGCACTATCTAATTTGTACAGGTTGTGAAATGCAACAGCCACAAATTAAAGCTACAGGTACAGCGCTATCTTTGCCCAGGATTTCATACAGGTGCTTACGCATGGCAGATTAAATGAATAAACTAGTGAATAAACCTGCTGCATGCAAACTGAGAGAACTACTGTTCCTGGGGGGGTGCATCACTTTCCATTTCATTATTGAAGTTTGCCTGGGTAGTTTTGGCATTGTCTTACAACAGTGTTTATTATGTTTTAATTGATTAAAGGTATAAAATTCACACGCACAAAATCAGAATGTATCTTTGCACAGTTAATGAGATTTTCTAAACTACTTTCATCTCCTTTAGCAATCGAAATGTGAACTGGCTGAAAGAAGAATTAGCCATTTTATAGCATACTAGAATTAATGATGATTATTTGATGATGTAAAATTAATGTATTTTAATCAGCTATTATTAGTGCATCTATTTACATACAATTATTTTCCCCAAGTATTAAATGCAGAATAAAGATGTAGCAGATAAAAATTCCACAAATAGCTATCGTCTGTATTACAGAATGTATTTTCTTCTGTTTTCAGAAAACTTCAGTACTATAACACCTGTTGTTTTTCTGTATACTAAACATGATTAGAAAAGAACCTAGAAAGAGAATATTACTGTCAGAGAATCATGATGCTCTGCATCCCATCCATACAGCAGCTTTTTGCAAGATAACTTGCAGTGACATTACAGGTTCTTTACAAATTCCAAGAAAGCCTCTTAAAATCCATTCCAAGCCTGCAGAAGCATGCTGGAAGTGCTGGATAGTGTCTTGTAGATAGCTAAAACCCGCACTACTCTAACTACCTGAAACCAACACCAAAACACACCAAAAATGCCGATAAATTCTGATCTCATATAGAACATTTCCAAGCAATCAGGAAGAGTTGTAAAGATTGTAATAATTAGCTATTCTATCATTATAAAATATGTGTCAATAAATGTTATGCATTGTAAATGTTATATAATAATCCATAACTTTGGTAGGTATATTTGTACCTGTATATTTTATCTGTAATTTATTACCCTCTTATAATACACCAGAGTATTTACTATTTATTAGCCTTTACAGCTTGCAAGTTAATTTAAAGCAGTCTAAATTACAAAGAGCTGTAAGTTCTTTCTAATTTCTATTCCATCATGCAAGAACCCAGAGATCAATGAAATAAGACCCCATTTGCTCATAAGGGAGGCTTTTAAACAGTAGTCTATTAAAAAAAAAAAATTTACAATACTTTTTCCTATATCCAATGTAATCTATAACAGAACCTCCAAATCTAAGTTATAACACTGATTTAACAGAATCTATAAATATAATACAGAATCTATAGAAGATATAACATCTCCTTCAGAATGTAAAAAATATTGATTTTTAAATGAATGATTTAGACTACACAAATCATAGCATGTTAAAAGAGACTATTCTGAGAAAGCCACAGGCTTGAATCAATCAGTTCACATGTTGTACTGGACAATGCCAGAAATAGAATTACATAAAAAAATATAGTGAGAAAGAGCAGTAAAAGGCCAACAACACTACGAGAAGTTACTGTATGGCTGTTTGTTACAATTCTTGCTATCTTTATGACTCAAAGTATATAGCTGCACTACAAGCATGGTTCTAACTCATAGGCAAATGCAGAACTGGGTATGTATATTGCCTAAATATAGTTATTTAAGGCTGTGCTGGATACATGCACTCCGTTTACTGTGAGGGTGGTGAGGTCCTGGAACAGGCTGCCCAGAGAAGCTGTGGATGCCCCATCCCTGGAAGTGCTCGAGATCAAGTTGGGATGGGGCTTTGGGTCACCTGATCTAGTAGGAGGTGTCCCTGCCCGTGGCAGGGGGGTTGGAACTAGGTGGTATTTAGGGTCCCTTCCAACCCAAATCACTCTATGACTGTGATTCTATGAGAGTGTTACCCCTTGTCCCCAGACCAACCAGCCAGTTAAATCTTCTAGGGCAGGTCACCATTCCCTGCAGCGTGCCCAAGGATGGGACTCACCTCACTATGTCTCAAAATGCAGTCAGGAAACAATCAGGGTGCGCACTAGATGCAAAGACTGCTGGATGCTTGAGTATCTACGCACATTGACATAGCTGCTTGTGTAAACGTCTCGCATTTGATGAAGAAAGGCAACTCCTGCATTTTTCTTCTTCAGACTAATTATACAGCATGTCTAAGACTAATCCATGCTAATGCATATTTCTTCCAAACACATACTTATTTATGAGAATTTTTGCCATTTTTGGATTATTTCAATGCTCTATTCAAGTACTAAAAAAATTCCTATATATATATACTAACACATAATTAATGCTATGAAGAAAGTCAAGAATTCCACTCTAGTGGAATTCAAAGAAGCCTGGAAAGTCTTCTATATTGGTATTACTTTGCTAGCATTTCAGGTAAATCATCTTACCTCAGTTCTCTTAGCTAAACTAAGTGACAATGCTGTTTTTCAAAGGCAATGTTATTCCTCAAAATAAATCCCCAATTCTATAGCATTTGGATAAATAAAAAGCTGCACTTATTCTCAGTAGGGATTAATACAAGGAATTGTTTGTTATGCAGAAGACCAACCTGCAAAATCATAATTAGTCCCTCCAGCCTTAATATTTATGAATCAATCTCTGAATTATTACTTTTATTGTCTCTGATGAGCGCTACTTTGCATTTCAGTTTCTGTTATTTATAGCACGATGCCTCAAGGAGCAAGTACAAACAAACACGTGTAGGATCTACCAACTCAGGCATAATGCTTCAGCTTGACTCCTGCTACTGTGGGGATTTAGATACCAACACTAAATTGCTTCATCGTTGGTCTGGAACGGTCTGAAGGCAATCCCAACTTTTCATATCATATGCTTTTTATTTGATAAGCAGGAAGAAAAAGAGTGGAGCACAAGCTCAAATCATCTTATTTAGTCAGTTAAGCTACACAGCACTAAATATGTTTTACTGATATATTTACGAAGACTTTCTTGTTAGCTACACTAGTATACAGGCTTTGAACTAGACATACTTTTGGGACCAGGCTGCATTCCCTGTTTAGTTGTTTTGCACTGATCTAATGGCACAAAGCAGACAGACAAATTTTTCAGGGCTAGAGAAATGCTCTGAACAACAGAGTAGCTATCATCTCTCCTTCAGAAGAAAAAGGCTTGTCACAGCATGGCTATTCCTGCACTTTTCTAATTCCTCTTGTCACCAATCCCACATGACCATGCAAAGTTGCAAATAAAACTGAGATCTTAAAGGTGTGGGGAATGTTTTGCACTTGCATCATGAAAGTCTGTGTCAAGGCTACCTCCTTCAGGGTAGAAAGATAAGGGGTGAGCTGGAAACAGGGGAGAAGCATCCGAAGGAGTGGGCTCGGTGAAACTTAAGAGAAGTTCAGTGCTTCACCCACCAGGTGACAAATACAATGTGCTTCTCCTGTTTGGAAAGCCCTGTGGACACAGAATTAGGTTCTCTGCTTTGCTGCGGACACTGAGGCAGGACACCATGGTGAATTACTGCTAGTACTTCCCAAGAAGTGACATTTGTAAGGTTATAATCTATTTAAACCAGGGATCTCTTCTCTCATTCTCAATAAAAAGAAATTTCACACTCCCAGGTGAAATCACAAGCTGTCTCCCAAGGAAAACAAATTGTATTGCACATTCCTTTAACAGCCAATAGTTTGGCCAAGTTTTTCAAATACCCAGTTTGTTTGAATTAAAACATGGCCTTTTCTAAAAAGCCATTTCAGAAATGTATTTTCTCTTGCTACAGCAGTTATTAATACCTACATGTATTCATTTGTAAATTTTTTTTAAGAAAAATTAATTTTAGTATTTTTCGAAATAGAAAATGGATACTACTTTGAAACCTTTTTTCCCCCATTTTGAACAGATTAAACATTTTATTCTCTGATATTGTGATATTTTTGATGCTGAGTAGTAATAGTACTGCTGTCACATTACTTGGTATGGTTGCTACTTAATAGATTGAACAGATATAAACTGATTGCCTTACACTAAATACGAGTAATTTTGCAGTGCTGGACTATATACTGATTGAAAATATAGTCACTACCATAAAAATAAACCAAAAAAAAAAAAAGAGAGAGATTATCTGTATAGAAAACACCACTTCATATTGTCTTTGACAAATGAGGTGTAAGAGGTAATGCAACTTTTCAGTCAGATTTCAATGTCTATGGAGAACTACTTTTATAATTTGTTACATGGTTGTAAAAACAACAAATAATCCAATTTATTACTTTAATATTCCATTACTTGAAACTCTATTTTTATGATGAATATATCTGAATATCAATTCCACATTGAAATAAATTAATTGAGCATGAAAACAGAAGCTTTCATCATAGAATGATTTGGGTTGGAAGGGACCTTAAGGATCATCCAGTTCCAACCCCCTGCCATGGGCACACCTCCCACCAGACCAGGCTGCCCAAAGCCCCATCCAGCCTGTCCCTGAGCACTGCCAGTGGTGGGACATCCACAGCTTCTCTGGGCAACCTGTTCCAGTGCCTCATCACCCTCCGAGTGAAGAATTTCTTATGTATATCTAATCTAAATCTACCCTCTTTCAGTTTAAAGCCATTACTCCTTGTCCTATCACTACACTCCCTGACAGAGTCCCCCTCCAGCTTTCTTCTAGTCCCCTTTAGGTACTGGAAGGCTGCTATAAGGTCTCCCAAGAGCCTTCTCATGTAACATCTTAATATAACTTGTTAATAAAACTTCTCATGTTATACTAGCAAACAACTTGGTAGTAATACAGCAATTATTTGTTTTCCTCGTTTAGTTTATTAAGTTGTGGAACTCATTGCCACATTGTTTTGGATGCCAGAAGAATAAATGAAAGAAAATCCATCAGGGGCTATTGAAATACACAAACCAATGCAAGAAATCCCAGATGAGATGATATATCAGCTAAGCTGCCATTCTGATAGTTCCTCCGACATTAATTTTCCCCTCCCCAGGCATCCATTACAGTCAAGAACTGAAGAAAGAATCTCATCTTCTCCAGTGCCTCCATTCCTATGTTCTTAATACTAATTGTCTGAAAAAAGAGACACAAACATAAGAGGAAAGCTTCCATCTTGCAAACAGAGGCACACTTAATATCCATAAGATTTCTTCTTTAAGGCAAAAGGGCTTTGACAAAAAGCTGTCACTGGGGCATATTTTTAAGCACAAAATCCAACCTACCCTTTAAATTAGACATTAATTTTTCTGTGAAGAATATTTAATAAAAGAGGGAATGTCATATTGGTAAATATTTGCAGAGCTCACCCTGCACTTTTTTTTCTAAACATACTGTAGCCACATTTGTTTGTATTAAACATCAGTCTTAGTAGCAAGAACAGTTACAAACACCTACCTGAAGATCTATCTTTGCTAATTTTTTGCAATTTCAAAAAATATTTGCTAAGAATGGTATTTTTCATTGTTATATAAACATATCTGCAGCAATTTCTCTGAACTTTTTTTAAAAAACAAAGTACGTATATAAGTTCAAGGTAGAAGGATAGACCACAGGCCATGCTGGATTTTAAGCAGAATTTTTATAGCTGATACATAATCTAAAACACAATGCTGGTTGTGTTCTTCCTTTTACCAACATGACTAAGCTTACAAAGAGGAACTGCATCTTGGTTTTAGTACATGTACCTCACCCCATGCCTTTGAAATACTGAGATTCAGGAAGAGAAGAAAAATTTGGAACAATCCTATGCCTCAGAGGATGGAATACAGCCATTAATAACATGTTAGCTTGGAGAATTTTGTCCAATGCTTAGGACAAGGTTTTTTGTTGGTATTAATCGTAAGCTCTGTCTTTATTATTAGTCAAAACACAGCAAAAAAAAGCTTCCCTTTTGTGGGTAAACAAAGTCTCTCTAATGGGGGAAAAAAAGTTATGGGAGTTAACTGAATTTCAGCATGCTGTTAATTAACTTAAGATGGGCCAATTCAGACAGCTCAGCTAGTAAATACAGGAAGCTGGAAAGCACTTTTTTATTTTCTATATTTTCTAGAAATTTATTTCAAATAATATTAAGGATCAGCTGAAGAATGGGAAGAAAATTGGCAAAACAGCAGGAATGACTTTATTCATGACAGTTTCTATAAAGATTTTATTCTGCACTCAATCTAGGACAAATACACAGGACTACGGTTATTGATTTAAGGTTTGGATAAAGATTTTTTTCAGCAGTGTCATGCTTTTTGCTGTTCCTAACCCTCCTCATCCTGAAAAAAAGACAACACCAGGGAATAATAGGATCTTGTTTCGAAGAGTTGTCTTAGAGAGAAACGATCTCTACAGTTTGAATAAATGAATATATTGTTTAGCTATTTATAGTTTAGTTGTCAAGTTTAAAATATTACTTACTTTTTGATTTATCAAATCAAAACATGGTAATTTCTTGCCTTTTGTCTGACCACTTTGCTACATAGCATTCGCTATTAGTTCACAGACAGAATGCTCAAAGCAGGGCAAAACTTCATAGACCTTTTCATTGCCATATGATCTTCTAAATGCTGCCCCGTATGGTTTGGGGGAGATATAAACTGTTTTCTTCACTACGTTTTTTGCACAAAAGGTCTGCCAAGACAATAAGGGCATAGGTTCTACTCTGCAGAACAGAGCTCGATGCTAGCTGAAGAGGCTGTTGTGGGAAGCTGCTGGAAGTGTTGCGGATAGGGCTAGGTGAGATGAGCAGAGATGAACATCTTCTGATTGAGATAACACCTTTTGTCATTCAAGACTGACCCTTGTAAAGTTTACAACAAGATCTGACTACAGCACTAACGAAATATAATCAAATCATTGTTAAATACAGTGTCCTTACTGTTATAAAACACAGAAAACTAGAAGGGCAAATTGCTGAAAATATTTAAAGGCTTCTAAAGGAGCTAAATCAATGGGAACAAGAGAGAGACAGGAAAATATTCCACCAACCAAACCCATGCTGGATATAGCCCGTTCCCAGCAGCAGCAGCTATCCTTTGTGGCTAAGGGCAAGCCAGCTTGGGGCCAGACTTGCTCCTCTGCCTGGGAGACATTTTAGATCCTTCTTGGGGACAGGAGCTGGCCCACCCACTCCAGTAGGTCTCTTGGTAGAAAGTCAGTCTGCAAACACTGCAAGTGTTTGGTAAAAGGACGTAAGGTGGGAGAGCCAACTACCATGAACTGCTTGCAGGCAAGTAAGTCACAGGAAATTACATCAAAGTCTACCTGAAAAAAAGATTATTTATGATAGAGGTTGACCAAACAACCTTAGTGGCATCTCAGACTTGTTTGACAGCTTTTTATATTTTTTTCGCTGTCTGCTTTTACCCCTCTGATACACGGGATGAGTACACAAGGAACAAAATAAAAGCAACTAGTAAATAAGACTTTATGCTGCCTTTCAGTGTTTACCTGGCAAACAAAACAATTGCATCACAACAGACTTTTTGTGAGGGCCAGAACATCATTTTGTGAGATTGCTAAATCCAGTAATAATATCAGGGTAAACATAACCTCATCCCTAATTTTATTTATATACATATATATATAAATATATATTTGTCTTAAGGCCTTATAAATGAGACCTTAATTCACTTGGAAAAACAGCAAGGCATTTGAGTGCTTTCAACTCATGCTATTGAAGCCATCACCCTAATTTCAAATCACAGCCACTCCACATTTGCACTCCCATAAATCTACTGATTCAAATGGAAGCCTTAAGGATAATGTTTTTATATCTCAGTCTAGCAATCTTACTCAGCTGTCCTTGTTTCTATAGGGAGATGCATCTATGCAAGATATAAATTAAGCCACCTGAGTGGTGTGAAAAGCAAGCTGTAAATGGAAGTACTTTTTCAAGGTTGTACCATGAAACAGCCATTTAACACAAGAATAATTTTTTTCAAGATTTCCAAATTAAAGAGAGAAACAATGCAGAACACTAAGGTCTAAATTTGAGATAAAGTTCAAGCTCCTGGTTTTGAGCAAGAGCAGAAGCTCTAGATGGCCTCCTGAGGTCCCTTCTGGCCCTACATATGTGATTGTCTGACAAAGCTTTGTCTAAGAGATTCCCTTCAGACCGTGTAAAGACAAAAGACAGGGTTAGGAGCCACGGTCATGACTCCCTAAGTTAAGGGATGGAAAGTTTGGAGGTGATAGAAGGGCAAAATAATTAATTTACACAGTTCAGTGTCTAAATAACCTGTCAGATGAAAGGAGCGTTCCAACCTTTCTTTCCTCATCAACTTTGATTCCTTTTTACTTTAGCAGTTCATAGAGAGACTTACAGGGAGAGCTGTATATCTATTGACAGTTCAAATTTGAATTATTAAGGTGAACTGAAATGAAATGCCCTTGTTTCCTGCACCAGTGAACATCCCAAATGTGGCATCTCTTTTATTAGTGATGAAACTACTATTTTATTCTCTCCATTCCACAGTTTTCTCAATGTTCAAGATAGCAACTTCAATGGCAGCCAAGGGCATTGAATACACAGTATTCAAGGGACAAAACTTCTGTTGTGATTGTTCACTGGTATTTCTACCCTTGAAATGTTGAATGCCACAATACTAAAATTAATAAAATGCCTATAATACAGACGTATGCCACTGCATATTTATTAATCTCATCTGCAAATTGTCCAATATTAGATGACATAGGACATAATAAAGTCTTAGGACATTCATTAATCCAAGCAACAAAGTTAATGAGAAGTTAGTAAGCTAGAGATGTACAAAAGAGGATTCTAATGCTACTGTCTCCTTTGAAAGAAAAAAGCAAATCCTAAGAAGTTATTTGCATTGCTATGAACTCACCACAAAATTTGCCATTGTATCTGTAAGCTTGCATTTATTACATTTGTCTTGGTACAAATCTATTCTGCTGCATAAACAGAACTTTCACAAGCAATTTTTTTCACTAGCAGGTGTTTTTTCTATACCACTACTGTCCTGCAAGTAAATAAATAAATAAAAATAACATCTGTGTGTTCACCTTGTCCTGCTGAAGTCTGAAGTATCAGAACAGACCAATAGTCTGTTCAAGGGACTAAATAATATGGAAAAAAAAAGCCATGGAGGCGATGGGCATAGAAAAACAAGTGTATTTGGAAACAGTGTAAGGCAGTAATGAGAACAGCAAAATCCTGTAAAATATATTCTGCTGGATAGCTTAGCATTCTGTACTGCACTGCATATGTGTACTGTGAGTACTGTGTATACTAAAATTTTCTATATCCATTCATCAGCCTGTAAAACTATGATTTTATCAGTTCTAACTGAAACTATCTTCTGACATCTTGACAGCACTTTTTGAATATTATTCTGATTATATATGCAAAACACATCTTCAGTAACTAGTGATTCTAGGGGAGAAAAAGGACAAGAATCTATCCAAGCATTCCAAATGCTCTGCCATAGCTTAGCAGCATCCGTATGTGTTCCTAAATAGTGATTCCAAGCACAGTATTTTGTATGCTCAATACTCAAGGGATTTGTACTATTGACCACTGCATGTTCTATATTATATGGAAATACAGATGTTGTTGGAAACTATGTCCAAGATGTAAATTGCATAGCCCTGTCTGAAACAAATTTATCATCCACATTTGACGTTATCATCAATGGCCCCAGAACTTATTGTAATACTCCAGTCCTCTGAGAAACTTCAGACAGTGCCCATTTTCTAAAACCTGCAAGTCAGAAAATTTATTTTTTCCCCTTCACAGTACCCTAGGAGGAGGGCAGAGAAAGCTAAATAAACAGAAAAAATAATTTAAAAACATGTAAAAAAAACACCAAAAAACCATGAAGAAAACCTTTGCTGTAGAACACAGAGAACTTCACAACTCTGAAGAAGTTGCTGATTTTCCCTAGTGGTCTGGAATTCTCTTTAGGCTTTTAAATCTTTTCTCTTGGGACTTTCAAAGTTTTACATTAATACATTAATTTTTTTTTCTACCTCTTAGCATCTCCTTTGCAAAAACAACTAGAATCAATTTTCAGCAAGTTCACAATTTCGTTCTTGATATTTTACCTCAACATCAGTTAAATGAAACACTATAATAAGCCAAACACTGTAATTGACAAAAATATCATTTTACGTTTTTGTCATTTCTGTCCTTCATGAAAAGTACTTGTGATCTTCTCAGAGTCCCAAGGGAGATTTCCAACTGACACAGCTTTGAAGAGCAATCAGGTATCACTCTTTAAAAGGAGGCTGTAACATAAGCAAGCAGGGCAAACTGCCAGTTCTCCTGCAATCCCAAACGGATCTTGTTCCATTATGCATCCTCCCTCAGTTTCGATTCATGCTGAACTTAGCTAAAAAACCTTGCTTGTGCAATTTCAGGGGTTGCATCTTTTTTGAAAACAGCAAGCAGTCAATCACTCCAGTGAGGATGGATCAAAGAAAACAGGATAAAAGATAAAGCCAATTACACCATTGCTCTTCCTAAGCTGTTCTATAAATCAGCAGCTCAGCATCTGTGATATTTTGACAACCTCTGCTTCAAACTATATGTAAGAATTCATCCCCATTTAGTCCATATCTTTCAAGCCGTTGAAGCAGTTGCTGCTAAAAACATGACCCATCGCAGCAATAAAAGACACATTATGTCACACATAAGGGACTTATTTAGCCAAGTAGAACAGGTTTTTACCGAAAAAGAATTTATGAATAATGCCTTCATAAATGTAGGCATTTTGTAACTCTTTGTATTTATTTGTAAAACAATAAAAAGCTAAGACAAATTATATGTTAGTCCTTTCAGATTTGGTCAAAACTGAGTACTTGATGCTTCACCTGCCGCTGCTAAAATTTACCAAGGAGGCTGTTTTTGCCATGCGGTCAGCAGCTCCAATGTCATGCAGTGGTCATTTCTTTCCAAGATCTCGGCTTCCCTAAAGCCGTTTGAAAATGTAGCCCCAAATACTTTTCTGTGCATATTTTCCACGTTTGATAAAATGTTAAAAATTTCTCTCTTAGAATGCTTGGTTTTGGATGTCAGAAACAGCCTTGACTTCCTGTTAACTGGAGATTCCTCCAGCATCACCACAAGGAATATAACTGAACTTGAACACTTTTCTATAAAGAAAGTAAGCACCCAAGAAAACACTTAGTCCAAATATAATAATAAAGAAAGAAAAGGGATTGTTAACTAGAAAGAGTTAGAAAGCCTCAGTGACTCCATTTGTGTTTTCTAGGTCCTTGATACTGCGCTGTTTTGACCTTCATGCAACACAGTGGTTTCAAAACCTTCCCTGATAGATTTCTCAATTTAGCACAACAGCAGCACATAAGACCATGACCTGAGTAGGCACATAATTTTTCAAAAGACTTGTTTTGCACCCAACTCTGGGAAGATGTTCTTGCTACCCCTCATCTGAAAAAAGCATTTGATTTAAAACATTTCTTCCCCCCAAAGTCTTGCAAGAGCATCAGGTGAGAATGGGACCAATTACCTTTCGTTATTATACTCAACAAAGTTGCAGAAACATTTTATATCCATTGAATTTCTCACAAAAGAGTATTTATGGAGTTTATGCACGTAGCACAGCTGCATTTTCCATTCACGTCCTTACACTGTCTACATTGTTACAGTTCCTGAATACCTAGCATACTGAAAAGATGCAACAAATTTTTGCTGTACCTGCTGCAGAGAGGAAAAAAAAAGTATAATTTATTCGCCACAAAATTCAATTCATGCCTATCTTTTGCTAACCACTTCTGGCAATTCTTCACTGCAATTGAGCCATTGCACAGAATCTTCTATCTCTACAGATGAGAAAATTGTAATTTTTAATTATAATCATTGTTTGCCTATACTATTTCACAGTGATGAAGCTCTCCTCCATCCTAAAATGGTACTTTACAGGAGGATATAGCAGTTTATGGAAAACTGACTGGAAAGATAAGCCTGAACAAATTTTCTGTTGCATTATAACGGTTTCCTGCTTTATGATTCATTACTGATGCTTGAATTTCTAGCCTATGTAATGGAACCCAAACAGATTCTTCAAACATTTCAAACTACACTAGTCTGCTTACTGTCCTTAGACCATCATAGCTACAACATCACTACACGAAATGTGTGACATTTGGCTTTGCTTTGTTAGATGAACACTGCCAGATGTATGCATTCAAATAAATCTGTTTCACTTGAGGCACCTTTTCAGCATTTTAGGTCTGAAGAGAAAACACACACAATATCATCTTTCCTGGGGAAAGACAATTCATTGTCAAATAGAGTCCTATAAAAAGAGCAGAAATTTTAACACTTGTACCAATGTGACTGTCTTCTTCACCTAAAGCATGTAATAGCACAGTAAGCACTCTGTTCTGCCTTTCCTTATCAAAACATTATTGAGCAAGGTCCATTTAATTGGAGCAGGAAGGGTTTTTTCCCTGAAAAACCCTCTGCCTCAGAGCACATGTTAATCTGCATTCATTCCAATTTTCTGACAGCAAGGATCATGGGATTTGTTTCACTGAATTATAGTGGTGCACTAGTGAATTATATCCACATTTTAAACTAATTACATTTTTGAGGCAGATAATAGTACGACCAAAGTGTTGCCAAACTCCTCATTTATCAACATATTATTCATGTAACTCTAGAAAGAAGAAGCTACCTTAAGATCTGAGGCAAAATTAAACTGCTTGTTCATAGAAGAAATAAATCCAATTCCTGTCCTATTCTAGACAGGAATACAACAGCAGTTTTGTTTCAGACCTCTGACTAACAAAGCTTAGAAACCTTTGGGAAATTCTGAAATCTTCAAAGTTGAGGTGTTTAGGTTCTTAGGATGGGAAGAGTAATCAAGAATATCTGTGTTTAAAATGTTCTGCTCCACCCTGCATATCACAAAACCAAGAGGTAGGACCTTTCTGCAGGGGGTATGTCTAAACATATGCACATGGTGTATCTTGACTGCATATTACCAGCCAATAAAAATTTCACAGATTGCAACAACATTAATAATAGGTTGGGGGACAGTAGGAGTTGACAACATGTAATTACTTCCCATGTTGGCAGAGTAATAAAACAGATCACAGAACTTCTTACCCTGCTTTTTCCATCATTGCTGCCACAATTTCTACCACATTTTCTACTGCAGTTTCAAAGCAGCAACAGACTCATGCTTCAGCTTGCATCAGGTTCTCTCTCTGCTACAAGGACATACATTTTCTGGAACATTATCTAAAGTTTCACCTCCCTGACTATTAATGACTACGTATAGCAACATGCACACACACTTGTTTCATTTAAAACCTAATTTCTTAGGAAACTTTGATAAAACAACAGTGAAAATACTATGTCACATGGGAAGCAGTGAAAGATAGTGAAGGCAGAAGTATGGCTTTGTACAAAGTAAAAATGACACGTTACTTAAAAATTAATAGTCCATAATAAATTTGTAAACAAAGTATTTATGAGTGTTCACTTGTAAACAATTTTATCATATACAGCTCTACAACACATGTAAATATGCCAAGCAAACCATAACTAAGACAGTAACAGCTTTCTCAAGTAATTCTAAACAAGTTTTTACTGGTATTAAAAGGTCACCTTTCGAAATAGAACATTTTAATATCGAAGTGGAAAATGGCTATTTACACTTCAATATCCAAAGCTGCCAGGTCTATCACAAACATACCTTCCACCCCAGTTAACCATGAAGGTGACAGAACGCTCCATTTGAGTATTTCCCAGTCAGACAGTTCTGATCCAGAATGAACCAAGAACGAAGGTGTGAACTCAGAGTACGACGCTGCAGGCAGCCACACCTGACTGTGGTCAGGCAGAATACAGAACTAAGTGCAATGACTGTGCCGTAGCAGGTAACCAGCACCACTGAACAAGGGCAAGGGCTGCAGCGATGGCACCAGTGATTTGCCAGGCTTACTGAGAAGACTGAAGCACTTGATAGTTCTACAGAGGTCCATGTAAGAGTATTTGGAATAGATAAGTCACAGCCAAAGCTAGTGGCTGTAGGTTTCTTTGCTGGGTTTTCCATTTGTTTATTTTTAGAAGAAAAGGAACTTAGAGCTTCCTAGATGGGATTCATCTTTCTTAGCTATTGCGTGAAGATCTACTACTGAGCTAATTAGTGTGGGATGCCTCAAGTTAGACTAAAAACACAGATTTTCCTACTCTTCAGTTTTCATCCTATTAAACACATTTGAAAACAAACATCCTTTTTTTCTTTACTGCTAGCAATTTTGACTTTGAAAAAGTGCATAATAGAAGTGGATGGAAGTGTTCACGGTATGACCTATGGTCACAAGTTGCAAAATTTTAAGTACCACCTTCCCAAACTGCTCTCCCTAACAGCATTCTGAAAGGCTGCCGGAAAAAAAATAAATAAATCTTATTTTGGGATCAGTTTCAGATCCTGGAGGGAGCTGAAATTTCAGTTCCAGTCCATCTTCCAGTTAAATCTCCAAGTAACTCTTGCGGTTCAATGAAAGTGGAAATAAGTTTCATTTGCTAGAGGAAGTGTAGTCTTTTACTTAGCAGTTTTTAAGAAAGTTGTAAAGAGTAACAAGAAATGGAAAAAGGTTCTGTAGTCTTTGCATGTTAATACCACCTAGTGATTATTTAGGTCACTGGATATTAAATACTGGAAAATCAGATCTTCTGTTTTTCATACAGCAATCCATATCGACGACAGTCCTTCAAAGGGACATTTCCCCCCAGACATGAGGAATTAGGAATTTTATTTGTTACGTTACATGTTTACTCATGTTCTAATATTACACAGAGAAAACATGAAAGAAAGTAAAATTATACTTATTTAATGCTAACAAATCCATTCTGAAACAAGGTAGGTTTTTTTTTTCCACTTAAATAGTCAGTCTGATTTTTTTTAATCGTTTTTCAACTGTCACATCAAACTCAATGTGACTGAAAAAACCTTTACAGCAAAATGTTGATCTATCAGATATAGGTAGTTCCTGGTACCAATAAATCATTTGGCTATTTGACTACAGTTCCCTACTGAATGACCTTTCATGCCTTTCTGACATGGTATTTATAATTCTCCGTCATCTTCCTTTACTAGGCATGGATTTTAATGCAGCAAAAAAACAATAAATATTATTCCAAAAATAGAAATTCATAGTGAGAGGAATGTTGGGAGGGTGTAAGTACCTAGAGCAGAAAAAAATGAAAAAGATGGAAAAATGTGCCTTCTTAAAACACGAGAACTACAATAGCAGTCACGAGCCCATCTGGTCCCCTAGCCTGTTTTCAGCACAGCTGAAGGGTACTTAGGGCAAAGTAAAACCACGGCAAGCATCTATCACTGCTTCCCTTTCATATCCTCACAGCCTCCAACTATTTCCAGCTCAGAGGAATTCCTTTTAATTGTTAATTATTCATTTTAATTTTTAATTCATTGTTTAATTATTAATCTTTTTAACTGTTGATTATTTGGCAAGTACCACTTCCACTTAGCTTGTTAATTCTTGTTTATAATTCATATACAATAAATAATCCTTACTCTTACTTGTCAGCAATATTTACTGTAGATTTTTATAAGGCCAAATACCTCAGCTTTTTTTTTTTAAATAGGTAATACTAAGTTGTCTTGACTAGTGGAGTGTCTGCTATCAAAGTTCTGCTCTAATTATTTTTACATTGATTTAGAATTTAAATTGAAGCTCTAAGTCATACCACTTTTCAAAAACAAAACAAAACACAAAACTAGAACAAGAATTTTCATTTAAACTGGTTAGAAGCAGCCCAAGTATCCATTTTTCTGTGCTCTATCCTAACTTGGTAAAAATTGTTGGTAATTCAGGTTTATAAGCATTGACTTGGAGCTTAAGCACTAGCTTGGTTAATAAGATGAAGAAAACTGTTTTGGATAAAATAATCAATTTCCAGCTTTGTTCATTGTTAGAAATATAATGAACGTTTGGGAGGTTAATAGCTCATAAGTCACTTGAGATGTTATACCCAGATGGTGGTGGTTGGGACTTCTATTCATTATACAGGATTTTTAATGCTCTAGGCTTGTACAAGTCAAGCAAAGCTTTTATTTTCATATGCTTTCTCTTTCTATTCACTAAAACTTCTATTCAACTATATGCTAAATTATTTCTCTACTATAGCTTATGCATACAGGCTTGGAGCCTCACCTCTCCTGATCATCAGAAATATATAGGTCTCAATTTCACTACTATATTTCAGTTACCTCTAAGATTTAGCTATACAATCAAATCTGAGCCATTTAATTCTGGTGAGCAGATCATTTAATTCTAGTGTAGGAGTGCAAGGCATTCAACTTCTTGTATTCTGGCCAGGGAAACACAGAAAAGCAAGCCCCAAAACTTACTAGGAATTAAATATATAAAAAATATACACATCCTAAATATATATATATAAAAACTATAAGGACTACAATATTTTCTCATGTCTTCCATTATAAATAAGGTACTTAATTTCTTTTTGACCAGAAACCACATAACCCTGACTATATCAAATAATTGTCTTTTCCCTTTGTCTAGATATCTACCAAAGAACTAATAAAGACAAGTAATAGATTTGCAATCATGCCTAAAAATAAAGCCATTCGTATTTAAAACTGTAATGCTCTTCAATAATTATTTAGCTTATTTTTCTGTCTTTCAAGGAAAATGTTGTTCACAAGGCCAGCTTTTGACAAAAGTTGCAAGTCAGGGCTGTGATGGGAGGATGACAGACCAATATGTAAGCCAAGCTACTAAAGACAAAGATACTGCTGGGCAATGTGCAAACAGCCTGAATACAAAGATATTGAGTCCATTTTTAAGAATATATATAAATGATTAGAATAAAAAACGTAGAAAGGCATAGAAATAAAATCACTGTTATGTCCTAGGGTTTCTATAGATCAGAATATGTACATGAGGGTTTAAAAAACAACACAACCAAAAAAAAAAAACCACCTAACATACTTGGAACTGCTTCCTTCAATCAGGAATCTTCCCAACACTGTTACACTACAGAAAAAGCACAGGAACTAAAACCCTGAGGAAAAAAAAAATCACCACCTGCCTACTAGGCCATCCTCATTTT
>VXAL01015085.1:1444-21896 GCA_013399475.1 Chauna torquata
GGCCATTTAAATAGTCACAGTCAAAAGCGAATTCAATCAGGTACTGTGCAAACACGCAGCCCACTGCCTTTGTCTGAAATAAAATACACAAAGCTCTTATAGGATGGTTCATTGGAAGTTAGAATATTGTACTTACCTGAGTTAGTGAGCAAACAATATTTGCCACAAATAGAATCCTTCATCCACAGGCCTTTTCATTAAAGCTTCTTTTTCCTTTGCATGTTAAGCTTGGACCAGGGGAGGTATCAGACAACACAGCTAACAAAATAATCCAAATGACTTCTAGTTCAGTGTCTGGCTACTAGGAATTATGTCCTCCTATCAAAATGCTGTAACCAGATTCTAAGGTTAATACAATACAAAATAAGTAACAATGTACTGATGGAATACAAAATAACAGAATACACTTCAGAAAATCTGTATAGGCAGTATTCAGAAAGAACAGAAAGCAGAAAATGCCTGCAATTCCTCTTTTAAGAGTTAGTCAACTCCTTAATATATCATCTCCATATTCTACCAACATTGCCAGAGTGTTTATGCAATTTATATAGAATGAGCAACCAATAAACCCCACAAGAACATAAGATCTGTTTGCAGTTCTTGAAAATGTTTCTATAGTTAATAGTTTTATGTAAATGCTATTTTTTCAATGTCTAAAACGACGAAAAGCTAGATTGCAATGACTTATAGCACAGGGAATTAATTCTTCAAGTTCTGATGACTCAAAGTCAGTTCTTGTGGTTTCAGTATAATTAAAGATCCTGGTTGAAATGGTTTGCTTGTAAATCACCTGCCATACTTACATTTCAATATATTCATAAAGAAAATAGATCTTAGAAGAATTAGTACATTTGAATTTAGTTTTTACCCATACAGCTGAAAAACACATTTGTTGTCCAATTAGTACGTTCTAGTGAGAGGGACAAATAAATCACTGCCTGATGTTCAGTAGCAGTACTCTGTAGACCAGCTCAAACAACACTACCTCCTCCTTCTAAACCTTCTCAGTTGTTTATTCCCCCCACAGCAGAGTCTGCTGCCCTGCTCCAACAAAATGCTCGTGCATCAACACTGTAAATGGAAGGAATCAACCATGACAGGATAGGATCAGTCTTCAAGGTCTCAAAAGACTGCATAAATACTTAAGGGGGAAAAAAAATGGAGGGGGGTGGTTTAATTCAAGAATGGATAACTGCAAGCTGCTACAAGAATAACCATGAAAAAAAATAAAGACTGGTTAGAAATGCAGGTGTTCTTTACAAAAAATCATTTAGGGTCTATAGTGGAATACAAGCAAACAAGTAAAGATGCAAGGATATTGCATTCAGGTGAAAAATTATTCAGGAAAAAAAACCCTAACAGATCACTTTCCAGCTGGATCAGTTCCCCACTCCAGTTCACTATATGGCTGCACGAACGCTTCTGTGAGAACAAAAAAGGTAACATAAGGTGTATGAGAGAGAGAATAAAATTAAACAAACAGCATTGTCAAAGAGTCTAAAGTGAAATCTCACCTTCAGTAACAAATACAAAATATTAGTGAGTCTAACTTTGGTTTAGCACAGTCTGAATGTCAACCCCCTACATCTTCATTCCAACTGACCAAGACCACGTGGTTCTGTTTGCTTCAGAAAACATAAAATCTGATTAACTCAACAGTGACTAAATAGGCACTGTAAATTTACTGCGTATTCGGACTGCTCTTGTAAAGAATGTGGCTAACAGCTCTTCACCCTTCAACAGATGAGACAAAAAGATATTCAAAAGGGGAGTGAGGAAAAAAAAGATTAGCAAGAAAGTAACACAGGGGTATAACTAAGTTATACTGCCCCTTTCCTCACCATTTCCAGCCCAGGTCAACTCAGTCTTGATACTGAAAGTAGATTTAATATTATAACTAGTACAACAAATGTTAGATTTTAAGGTGGATTCTTATCACCTTTATAGAAGCAAGAAGAAAAAGGAACAAACCAATGAAAGAAGAAATAACAACTGCCCTCAAAACAGGACTCAATTTGGAGATCTCTCTGTAACTGCTCCTGAGGTACATATTGAAGCAAAGGAAAAAGAAAAGCTTTATGAGTAAGACGGATGTTCTCAGCTGCTTCATACAACAGACAAAACACCAAGGATACGTTACAACCATGGTGATGACTGCAAAGAACTCAAGAGAAGTTTGCACAGTGTCAGCTTTCACTTCCAATTGCTTTAAAATTTGATGCAGGAAGGGGGAAGAGTGTTAGCTTTCTGCTTTCATTTTAGTACCATCAAAATAAACTCCTAGCTGCCCGCTCCACAGAACATCTTCCCAATGTTGAGCAAAAATTCTGTTGTCTTTATTCTTCCATTAGAACTTCCACATGCTTTCTCTAAAACAGTGGATCCCAAAGGAAAAGAAGTCATTAATGCCAAATGATCAGCATATCAGTACCACACACCTTACTAGATCACTTGTGTGCAAAGAGATGCAGATATCCGCAAGCATTTGGTGTCCTACAGCATATTACAAAACTGCAATTTAAACATGAAAGAAATTTTCAGCTAAGTGACACTTCTAATAGGGAAACTAGGAAAGCCTAATGCCTCTGCTCATCAGTAACTATAGACTCTAAACCAAATTAGGCAAAGTTCACAGGGAGACTTTCTTTTATTGGACCAACTGACAGGCAAGCTTTCCCAGCCCCTCTTCAGGTTTCTAGCGAAGGTCTCTCCATTTTTCTGACTGTACCAATTGAACTAAGACTTCCACTCCACTCCCTAACAATCTTTCTTCACTTTATCTTTACCTCATCACAGTTACAACAACTCTAAAGAAAGAAGCAGACTTACTGAAGCTGAGTGAAAAAGCTGTGGTAATTAAAATATTCTGAGGTCCTAGGCTGTGCCAGTACACAAATCATTGTAAACTTTGGCATTGATAACAACGTAACATTGTAATTTCATCTGTAGTTTCTGACAGAAGCACAAGACAGTAATTGAATTCATGTGTATTTTTAGAGCCCAGGAATGCAACCTATATGATAACTTTTATCACTTATACCACAGCATTGTGAACCATGCATCTCTGCCTGGTAACAAAGTTTATCTTGAGTTTTTCTCTTCACATACAGCTAAGCTTATGGCTGAAAAAGGCAACAAATCATTAACAACAGAATAGAGGTGGGAACTGAAGCCAAATCTAAATCATGTTTTGCCTAAAAAATGCCAATTACTTTTATATGGTATCTTAAAAGTGAGGCATTCAACTACTAGAAAGAAAACAGTTTGCTCTGCCAAGATAGTCAGTGTTGTCTGGTGTAACATGACTGATTGCTCTTAATTACCCAGCATTTCTTCAGACATTCTCAATACCAGAGGAACATTAAAGCTACAAAAATATTGAAGTTACATTCAACAGAATCAGTAAGTGTCTGTACGAGATGCACATGCTTCAGGCCTGGCTAGAAGTTCTTATGTTTTCTGCCCAAAACTCCAGAAGGCTCTACAACTTTACTGCAGCCAGGTTCACATTTTTAAGCAGTACCTAGCACTCATTCAGGCTGCATTGTTAACTCCAAACAAGCTGGTGACATTTACAGAGATTGTACTCCAGAAACAGCAAATTAAGTTTTGTAAATGGTGTACAAGTTCTCCTTTCCTGGCTATTCGCAGATCTACCCTGTTTAGCATCTCCCTACAGTTGGAAGGCCCTATGAAAAAAGCAGCACTTAAGTCATAGTACCAAAAATTCATGACGTTCACCCGTATGCAAACCTTACCTCTAGCATCCATACAAAGGACTTAACTACAGTGACTAAGAAGAAACAGGCTTCTGCACAAATTGTCCTTGAGAGGAAAAAATAAATCACTATCATGGATAGTCAATTATTCCTTTAGAAGGAATTGCAAAGTCAGCTTCAAACTATATTAAAAACCAGCAGTGTTTGCCTAGGGGCAAGTTAGGGCACCTGAAGTAAAAACAAGTATTAAAATAACCAAAAAGAAGACATGCTTTTAAACTAAACCCACTGAGGAACACCCCAACATCAGAAAAAACAAGACATTACAGCAGCTGAACTACAAGCCTAGTAACAGACAGGTCTACCCTCACTCTAGAAGAGTGTATGGTAACAGCTGGCTCTAGGCAAGCAAATGACAAGCTTCAGACTTTGGAAATGAATGGAAACAACTTGTTATTTCAACAGCCACTGTATTAAACTGGTGAGAGGTTTGACACGTTAGTGGTCCAGTCAGAGGTAAGTGACTGGACTGAATGCAGGTGGGACAGTCAAGTATTCAAAATGCAATTTATTTCTTAGCACTGTGTTTTATAATACAGCAAAGATTTCATTACATCCTATCAGCATAAATAATGCTATTCTAGGACACAGAACCTTGTAAGTATAAATAAATATTACTTTACCATTTAGAAATTACACATTTATGTTAACAGATTTTATCTGGCACCAAAAATGGGAGAGAAAGCAGGTATGAATCATGAGTTACAAATTGCAGCCTTGGGAATTTGACAGTAGTGAAATTTAAAAAAAATGTGCTTATGAACATACACACACGCACAAGGATATCGGACCACACAAATACTTCTAGAAACCTTGCATCTCCAAGTAACTAGTATGAAACTATACTGATGTAGCAATAATCTTAACTGTTATTGTCCTGCAACTGTTCAGTATCATGCACAAAGTAGTCTGGCAGTCTGCACAGATGCTACTTTCTACATCGGCAGGTACTTTCCCTGTGAACAGTATTCACCTTCATCCACATTTTAATGGAGGGAGTGAAACAAAAAAAACAACAAATCCACACATGCTATGCACAGATCCATTCATTTCAAAACAAAAGTTTTCAAAATCTCTCTAGGGGTCTTACCTTCAGATCAAATCAGCAACTATAATTTTCACAAAAACGTTCTTAAAAATAGAACTACAAAAGTACAGAACTACAACAACTCTGTGCAGAATTTTTAATGAGATTAAACAAACCACCATTACTTCAAACAACTGTTGCAACCAATGCCATTCAAACCAAAGAACTAACAGAGAAAAATGCCACAGGCCAAGAAAGTTAAATCAAGATCACAGAATTTTACCTAGAACTGAACTTACAGTCTTGGGCAATTTAGTAAGTTCTCTATAAAGTTTCTTCTTACCAGTAGACAAAAAACAGGAGTTGGAGATAACTATATTTTACAGACTTGTATAATAACAGCTGCAAAAACTTGGCTAATGGTTTAGCCATAACATGCTGACAGATGGGTATGAAACTATTAATGATGAAGGAATGTAAGCATGTTATGAACTGTACCAGCTATTTTATGGATTGTTATATATTTCATTCTGATTTTAGCATAGGAAGAAATACTGTGGTTTGAAAATATACTATTCAGCATAGTTTCTGACCTTGGCTATAATTCATTATGCATAGATACATTACAGCTCCAAATACACCACACTGATGCATTTTAAAACCAGAACATGCAGACTAAAACCAGGACACTGACCTAACGATGAAAAAAGCTCTAAGCAATGTAAGGATAGGCTGTATGCAGCCAGGGATTTGCTCACTTTTAGTAAAAGTACAAAGCATCATAATAATGGTACACAACAAAATCCTTCCTAAAGCTGTTAACAGTCTGAAAGGATGCTTGAAGCACCTAATGCTTTCTTTTCTTGTTCTCAGTAATCACCTGGTTAGCATTTTTACTCATGCTTACCCTTTTTACTGAAGGTGTAGTTTTACATTCAAAGTCTGTGCACTGCTGCCAGAAACCACGCATTCCTGTCCCTCCTTTCTGCCCACATTAGTGCCTGTTCAGCTGCGCAGCAATTGCCGGCTACATTTTTTTTCCTGGGTTACTTTTCAGCTGGATTACATCCTTGGTCTGGCTCATCAGCAAGTATGAACCAGCTGCAAACTTTATACTGCACTGAAATACAAGGCAGGTAGGAAGGGTAAAAGCATGTCTTGTTCTGTTTTCGCTATTTAACCTCTGACAGTGGTTGACCACCTCTTGATTTTGGACTACTCAAGCTTTCTGTAATGCAAGCTTGGTTAACCTGCTACCCATATAGCACTTGTGATTTACGCAGATAATATATTCTGCTTGCAGCTTTTATCTGGAGGCCTTCTTTCCTATGGGCAACTTCAGAATGGGCTACACGTCAGTGGATTTTCCAGGCAGCAGCTTTACCACATTGCCAGCTCCTCTCTTCTGTGGATCCCTTCAGCTAACTGAAAAAGGAGGCCCAGCACTGCTGCCAACCCCAAAACAGTATCTGTAGTCAGTAACAATGCCCTTTACTATTGACAACTTGCTCCTTGAAAACATGGCAACGAGGAGCAGGCTTCGCAAACTGTTGCAGCAGCACCTGCCTGCTTCTAGCAGCCTCGTTTTTAGGAGCCTCACAGAAGCAAACCAGGGTATGTCTGTTCTAATACACCATATGCAAGTTCTGTGCATACACTCTGCATGTACTAAAGCCTTCTCAGAAACTTTGTACTTACTACCTATGTCTGCCCAGGCATGACTGTTTCCATCACATCATCAGGAAGGGCCACGAGAGCTCTTCCACACAACCAGATAAAGTTATACAACCCAGATACAAACCAGCTTTATACAGCTGGTCTATATAACCCCCAGGAAATCCTATGACAGTACATATTCAGAAGATTTTTTTGGTTAAGAATTTTCCCCACAAACATTTTTTGACAAACTATGTTAATCAGTCAATTCCTTTCCAAACAAGGTCTTCACTATCGAGCTAGAAAATGATTTAGTGATATGTCCTTTTCCATAAGTAAAAGAAACGAACAGCAGGCTCCTGTACTGTTCCCAGAGAACTGAGAGAATTTGCTAAAGACGTGAGGGAACAGTTCTTGGATGTCATTCCAAAACCCCTCCAGACAGACTTGAGGTTTGTTAGAAAAAGACATTGTTTCAGGAAATCAGAGAATATAACAGGAGGCAAGGGACTGAATTAAGAAAGCCACATCAACATGATACCTAGCTTAGTTTTCACTGCATGTTCTCTCACAAATACTGGAAGAAAGAAAAAACCGTACATGTGATGATGCACAAATTCAAGACTAAAGAGAAACAGACACACAGCACTACATCAAACTTCTGATTACCCACTTGCAGCTTGCTGGTATTGCTTATAGGCTTTGCAGAGAAATAACTTTAGTTTGGCATTTCCAGGACTGCCACCGTCTGAAGCTGGTTTAGCTAATGATCTTGAGAAATAATGTACTTGCAGCACCAGGTATGTACTTGCACCCATAAGCAAGCCCCTGTCTTCCCTACGGAGATCTTTATGAAGTTACAAAAAGCATTTAAGCAGTAAGCAGTTTTAAAGCTATCTTCTTCTACAAGAAGTCAGAGTTCCAGCTGCATGAAAAAGCAGTATTTAGTTCATGTATTAGAGGTGATTTTGCTAACCAGCACGTCATGGAAAACAAATCTGGAGTCTGCCAAGAATCCAGTCAAGATCTCTGATATCACTGAAGAGCAAAGCACTCTTTGCCTCAGGTCAAAGGTATGAGATACCATAAATATAAAAATAAAGTATGGAAAATACTGTAATCTAAAGACATAAATTTGCATTCTGGGTGGGCAATGCAGCTCAACCAAATCAGAGTATCAAAAAGGTTAGCACAGTATTGAGGGGAGGAGGGATGCGAGAAGAGCCATTCTCTTACTGCAATTCAGACAGTCTCACCAACAAAAAGACAGCATTTCATTCCACTCATTCCTGTCATTCACTCCTTTCTAACTAAAACTCTGCATATGGACTTCTCAGGCTTATTTGATAAAAACCTCCAATTTTATTTACCTAGAATATTACAACAGAAGTACTATATTCTCAAATAAGATGAGATCATGTAGATTCTCACTGGAATCCGTATTTGGAAGGAGCCTCCCTCAGTTTGATTACAGTGAACTTTTGCCAAATGCATTAAAATATTCATTGAACTTGCAGATATTTGTGTGGATTTATTCACCCCAATTTTTATTTGAAGAAGGAAACCCATCATTTCAACAGTGAGCAATGGTACAAAACACACATGTTCTCAATAGAGAAGATGGAGTCTTCCTGTAGAAAAATCATTAATGAAGTTACTCAGGAGACCCTAAGCTATAGCTCACAGATTCCAATTCCACCACAAAACAGAGGAGGGAAACCAGAGCAAAATCAACAACTCTTCTAATGCACAAGAGCCTCAACAATAGAAGAGAAATTGCAGGTTGAAAAAGCCTATCCCATTAACCTAGGTGCTCCTATTTTCAAGGCAGCACAGGATCATCAAATGTCTAACTGTAATAGTTTGGTCTGGTTGTCCATTATTACCATCCAAATCCTCAGTGTGTGGAAGGTAAGGAAATTCTGCAGCCTCTGAAAAAGACATGTTCTCTAGTTAACAGCTGCAGACTGCATCATGAAGCTTTGAAACCATACTTTATGAAAAACCAGCCCCAGCAGTGCACCCAGTTCCATACAAATGCAATATTCTCAAAGCTGTCCTGCAGACCCAAAGATGAAAATGATAGTCATCTACTACTGCGTTCAAACAAATAAAATTTTAACTTTTGGTCTCTGGGCACATTTGCAATTTTAATAGCCATATGCATTGCTCCGTCTTCATTTCCTCTCATCCCCATCCCTTTTCACCTCAGGGTCTGGTACAATTTTGTTTAGGAGCAACAACTGCAGAGGAGGTCCTATTTACCCTCAGGAGCCCTGGGGGCTGAGTAACCGTAAAGCAAACAAACTTTAGGATATCTGGAAACCAAACGACTAAATCTATACTGAGCTCATACAGGTAAGGTTTTTCCAACAACTTGTAATCTAGTCAACTGCTCCTTGTATTGCTATCCTGTCTACAGACTAGAATTCCCTTCTTTTACATATTATGCTAATACAGAAATATTCCTAGGGAACCTACAGCTTACATCAAACCAAAAGGACAACAGGAAGGAGGCACAAGGCAACATGCAAAAACAATGGACTACTCAAAACATAAGTACTTCTCTGCAGAGTCAAATAAATCATTAGCCTAAAGGTTCTAGCAATTTTTCACACATCTTGGCAAATCCTAAACTCCCAGTAAAAGGCATAAAAGCCATTCACTACTATTACAGTTGTTTTCTACAGCACAGAATAACAACATGACAGGCCAGAAACAAATACTGCAATTTTTACTTTAGTAGTAGACCGTCTCATATGTACATTGCTTAAAAACTAGGGACATATAACCTAGATGAATCTATTACAGGCTAGATGCAAAGTTTATTGGAAAACTGCACACAGCAGTTACCAGTGTTTAACAGTCTCTCACTGAACAGAGTGGTATAGCCTGCTTCAAGTCTGGTTCTAGTTGTACAAACAAGCTGTAAAAGAAAGAACGATTACTTTCTTTGCAAAAACAGGAAAGCAGGAAGGAGATTGCAAGAACACTAGAGTATAAGATTAGAATTCAAAACCATCTTGACAAATCAGAAAAGCAGTCAGGAAAAATAAGAGAAGAGCAACTACCTAAGTATCAAATCAGCAGATGTAGATCCAGGGTAATGGATAATGTATGGTAAGTAAAGGCCATCAGGCTGTTGCAAAGAAAGCAAACAGTGCACTATGATGTATAAAAAAAGAGGATGTCCTGCAAGGCATGAAAAGAAATCCTTCCCTATACATACGCACTGGCACAGATTCATCTGGAATACCACCTCCAGTTTTGGGCACCTCACTCTCAAGATAATATAAATCAGCTGCAGGGAATCCAGAAAAGTGTAATGAGAACAAGGGTTAGAAGACATAAGAAACTGCTAATTTATTTTCCACTAAGTCTTTCAGAAATTCAAAGTCAAGACAGGCATCACGGAAAGCATCTGCCCTCGTTTATAACAAGGATTGTCAATGATCACATAGCAGATCAAAAACAAATCTGCAAATAAAGCCTCATTCCTCTCAGCTCTCTCTCCTATACCTTAATATCAGTGCCTTCCTTCTACATGACTTCATATGTAGAATTGTAAGGAACGATAGTTTTTGGCAAAGTCACTTGTACTATAAAATGGAAAAAGCAATGGAGGGAATACTTTAAAAGAAAAAAGAAAACGTAATTCTAGTATCGTATAATTTTAAAGTACCTCCTTCTCTATACTTCACCACCACATGAAAACAGGAAGCATTGCTCTACCATTTCTCATTCCTTTTCCTCAGCAGTATTAAACATTTTATGAGTGTTGACAGTCCAAAAGGAACACTGTGTCGGGCCATAAACTGCAGAAGTATATGTTCTCCAGACACGTATAAAAAAGTACACGGATGGCAGCAGTACTGAAGATAGTTGTAATTACATTTTAAACAGTTATTTTAAACCAAAACAGAGTTGTGCCTTCTGAGAATAATTTTTAAACAGCCACATCAGAAAACAAAACCATCTAACTTTGCCACTGCGACAATACTTTGCAGTTGGACTAACTCCTTTTTATCAAAAACTATTTTTTGCTCAGTACCATGGAGCGCAGTATTTAAACAGTCTGCCAACAACAAAAACTGGTCTTATGAAGTTTTTGTGCAAAGAAAGAACTCTAGTCTGTAATTCCCCTTCAACCATTTTGTTTTCCTAATTAAACAATAACACAAATTAAAATTCATTCCAAACCACACTTCACAAACAGCGCTGTTCATATATATGTGAAATGCTGGCACTTTTTTCTTAGGCATGCTTTTGCAAGAAAACAAAGGGTAATCCTAGAATATTTAGTAAAAGAACAAAGCTATAGACTTAATTCCAGGCATGAAAATACTATTAGCTATAACATGGAAGGAATCCTTAACATAAAGTGATTTGATTCAAACTATTTTGTTACTCAGACTGATGAAGCACAATGAATAAGGTTAGGTATATCTCTCTATACCAGAAGAGAATACATTTGAAACCAATGCTAAGTAAGCTCTTATAAGAAGATATAGGTAGCATGAACACAATTTTCTAATGCCACCCAGTTCATTTAAGGAAGACATGAACACCAGCTTGAATTTTGGAACAAGGAGACTAAAATATCTTAAAGAGAATAATAAGAATTGCTCTTTACCAGAGGAAAGTTATCTTTGGAAGTAATTCTCCTGATTCAAAAATAAATTAACCACTGTTTTTCCATAGGTTTAAAAAAAGTTAGGGCTATTCAATGTTTTATTAATTCATACAGAATAATAAAAGGCAGCAAATTCTGCAGTATCTAAATGATTTTAAGCATTTATGCCTCTATGGATAACTTTCAAAATATGATCAGCATAAAACACTAGTATCTTCTCAACCTATCAGGTTCATAGAAGGACAAAGTTTCTCCAAGAAGCTGGTGAATTATTTAATAAAATTCTGTAGTTTCAGAAGCACTGTTCTCAGTCTTCAAAGCAAACAGTCACCAACTGCTTAACTTTCATGCTGCTCCCTAAAGAAACATACAGACACATATACGAAAGAAAGCCACCAAAGCTACTCATATGGAAATAAAAATTAAAAAAAAAAAAGCAAAAAAAAAGTAGCCCCACACTGAAAGGAAGATTACATTATCAGATAAACTTCAACTTTTTGCAGCAAGCAGATGGCTGGCTAACTACCAATGCAGTGACCAGCAGTTAAGCATGACTACGAAGAAATATAAAGATTTTTCTGTTAGCAGTTGGGAAGGGTATTCAAGTTCACACATATATACAAACAGAAATTATGCTTGAAAGTTGAGCATCAAGACACTTCACATACATATCAGCAGCTCAACAGAAAAGGACTCATACTTCCTCCTGAATTCTTACCAGTGGAAACTAAACCACATCTGGCCTAAATATGGCTAGTAAAATTCTGGTAACTCAGTTCCAAAAAGCTTTCCTCCTGATAAGGTTAGCTCCTCACTAAAGAAATACACGTTTCAATGTGGTGTAACATTTAAAATATTTGCTTTTAGAAAACTTCAAAATAGAACCAGTGCTTTAAGTTCTCAAAGTAGAGAACAGTTTTGCTTATTCTAGGTTTAAACAACTTGCAAAGATAATTCAATTACTATTTCTATAACACTGGCAGGGTGATATGGAAAAATACTTTGTTTTTATACTTTGCTGCAAAAAGCTAGTATTTCAGCAGCTTACAGTCCAGATACAGTCAAATGAACCTTTAAGTCTAACGCATCTTCATAGTCTTGGAAAAATCAGCATTCAGCATTGTTACATACTGTAACAACAGATCAATTATGCAATTTTTTTTTTTTTTTTTTTAATATAAACTGCTAGTTCAACAGTAACTGGCATTAAACAACTTTTCTTCAGAAATCTTCCATTCTGGAATTTGTTTAGATCTCCATAAACTAGCATTTCAGAACAGTGATAACAAAGGTGCAGAGAAGCTGACAGGAAACACCACAAAGTAAAAAAGAACCAAGGATGATGCCCAGTGGAAATACTAGCTTGTAAAGAAAATTAATAGCCTGAATGTTCTCTCTTTGCCTACAGAAGCACTTCAAATCTTGAGAAACTTTACTGCAGGAAGCTGAGATGATACAATTAAGCACACTTAGCCAAAGATAGCAGAAAAGGTACTGCAGATGTCAAGCACTTTGTGCATTTAAATCGATTTTGAGAAGAAAAACTCACACAGCCTAAAAACAAACAAACATCCCACTAAACATTTGGCTTTCCAAAGCAAATTAAAACCCTGGGTATACAGTTTACAGAGCAGAATACGTAAATGAGCAGGAAGCACTGAAATGAGAAGTGAGAGAACTGAGGGTGTGAAAAGAAATTGACTATGACAGCTTTAATTGTTGTCATATTATTAATACTGATAACGTGAATTTTTTGTTTTTAAATGGAACGTGTTGCATCAAAGGGGAAAAAATATTATCTGTGGAAATTATGGGTTTCTTGACTACTGTTAACTTAGCATAGCAATTAAAAGCATCACAGAATAGTCAAAGTTTGTCTTTCACTTCCACTATAAAACCACAAATGAGATGAGAAAGCCTCTCCTCCTAGGCTATTTCATATTCTCAAAAACAGCATAAAAAAGGAAAAACAGATACTATTATACATTTGCTGCTAGTAATAATAGCCAGCATGTTTATCACGAATAATGAAGTTTCTCTTCACAGATCTAAGGTCGCTACCCAGACGAAATTATACAGGACGGCCTGTGTTGTTGATTAGCCTTAGGGATTTACAAAACAAGTTTCATCTTCAGTCTCAATTTGATATTCAAAAGAATGATTAAAGCAGCTTGGCTTTGCAACTGCCACTTTTGAATGCTTTTCCACAGAGACATCTAACCAGCTTCACATGTTTTATCAGCTACTAACAGCCAGAAGACCAGATTCTACAAACACCAATTTTTATGAGCTAAACAGTTAAATCTCACGAACAATTCTAGTAATATTGATTTTCAGTTCTAGCTCTTCACTGAAATGGAGGCAGCATTTCTCTTTCAACCAGCATGAACACTGAACTATCTTTACTAAATACCACTTACTAATAATAAGTAGTTTCCTACGAATATGGAAGAGGAGAAAGAATATCCAAAACGTATTTTGCTTTCTATTCCTTTTAAGAAGGCAAAGGATTTCAGGAAGCTAGACAAGAAACATATAGGATTGAAGACTGCTGCTTAAATATGTATTCTGGTAGACAGTATCAATACACACTGTAACAGAGAACATTCAGATCTAAATGCTCTCAAGTACAGCATGTTCCAAAACATATAAATGTAATCTTTTCATACAGGTTTACATCTTCACTGAAATTTCAAAAATAAGGGGCTTTTTGTTTGTTAGAAACTGAGAAAGACAGTTTGACCATAAATCAATCTCTTTTGGAGTGACTGGCTCATTTCAACCAAACCTGACAAAAAAGTAGTTCTCGGTCACCGCTGTGTGCAGGGAAGGGTGAAAAGGGACACTGCCACATAATTCCCACGGAGGAAAAAGCTTCAGTGACTGTTCACTCAGCAGCACAGCTGCCAGGTGGCCTGTCAACAGCCCAGAAGCGATCAAAACCTTGTGTTGCCTCTTGCCCTGGCATTGCTTAAAGAACCTACGATGGAACCAGGTTTACTGCAAAGTTAGGATGAAGTAGGAATCAAAACAGGCAATCAAGCATCATGTATTTCATTTCTCAAGAAACAAGTAATGTTGTCCATACATTAAAAGATTCAAAAAACATTAAGACAAGCAAAAATTTCTGATCATATAACACTTCCATTTTGTTTCATTCAGTGGCTAAGATGATGCCATTCAACAAATATGTTTAATATTTTTTCTCATGTCAAAAGGTGGATTTGAGTTTCATTTACAACACATTATTTAAAATTTTACAATGGAGATGGGAAGTATTACTTTCCAATAGGCACTTATACATTGCTCAAGAACACAGTATGAGTGCTTTCTGAGCAGTAACGAGCTTATCCTCAGCATCCTCACGACCAAACAGCCGTTATTCCCATTTCACAAATTGAAAATAGAGGTGCAGACAGGTTACTGAACAATGACCATCAGTTTTGAGGTAGTTGAGATCTGTTCCCCACCCCACCCCAAATACTTCGTACCATATAGAACTACTTGGATTTGAAACATAGGTCCTTTCGAATTCAGTAAAAGCTATGAATGCTAGTCACTTTTGCAATTAAGCTCAACATCCAGACAATATGAACACACAATTATTAATAGCTAGATAGTTTATAATGCCAAGAGAAAGAACTACATTAAACTCATTTGAACTCTAACACAACGTGGTGGTACAAGTTTTCCCAAATTTAATCCTATTCAAACCCATTTCCTTTTTAGAAAGGGGGGGGGCCATTTAAAAATACTTAGTGACAAGAATCTATTTAAGTTTAGTAACGCATTCCAATGTTTAATTACTCCATTAAGAACACACTCCTTATTTGAAGTCCAAACTTGCTTAATCCAGCTTCCAACCACAGAACTGTGGTATACCTCTGTCAGCTGAAAAGAAAGTTGCTTTTCTATCAAACACCTCTTCCTCAAGTAGGTATGTATTGACTAATGAAAAAACCCTTAACATTTCCTTAGCTAAGCTAAGGAAAATAAGCATCTTAAGTCTTAGTTACTGAAATTCCTCTCCACTACTCCCAGTCATTTTCAAGGCTAGTCTCTGGAACCTGATTTGTCACCAACTCCAATTCCCTGGTACATCTACTCAGGTGGTTTTTTGTTGTTGTTGTTTTTTAAATCATCCCAAAGGGTTGACTTCAAGTTCAAGTCCTACCACAGTCATTAACTCCACATCTTTTTCAGAGTCTCCAAATCAGTCCCCCTACTTGTTATCCAACTCAATATTTAGTTGCACTAACCCTGGCATGAAATGCTACATATTTTCATGTATCCAGTTTATTAATGATCTAAATCACTTTGCAACCTTACTCATGTTCTTTTAGTCCCAAGTTTATATCTATAATCTTCTAGATAAGGAAGAACATCTCAGAAAATTTCCACCACAGTTATTTACAATAAGAACTTCAGATACTCTCTAACCTCAAATACCAGAAGTTAATGCAATGTATGCAATAGTAGACTTATCTCTACATATGTATCAACACTTACAGATGCATAACACTCTGCCGCTGGATTTTGCATCTTACACGTACACAGCACTGCCTAGGGACCTGCATTTGTGGGAAACCCAATCTCTAGCCAAAGCCTTTCTAGAAAATTACACAGATCTTTGAAGATTTTATTTAAAAGGTAAGATACCTCATGGAACAATTCAAAAAGACAGTTGTGGCCAGAAGCACATGTTTTTGGGCAAAATTTCAAAAATCCTTACCAAAGCATTCATCATGAGAAACAAGAACACAAGCAGCACACTAGCCATTGCAAATGCCTCAAGCAAACACATTAGCTTTAACATAAAGGAAACCTTTAAATGTTCAACCTTTGTTTTCTTCTTATACAGGATGAAATAAAATCATAATCTTATACTATTTCACATTGTCCAACACTAAGACCTTTGTAAATATCAATACTGTCTCTGACTGCAAGCAAGGCAGCAGCCTGAGCTGTCAGAAGCTCCAGTCCAGCTCAGCTTTACCACTTGAATGAAGGCAGGCAGGTGAGGAGGTCAAGGGTGTCTAAAGGAGAAGAAAATCAAGAAAGCGAAAAATAGTATCTTCCTGTAAAATCCGTCTCCTTTTTCAAAGGATTGCATTATATTTTCCCAAATACAGAAGTGTACATTCTTATTCACAGTTAATTCCTGGCTTTTTTAAGCACTATAAACATTATTGGGCACACTAACTAGGACACAATCTTTTGTACCAGAACTTTAAAGGCATTTATGCAGGCTTTAATTTTCTCCGTAAAGGATCTTTATAAGTTACATGGCAGAAGGAAATCTATTCCTCTTCAACTAAATCAGTTAGTTCCACACCTCTGACATGTATATTTCTGGTATGGCAGACGCCATGACCTCAGAAGCAAGATCCCACCAGTTTAACTCAAGTTCTTGCTACAGTTTCTGTTTTACACTGGAACAATGAGTACTTTACTCATACTAGGAAACATTTCCTACAGCTGAGTCTCGATGATACCTTCTGAATTCTGCTTCCGATCCCCCATTGATCTTATCATGAAGGAACCACTGCCCACATTTATGGAGCTTATGTCTTCTAATGCACTTTTTAATCGTTATCACTCAGTCCCTCCACTGAGGGTCTGTGATAAAGTAAATTCTTCTGTTTTATTTTATTGGCAAATCTGCACACGAGTATTTGTTGAGTTGTTACCTTCCTTTCCACATTAGTTGGCATATGTTATCAGTCACAAAAGGAATGTACACCACTCCAGAGCATAAGGCCTTTTGAGATTCTACAATCTTAAGCAGAAGGGACAAACGTAGAAAGACCTTTACCTAGTTAGAGTAAGCACTGCATTAGAACAGAACCATCAGGGCAAGCCATATTAATGACAGCAAAACCAAGCAGGAGATTTAAGAAGAAAACTAAACAACTAAGCACTGAAAAACACCTGGAAAGACACTCATGTAAATCTTCACTTGAACTCCAAAATAAATATCAAGAAAAAACACAACAAAAACCACCAAGTGGAACAGTTACTATTCTCCTGTTTTCCCCAACCATTTTCCAGCTGATACCTGCTTGAAGATTTCTGGTAGGAGTTTTACCTGTTTTTCATCTTCTTATCATTTTCACTCTTCTTGGATTTTACTACTTGATACTGTAAAACAGAGACTTAAGAAAGGATGAAGAACTTACTGGTATTGAGAACTCCTCTGCCAAATACTTCAACAGTGATGCTCCTCTAGCCAAAAAGTTACTTCTCTCTGCTAGATTGCCTTGGAGTTTTGTGTCAAACTCCTTTCTGACAACTGAAGCAACAGAGTCAATGATTATGAGTTTAACCTTCTTTGAAATAATTTCTTCTTCCAAAGACTTAATCCTAAAAAAGCAAAAGCAAAGAACAGTCATCGATAACATCATTTCTACAATATAACTGTTTTATAATCCTGAAATTGATTTTTATCTTATTAAAGTAAACCTTTTATTTAAACAGTCTCTCTTTGTCCCTCACAGCACACCCTTGCTAACATCTGCATGCATTAAACAGATCTGGAAAGGAATCTCAGGTCCCAGTAGGCCACATAAGCCAAGGCAGGCCCCTCCAAAAGAGAGGTTTGGAAGACTCTAGTTAGTAACGTTATGCTACGCAAACCGCGAATGGCACAGACAGCAAGTTAAGCAGACATTGAGACTATGCCTTTCTGCTCACGGTAGCAGCATTCCATTGCCAACATCAAAATCCTTGGTGTCTATATACGCAGAAAGTCAGACTTGTTTCCATGTACCTCCAAAGACGGTATGCCAAACTTAACATGTTGATAATATGCTAATAGCTGTTCTCCTGTGATAAAGCTGCACTATAAAAAAATTTTTAGAAGAATTCTCCCACTAACATGAAATATACAAGGTCCTGAAATACAACTTTATTCATTTTCATTACAATGTGTGTTCACAAATTGACATAAAGTAACAACATGACAATACAATATTGCTAACAACAGCCTTCAGGCTGATGACTCTGCAACAATTTCTCCCTCCCCTCCCACTGCTGGAGGGGTCCCAGTCTTCCTGGAATTAAAAAACAGTGCTCTGAAGGAGCTATACCTCCTCCTTTCTGTTTCATGGCAAATGCAACTCTTACACTATCGTCTCTCCACAAACCAAGACAAGACCTGTCACACAAATACTCCCTTTTAAAGGCTTACAGTGATCACATTATATAGAAATTGTCTATCAGAAACTACAAAGCATCTAGTGAATTAGTCATGCACTGTGAAGTGAGAAAAGCAATGCCAGTCTTTCTGTAGCAATTTTACATTGCTGGGGACCATGCTGTTATCAACATGAAGTCTTCAAAGAAATGAATTACTCTTCATAAAACTTCAATGTAAAGTATTATTACAGACAATCCAGCCAAAATGGTGGGTGGGGTTTTCCTCCTCTTTTGAAGTTCTGGAAAAGAATACCTCTTCAGTACACTGCCACAGGTCAGCTCTCGATACAGATGAATGCTACGGGTCATGCAAAACAGCTTTTCATCGGAGTCAAAGTAAGTAGGGAATCTGTTTCCTGCTATCTCAACCAACCTATCAAAAAAACAAACGGCATAACACTGAAAAAGGAATAACACGGGGTAATAAGGCATCAAGTATTCACAAAACAAACAGAGCAAACCTCTGAATGATAAGTAGATACCATGTAATACTGGAAACCTTTTTCAAAGGAGAAGCATACTTTAGTAGTCAGACTGAAATACTGGAAGTCAGAACATTTAGATTCTTTTCCCAGTGATGCTAGAGTTAATGGTACATTTGGGAAAGACATAATATGCTCATACACAAAGAAACAGCTCATCTCCTGCAGAAGGAAACTGGGAAGTTTACAGTACTGAACACTAAGTTCTTTGAATTTTGCACAAGATGTTCAACTCAACTGCCAGGTATTCTCCTATTTTAATTATTGTATCTAGGTATTAATTGCATCTAAACAAATGTACTCTGCAATTCAAGCCATCTTCCCTTCCGCCTTTACTTTGCAGTGAAAACAGAAATCAGTTCTTGTGTCATCACAGAAATTCAAAAAGTTTATAACAAACAGAAGATCCATTACAAGATCCAGCCAACATGGAAGCCGGACTGCAGAGTACAGAGTGCAATTCACCTGCAAACACTATACAAGCAGTACACATATGAAAAGCATCCCTGCCAAGGTGAAAACCTTTTCACAGAATCTATCCTGAAAAACAAGAACAAGGTCATCTGGATTGGACACTTCTGCACTAAAACCATTTCCATTGAGCCGTTTACCTCTTTGAAAAAAGAGCTTTTAAAATCTTAAGGTGTACTTTTAGAACACAGCAAAATATCAGCATTGTGTCACGAAGTGACCAAAGCTGCCTGTTCCAGCTACCAGGCAGCTACAACAGAATCACAGAATGGTTTGGGTTGGAAGAGACCTTAAAGATTATCTAGTTCCAACCCCCCTACCGTCTGCAGGGATGATACCCATTAGATCAAGTTGCTCAAAGCCCCATCCAACCTGGCCTTGGGGCCTGAACATCCATCCATTCAGACAGCACAGGCACAACTGACCTATGATATAACGATGTGACTGAACAGTTTAAATGGCAGCTTTACTGACAGATTTCATGACTAAATATTCTCCATGACCTTATTAGCAAACTCATAACCCTTCAAAACCTTGAATTACAATTGTTAAGCATATAACTGTTTATTACCATAGTAGACTAAGGAGGCGTATCAGATAACCAGTGATAACACCTAAAGAAGTCAGAGGAAGTCGAACAGTTATTGTTTGTTGTCAAATAGTTTTATATTCAGAAACTATGCTTAAAAAAAACTCTCAATGTAAAACTAAACAATTTACTGATGAGAGGCCAACACTTTAAATTAACATGTATATATAAAAATCAAGGACACAAAGGCACACATTTTAGAAATGCTGAGTGCCTGCAAATTCTCCAGAAGTCAGTAGAAAGAAGTTCCACACCTCTGCGCACAAGGCAACTTTATCTAGGTCCTTAAAGATGGATCAAAGAATTTAACTTTAGAAACTCATAGTTACAATCTGAGTACTGTACATTTCCCCCTCTGACCCCCATGAAGATTTTATTTTTGAGGACAGAAAGGAAAAGTATTTAATTGTCTGTATTTTAAGCAGCAATACCCCACAGCCCATATGCTTGAGAAGAATGACATCTAGTGGATGACACCTGTAGACACAGCTTACTGGTGATCAATGCTTTTTATTAAAGCCCCTTTCATTAAAACCCAAAATGTTGAAGCCATTTTATAAAAACTCTTAAATCATTTTTAGTTTTAAAATCCAAACACTAAGCATGAATATTAATATA
>VXAL01015085.1:39648-112006 GCA_013399475.1 Chauna torquata
CTCGTGATGGCGGCGGTGCGGCGGGGGCCCAGCGCCCTAGGGGTGAAGGAGGGCGAATAAATCAAAATAATTTATTTGTCCAGATCACAAAGAAATATCAGAACTTAATGATGTCAGCATCTTCTACCCGAGGAACTTAGGATGAAATAGGTCTCGCAAATGTTCCCCATCCAAAGCCACTCCACCAATCCCGATATTTACAGCGTTGAGTTTTCTTCAAAGTTCAGTTGCCAACCTCGTCCTTATTTTTTTCCTTTTAAAATTTGGTCTGTCAATTATTGCAGCAGAATTTCTTCCATGCTATAACCTAGAAATTACTACAGTCTTTTGCATGTAAAACAGCTACAAAACTTGAAAGTCTTCAGCAAGAAGAGTGCTGCACATATGTTAATTTGTTAATAAAGAATATTGGAATACTGATTCTTGTCTTCAAATGTAGGGCTCAAACTGCTGAAATGGAGAAAGAGCTCCTCCTGGTGGAGATTGCCTGTAAAAGATGACTTGAAAAATGGAAGTTACGATTGAGAGGAGTTGGCTGAAGGAAGGGAAAGGATGCATGATGGTGTGGGTTAGTTTCAGTGGAAAGAGGAGGACATGACTATAGCATAACTGTGTTATGGAATTCTATTTACTGCTTGTTAAAAAAAAAAGTAGCAGGACCCCCAACCTTCCTACCAGAGGTGGAGGAAAAAGTAACATTGCCTTGATGACTTTTCTCCCACAAATGGAGCAGGTCTTCCCCTTTACCTCCAGGCCAACAGACTTCTTTCCCATCTTCCACAAAAACAGAATATGTGTATTAAACCAGAGAACAGGGACATTGAGCAAGGCAAGCAAATCTTATCAGCCAGCTTGTTTAGAAGATTTGTAAGCAAAACCAAGACACCCTGTTGTCTCTCCTGCAAGTTCTTTGCATCATATCCTCATTGGAGTCACAGCTGTTCCACTCTCAACTTCTCAGATACACCTTTAAATCTACTGGGGATTAATCATGCATCATCTTCTCCACGTGCTTTGAAAAAGTCAGTATTATATATCCAGAGGATACTTACAGAAGTGTTCATGTGCACCTGTTTACTATCAAAGTTCCCAAGCAGCAACACAGCAGGCAGCTTCACAGCTCCCGTATGTTTGACTAGGACACTGGTCACTGGGGAATCAAGGCACTCTGCAAACTCTGCTCTGTGACCTTGGTCAAGTTCTGTAATGTTAGGGTATCTGTTTTCCCTCTTATTTTTGGTTTTACCTCTTCAGACTGTAAACACAGTAAGCACTGCTGGCATGACAAAATTATGTGCTGGGCATGGCACAGCAGGGCTCTGCTCTCGTCTAAGCCTTTAGCTGCCCCTGGAACTCATAATAAGGGATTAATAAAGCTGAGAGATGATTACTTTATAGGACTGAAGCCTCACCACATTAATTTAAGATGGTCCTTTAAGCTAGCAATACTGGAGCAAGGCTGTTACAGAAAGACAAAGCACAACAGCAACAACAAATGAAGTCTCACAGAACCAGAGTGCTCGAACATCAAACACACCAGTTACAATAAAAAGGGAATGGTGATTAGCTTGCTAAGGGGGGGCAAGCCAAAAGGGGCAGAACCTGATTTGAAGGGCGCAGGATGAAATACTTACCAGTTCTTATCCAAACAAATACACAGCAGTTAAGTAATTCTGCAAGGCTCCAGAATCCAAAAGATAATGGCAAAATATTTCCTTCCTGGAAAAGAATCCGCAAAAGAAGGTTCTTCCTGTAATCCAAGATACACTTATGTAAGTAACTTCAGAGAATAGTTTTGCATTCTGGAACATTTCAGATCATTAATTTCTAAAACAGCATCAGGCCACTGATATTGACTACATTCTGCAGTTTTATTACTGTTTTCCAACTATCAATTATTGCCTTAAAATTAGCAGTGTTCCCCTACCTCAGTGAAAGGAAAACATCTCACTACAAGAATACACTGTATGAGAACACAACAACAACTCTGACTCACAGCAGTAATTCAGATAGAGTAATTCACCGCCTTATGCTTGCTAACTACTGTCTAATTAGTCTAACACATTCTTATTCCTTGGTGATATCTACTTGATACCTAACACATTCTTAAAAGCAACCCATATGCTCCTGAGACTGGAAAGTTATTACAGACCAGCTCATGCTTTCCCAGCATTAAGGTCCCAAGAGGTTGCTCAATAACAACATACAGAGGAACCACCAATGAAGTGTTCTGTCCATTACTATCTCCCCGAAGAAGATGGAGATTTACTTTCAACCCTTTGATGTTCCCTTATCTCAACAAAGGGAGCTGGAAGGATCTCACAAGGAAGCCCACACCCCGGTTAAAAGTACTTTATTTTCCATACGTGCTTTAGCAAAGCCATCTCACTGGAGACTTTCCCAGCTGTATCTGCTGTGGGGATGGGGTAGAGGGAAGGGAAAACATCCTTGTTTTTTTTCTACAAACTGCTCAGCACAACTTGTTATCACTGGCTATAATAAAGAGACCGACAACAACAGACCCGTGAAAAATTAGCCCATCTTCTGATCATTCTGACTGACTCTCCCTCCCCGTTTGCTCTGAACAGTCTGTGGACCAGATAAATGCCTCTCCCCAGGCAATCAACCTTTTTCCTCCTGCTCAGGAAGAATTAAAACCAGTTATAATGAAACCTCCTCAGGTATTAGTGAGGACCTGTCTGACCACACACATTTACAGCCAGGAAGAAGAAACTTATCTCTCAGGACAATCAGAAAGCATTTCTCCATTTTCTACCTCTCCACTCATGCTGCTGTGAGGAAGGATTCAGAATTATCCACCACCCCCAGAACCATTTCAGAAATATTCAGCAGCAATGTAAAATTTTCGAAAGAGAGCATCTGTACCTCCTACCCTTTTTACAGAACAGCAGAACAGCCACCGTCACTGCTATCACAGGCAGAAGCACAGAACCACCTGCACATTAAGGCTTTGAAAAAATCAGATGCGTTTGCTTTCTACCCAAATTACAGCAAACAAAATGAGAGACCTCAGGGATTATTCCACTTTTAGATTGTACTCATCTAAGCAGATTGCCCTCCAAGATCAGCTTCCTACTTCATTTAGCTTTTTCTGGTTAAAGGGACAGCAGGAGTCATTCAAGTGTTTGGGCTTTTTACATATCCCTGTAAAGTTTCTGTTAAACGAGAAGGCCATGAGCCGGCAAAGCAACTACATAATAATCCATGTGGAGTTGTTGTTATCTTTATCAGTACATGAGAAACCCAATTCACCCTATATAAATAATTTACCCTATATAAATCAAACCCAACCTCATCCTGCCTTTCACCTGTGCCCTGCCAGTACCCCTTTTTTACTGTCTTGTCTTGCGGTTCTGTGTACTGAAGTGGTAGGCTTGTCCCAGTAGCGATGTCTGCGTTCGTCAGGCTTTGTCGCTCTCACCACAAAATTTCCTGCACCTATCCCTGAGTTGCTGAGGTAGACTAAGGAATGACAAGTTTTGCAGCAGCAGGCCTTTAGGAGCACTGCGCAAAGAAGACAGTGCCTGACTGAGGTAATCCTTAGGTCGCTACTGCAGCTTTTTCCTGCTAAAGCATGGAAAAACTGCAACATAACCTATTCCTCAGAAACCTGAGCCACATTTAGGCTAATGTCCTATGAAGCAGATTTGTTTCACAGTGACCAGCTATGGAAGCAAATTCAGTAGTTCAGTGGTTCCCCTTTGATCAGCCCAGTTCTCTGGGGATGTGCGCATCTAGCAAGTCACCCTGTGATCCTTCATAGCAGCCGGCCTTCTACTGAGAAGCAGCAATTAGACTAGAAATATCCAGGCACCTCACAGGGATCAGTAGAGAAAGTGCACTGTGTACCCCTTGTAACCACACAGAATCGCACGGCAGTGAAATTAGTACCTGCAGTGCCTGGTTTTGGTGGCTCCATTAGGACATCTGTTCCTTTCAGGTACAAACCTCACTCCTTCCACAGAGATCTGCACTGGAGAAAAAAGACAATGGGGGCAGGTGGACACTACAGAGAGAGGAGCTTTTTCGCTTGGACAACATCAGCAGAGAAGGGCAGATCCCAGACACTCATCTCTGTGCAGCTGCCAGAAATGGTGCCCTTGGAAAAAAAGACAAAATAGTTCATGTACAATGTCAAAAAAACCCTGATGTGAATATTATTGTTCAGCTTACTGTCCAAGGAGCATGTTCCAAATCAGCAATTGTAGAGAAAGTGCTTTGGTTTTTGGAAAAGAAGTCTTCACTTTGTGATGCTACAGATTAATCACTCTGATAACCCAGCAGCTGAACTAAGCCCAATAGCTCTTATTTCAAACAACAAACACACAAACCAGCAAGCAAAGAAAGCCTGGAACATTTCATTCCATGAATCATTTCAGTCTGGGGCCTTTGGCTCTTGCATGCTTTTCATTTTACTTCTTTTTAAAGCCATGAATGAGATCCCTATTGCTGGGACTACAAAGGAAACTACTCCAAACATAAGCAGAGTCCTGACTTTCCCATCCTCCCCAGGTGTTGCTGAGCAGTTTCCAGAGGTGACTGAGTGGCATGGAAGAGAAGAAACCACCAAACCTGGGCAGAGAAAGCAGAGGAAAGTCTCCCCTCCCAGAGTCTTTGTGCCTTGCAGTTTGCTGCCTAGCCGTGAAGGAGTGAGATTTCTTCATGCCTTGCAATTGAATATTACTCACTCTCACACGCTACCTACGAGGAACTTGGCAGACTCCAGAAAGATCAAAGCAGGGACCTGATGCCCCGTGTCTCCTCAGTGTTGAGGAACAGGTGCAGGGGATCTCTTGAAGGACAATTATAGAAGAATTTACCCACAGAGGAAAGAAGACATTAAATTAATTCTATGGTGATTATTTTTTACCTTGAAGCATGGCAGTTCTTATCCATTTTACTTGGATGAGCACACAGCAATAATATATTCGAGTATCACCCCAGGACTCCACTACCACAAACTCAATTACCAGAGAGAGCATCCAGGCAAGCATGTCTTTCATTCACTGTTTGGGCATGATGCCATAGCTGTGATCACATTATCCTCACCCCACATTGACTACCCATGACAAATTGATTTTACAGTGTCACAGCTATTTTTTAAATCGCTGCAGCATATTATATTAAATGAACGATGCAGCAAATTAAGCATATACTTAATTGAACTAAAATAGGACATTTGTACAGCAAGAAGCTGAATGCAGGATTAGCTGTTTTGCTGAACCAGGGTCCTATTAATTGTCAAATAATTGAACTTTTGTTTTAGATGGTCTTTAGAATATAGACTTATAAATCTGCAGGAAGCATCTCAGTCAGTCCAATCCGTTCCAGCCTTTCAAGGCATATTTTTCCCAAACTTTAGAGTTTTCACACACAAGAGGGAAAAAGCATGAAATGAGAATACTCCCAACCTTGCAAAATAAAGTGCACCATAAGGAAAGGTGCATCTGAGATGACATAAGATGGAGCCATCCTGCATTTGTACCTGACTTTCGTTATAGCTGCACTGTCATGGCATCAGCAGGGACAGGTGTATCCCGGGCTGTGTGATTCAGCAGCCTTATGGTACCAAAGGTTTAACTCAACTGGCTTTCATTCAGCTTCCACTGGGACCTGCCTGTATCCATCACCTCTCAGCAGGGATTCACCAACTCAGATACCAAGGCCAAATGTTTTTTAAAAGCCTCTGATTTGAGCTGGCTTGATTTTAGGGCTTCCAACTTGAAATACTTTCAGCCCCAGGGGTGCACATCTGCCACGCTTTTAACTGGAGCCATCAGAAAATCAGGATAGAGATGTCCCAAACTGGTAAAACTTGAGTCACTCTGAATCTGTGGTCATTTTTCAAATATCTGGGCTTGAATGATAAGCACAGGAATGTACACAAGTCATCAGGGCTGGGAAATGGGCAGATGAGCATGAGACATGTTTGTCTTAACTCTTGATATATTGTTTAAAATAAATACTCTTTAAATATATCACCCAACTTCCCTTTTACATTGGTAAGGATCCAAAACAAGGTCCGTGAAATGAATAAAGTTACACAAGGAGAAAGCAAGACTAAGAAGAGAATCAGGCTTTTGGGTATAAAAATATGGACCACAGTTTTTTTTACTGTTTTTTTCTCCCTGCCTTTAATCTGACAGGGAAAAAAAGAAGCGGGGAGGATGAATGAATGTCAGATGTGAAGCAAAATCTTTGGGCTTTCCATTTCCTATTATAAGGCAGGACTAGAACAGTAAAAAAGCGGCAGAGGTCAGGAATGAGATACAGCAAAGAAAAGCAGGGTGCAGACTCTTTTTCCAGGGATAATGGACTCAATCTGCTGTGTATGAAAAGAGCCACTTGGAGAGAAAGGCCAGAAATAGCAGAAGGTTTTACAGGGCAAGGGAGGATGCTGTTATTGTACTAGATCTATGCATGGTTCATTCTGAGGTTTTGTAGCTGTGTTTCTGAGTGCTTGGCGTTTGCCACCCCACCTCACCGTCTCTTACCTTACCCACACGGTGAATGTACGTGCCCTGCTCTGCAGCCAGGCGGGAGGCAGAAGAAGGAAGAACAATTCTGGAGCCACCCCAGAAGCCAAGGCCTCTGTCTCCATCCCAGCGTGCCTGAGGAGGGCAGATGTTTGGTTTCTGTTGGATTAAGACTTTGGCTGGAGATTAAGCTTTGTTGTGGGTTAACTGCTGATCTTAACTGGATAGCTTTCCTATGTATCTGCCAAAAATGCCTAGAGTAGCTCATAGGCTCTTTTCCTGCAATCTGTCAAAAATCTAAGTCAACACATAACATCAGAACTACATATTTTGAAATAAATGGAAAAAAAGTAGGTTGTAATGGACATGAATTCCTTCACTCTCTCTTCCCATTACAAACTTCACTTGCTTATCAGTGCCTCTGTTCCTCCTTCTGCCTGTTCAGAGCAGGGAGGAAAAGGAATCTGCTGCCAGCCCTTTGGCCACAAAACTGTGGATACTGAGGGAGTCCAACAAAAGCAAGACGTTGTTCATATGCACCAAGGCAGGAGCACTGACGAAATGTGTAAAATGAAATGCATTGTCACAACGCTTCTGAATAACTTTGTCCCGGGCATACCCCTCAGAAATTCACCCTCTCCCAAGCCTGACAAAGGTTAGCTCTGGATCCAAACGTGGTGTTTCTGTTTAGTTTGCTCACCGGGCGAGCTCAGTGAATTACTGCAGACCTCTTGTTCCTCAAGGAGATCTTACAGGGATGTCCTGGCCCCCCCAGTGCTGGGTACCACCGTGCTGCTGCTACCTAGCAAGGGGTGGGCTGGGTGCCGCGAAAGCACATCCTGGCAGACAGCCTGAACCATCCTTTCTCATGGCTAAACTGACTCCCCTGCAAGACGGTGGGCTATGGTACGTGGCAGCTGCTGCAGGATGAAGGGTGCCCTGGAGTGCCAGTCGCTGTGTGTGGATTTTACTGATAGCTATGGATATTCCCAGGACTGGCTTTTAGAGGAACTGCTGCCCTGTGTTCCTAAGACGTGTGGAATCTGAAATTCTCACTCTAGTAGGGCTGGTTCAGTCTTAATCCTTCAATATCTTGAGCAGATCAATTAACTGTCGTGCAGGACTGGGAGTAGGAGGAAGCCGGCTCTTTGTGAAACCTCTTAACAACATAGATCATCTCTGGCTTGTCCGCATGCACAGTGAAGACCCCAGGAGGGCTGTTGTTGCATCTTTGGACATAGTTCTGTCCCTTGCAAAGTCTGTGCTGGCCAGCTGATGATTGCATTGGCCGAGATATCTGCATTTCAAAAACACAGTATTGTTATGAAGTGCCCGTTGCTGCCTGCCTTTACAGAGGGAGACGTTTTTTCCCCACATGAATAACCTCTTTGCAGTCCAGTAAGTGCTGCTCCTCAGATCAGGATCAGTCCTCATACTCAGGCTGCAAGGTGTTGTAGCTCTGTGGGATATTTGATCAACTGCTATGATTATAATAAAAGCTATCCCTGACAGAGCTGTAGGTAAAAATCTCTCTTGGGAGCAGCGTTTCCTGCTGACTCCATATAGAAGGTCTGGCAGAACGCCTTGTGCTTTACAGATATTTTTGCTGGAAACAAAAAAATCCTCCTTTGGGGCTGCAGAGCCAACCCCGAAAGCCCTTGACCCTGAACACATTAATCTCCCTGGAGACCCAATGTACATGAAGAAATACAATCTTCCTGAAGTATCTTATCTGCCATCTGCATCGTGTTAAAATATGACTGGGACCCGACTGTCAAATCTCCAGGTCATTGGCTGGCTGCAGAATCCTTTAAAGGGCAATAAAAAAAACCAACCCAATCTGCAAGGAGCTCTCGCACCCAAGAGGAGATCTTTCTGTTGCTTTAAGAAGTGGTGTTTTACCACCGCTGCAGCCTGAGCGGTTCCTGTGGCATCCAACAGACGTTTCACCTGCTTTCATGTGGTGGGGAAGTAACGGATGGGAAACAGAGCTGAGTTTTGGGAGGCGGCTGTAGCAGCCTCAGGTGCAAATCCTGCGCCCGCTGGGAGCCGCAGGGTGTGGAGCTGTGCTGGGGAGCCCAGAGGCAGCTCTCCCACCCGCACAGACGCAGGAGCCGGGCAGGGCGTTTGGCGAGGACTCCGCGAGGGTTACCCTGCAAAATGGATCCGCGTGGCAGAGCAGCTTTAACACTGCGGTGAAAGGGAACGAGAGGTGTCTTATCACAGAAGGCACAGGGAAAAGAGGTGTCTGCTGCTTTTGTATTTCTTTATACATTTTTTGAGCCTGTTGGAGGACTTGGTCTCTGCTCTGAAGACAAGATAGGTTCAGGGAGCAGGAGCTTAAACACAGCTCAACTAGCAAGGAAAGAGCATTGATGTGACTTCCCGGTGATACTTTGCTTTGCTGTTGTTCCAGTTTTCTAAATTTTTTTTCCAACACTGTAAACGCCCATCCTTGCCATCTGCCCTGCCCTTGCCGTCACCCCCCTTCCCCCACTTCTCCCTTTAATGCTGCTGTCCTCATTTCCCCTTTTGTACACATGACCCTTTCACTATGCAGGGATTAGTATCTCACTCATAAATATGTGAAATAGATATGCAGATGATCTAATTTGCTGGGTTTTGTAGGGCTGGCAAGACAAACTGGAATGGGGAGAAGGGTATGTTCTGGTGGGTCAGCTGAAGCAAAACGTCCTGTGTGCGGGATGAGTAACGGGAAACAGGCATACGGGCTGAAAAGCCCTCCGGACCGAGTCACCTAGGCTGGGAAACAGGCACAGTTCAGGTCTTCTCCACGCAGCCCTCACGGCTGCCTGTTTTTCTGGGCACTGCTGTGGTGATGGGGGTGTCCTGGAAAGCAGGCAGCAGGAGGCTGAAATCATCATGGGAAGACTGAGGTCATACCTGTGAGCTATGTATAAGAGGTACAGAGAGAGGAAAAAAGATCAAACCGTAGGGCTCATTTTCACTGTGGAGCTACCTCAAGCTATATTCAGACATTGCCACTAGCTCACCTCCTGGTGGGCTACTCCATAGCACAGCGGAAACCTCCTGTCACACAAGTGCCACTAGTCCTCCGGCGCTTCCTCGCAGCTCTGCCCTGCCACGCGCAGAGGACTGATGAACCCTCCCAGATCTGCCCAAAGTGGCCTGAGTGAGCGACACAGCCTGGCACGTGAGCCCCGGGGGCCCTCAGGCTCCTCAACACACACGCACAAAGCACGTGGGCAAATGATAACCTGTTCTAGCTTCGTTAGGGCCTCGCCTTGGGTTTGAATTAAGTAAAGATTTTCTCGTATGTGTGTGAACAGTGTTAGAAGAGAAGGTCGAAGATGTCCCTGCCTCCTGTTTGTTATGGGTGTGCCAAGGAGAAAGGACGAGAGCAGCTGGCAGGGAACGTGAGAAGCGGAAGGGGAGCAGAAGTCTGCTCTGACCACGGGCAGTCTGACTTGCTGGTAACTTGGCCATGAAGGGGTGCCGGAGGAGCTGAGCAAAATGCGGGTGCGGAGAGACACTGGCAAGCTAGGAGGGAGGTGGAGATGTGAGACATGAGGAGATATCAGCAAGAGCTGTGGGACTGGAGGAGGACAGGCAGGGATTCCCGAGGAGGAGGAGGAGGGACAACAGAGAGGCCGTGAGAAGGTGAGAACAAAGAGCTGGAGAGGACAGTGCTGTGGAGCCCAGGGCAAGGAAAAGTTGTCATGTGGCATCAATTAAGTCACTAGGTCCAAACTAGGAAGTTGAGACTAACACCAAAGCCCTAACATTCAGTAAGTCCTTGCCAGGACGCAGCTGCTGAGGTGGAGAGGAAGGAGAGGACAGAAGCGGTGGAAGGTGAAGCAGCGAAACAGGATTTAATGGACCCTACATGGCAGCAGCCAAGGCTAGGCTTCAGGCCAGCTGTGTGGGCAGCCGTGAGCTCACAGGCAGCCTTGCTGGTGGCCACAGTGTGCTGGCAACAGCACCTTCTCCACCAGCGTCATGGTGCACGCCTGGCTCTATCCCATGGAGCAGGGCCCAGGACAACCACAGCCGATGCTGGGAGGTTGCAGACGTCCACGCTGCTTTCGGCAGTCACGCAGCACAAAGCCCGCTGCCCCTGCCACAAGCACGGTGCCAGGGACCACGCTGTCTTTACGGTGAGCCGTGCTTGGTTGACACATTTTCAATCCAAATATTATTATAATTACCATGCTAACTCCAACCAACCTATGCTGAAGAGCCGGGTGGCTGTCCAACAATGTTAAAAATCCGGTTTGCTACAGCATGCTGGTATCTGGCTAAGCTGGACGCCTGTGTGTCATCTGCAGAGGAGTCCTGGCAAGCAGATCCTTGCTGTGCCGTCAGCCGTGCTCCCCTCTGCTGGTGGCACTGGCGCACTCGGGTAGGCAGCGGGGATTTGCCTTCCAGCAGAAGAGGCAGCACGGACAGGGGCAGCCGAGGTGCCTTCTGGAATCCCTGGCCAAGCTGTTTTATTAGTGGAACAGAGCTGGGGTGTTTACTCTTAACCTTAAAGGCCTCAAAAGACTTTTATTTTAATGTATACTATAATATCATAGCACTTAGGGATCCTGCTTGGGACAGGCTCACATCAATATTACCACAAAAAGACAAGTCCTGGCCTGGAGAATTCACGATGTGACTGAGATCGGAGGTGGCAGGTAGGCACCAGGGACGGACAGCCAGAGCAGCCGAGGACAGAAAGACGTTCAGGGTGGGAGGGGGAACTTTCTGTCAATGCCTTTGCTGAGGAAGAGGAGTGGACCTGTCAGGCTTAGGCTGGGTACACACTGCTCTCACTGACAGTAAGAGAGGACACAGAGAGGAGAAGGTAAACCCTAGCAAAGACATCAGGAGGTCCTCAAGGCAATAGCTCCCCCTTTTTTAAAGGCATCGAGCGGGACAGTATGAGGCGTGTTCACCTTAGATATTAATCTGATTTTAAAACCTTATGTAAAACATGCAGACACACCACTTGCAAGGTCAAGAGCTGCTATCTCAGCTCTTAGCCTGCGTCCTGGGTATGCAGAGCTTCATCTTGGTTCTCCTCTGGATCTCAGGTGTTCAAGAAGGTGGCAGAGTGAATGGGCCAGACTGCTGCTTGCAGCTAAGCAGGTCGCGGCTCTTCTTTGCCAGTAAAAGTTACTGTGCAGTCAGTGGTGCAGTATGGAAGCCATTGGCTATGTTTATGCGTGTAAACACACACACTCACTATGTGCACACGCATTTATAAGAAGGCTCCGTTGAAGTTATATATTATTCTGCACACACTGAAACTCAGAGATTGACAGGAGAACCTTTTAGCTGAATTTAGCCCTGAAAGCCTAAGTACCATTGTGTGGATGTTATAGCAAAAGCACTGAGAATTAATTGCAAATTTGCTGCTGTCCTTGTGCCTGAAGGCAAGTGTGTAAAATGCTTTCTGCCCTGAGCTTCCAAAGCACTAACTGCAGCTGTTGTGGACTTCAATGGATGCTACAGCTCATCAATAATCAGCCCATTTGTGTTGAATTGCGAAAGGAGGGATCCAGAAAGGAAGCTTAGAGTAGCTGTGATCTCAACATGGCCTTGCAGTGGATGTAAGGCATCAAAAGGGACAGACTGCCTAAGAGCTGATGGAGAAACAGAGGCAATAGGAAGAGTTGTGGCATCAGATGAGGGATCTGACAACAGAAGGGACAATGTAGATAAGCTCTGCAGTAACTGCAACAACATGAGCTGATAGAGCAGATGGTCACCTCAGTTTAGCCTCTAACATGGCTTGTTGCCCCTAGCAGTATTTACCCAAAAGTACTCTGCTGATGAAGATGAGATTATGTAGCAAAGAGAGGGAAATCAGTCCTATTTTGAACACAACGGAACCGTGCTACGTATCAGCTCTGGCAGTCCCTTCATGTGCCAGCTTTGTACTTGGGCAGACTGCATGCAGTGGCTGCTGACATCTCTCTGATGAAGAGGTGAGGGACTTGTTTGAGTCACAAGCCCATCGCCCGCGGGTAACCCGCTGCTCCAGGGTGCTGTCACGCACAGGACAGTCTGGAAACAGAAGCACGCAGACGAATGGAGGAAGTGTAGGGTTTAAGGCAAGCATACTTTGGCTTTGAAATGGGAAAGGTTAAGAGAGAAGTTGCTGTGGATGAGAGTAGAAGGTGCTGATTCAAATGCAGGGAAGGCCACTTTGAAGGCAGACTGGTGAGTTCACCAAAAACCCCATTTACTGAGCAATAAAGAGCTCATAGCAGCCTTTTGAAGACAGAAGGGAAGACTCTCTGCTCCAGGCTAGCAGAAGAAATACACCTTACCAAAATACACTCCGCTCCCTGAATGCAGTGCGCTAAGCTGGCTCCTGAATCTCAGCTAACTGCATCACCACTGTCCCTCTATGGCAAGCCTGTCCCCAGGGTCCCTGTGAGTGCCATGCTATAACCTCCGGATTCACCAGCTCCTCAGGTGAGTCTCTGTCTAGCAAAACTCGCTTGAAATGGACCTTGGGACACAGCTGTACCTGTCCTTGTGGGAGAATGGGAGAGTAGAGTCAGTCACAGCAGGAAGCCTGGACACTTCTGTGACCAAACAGTAATAAATGGAAATAATTTGTGCAATGACATCACTGAAAAATACTCAAAGCCAACTCAGCGTAAGCACATGGCAGTGCAGTGTTTTGCAGCACCAGAGGAACATCAGCACAAACACTGTGGCACTGACCAGCTAGGAACAGCACCAAAGCACCTCAAGGGAGCTCCCTTCCTTTGAAGGAGCTGGTTGGAGTAAGAAATCAAAATTCGCTCCAAGTCACCCAGCATCTTGCAGATTATTTCTGGTGATGGGCTCCCCAGAGGTGTTTCAGTGCAACAGCTTGCCTCCTGAAATGCTCGGGCTGTCCTTAACCTCTTCATCTACACACAGCTAAAATGGGGATGGAAGGGAAAGAGCAGGGAGCCCTGAGGTAGTTGGTGCACCAAAGTCCTGGCCGATTCAGCTCTGGCGTCAGGGTACGTGTTCCACCCTATGCGAGCACAAGCTTTAGATAGCTGCAGAAACAAACGTTTGCAGCGGAGGCCTGCCACACGGCTCTGTGGCTATCACGCAGTTCAAGCGTGGCCCCCTCGTTGGGCTACGGCAGCAGTGGGGCTGTGCTGGCACAGGGCTGCTGGAGAACTCAAACTCCAGGCTCTGGAGGAAACACCTCAGCAGCAGACAGCAGGGACTGGCGTCACAGGGTGCCCAGAGGACCAGCAGCACGCTCAGCCCAGCCCCAGAGCGGTGCTGGGAAACCCTGGCAGAGTCACTGCCGCCTCCTCCGCCTCTCCCAGGGCTCCCCTCAGTGCGCTGCCCGACGCCTCCCCGGTGACTGCAGAGCAAACGTGGCTCCTGACATGCAGCTCGTGGGCCTGAAGTGGGGCACATGGCTGTATTCCAGCGGCTCTGGGAAGGGAAGCAATGTGAAGGTGTACAAAGCCATTTCTGGGACAGCTTCAGAGGGTGGAAACTGAGTGGGATTTTCCCAGTTCCCCAGCTTTCTTGGAACATTTATTAACTCACTCCTCACACCTGGAAATTTCGTGAACAGGTAAAACATTAAGCTCCCTGTCCCAGGTCTGGACAGAGCACCTGGGATCTGCCAGGACATTTCCATCAGTTCCTGATCAGTGGTGTTTGGGGTTCCTCCTGACCTACTTCAAGGCCTGAAGTGAGAATTTATTTCACTGGTTTGTGAAAAGCACTTAGAGATCTTTCAGTGAAAACCGATAAAGAAAGGCAAATGCTGTTATTCTTATCCCCCAAAATACTAGGCCAAGAGCCCTACTGAAGTAGCAGTGCAGCTATGTTGCGAAGGGCGTTAATCACAAATTCTGCACTGGAAAGTGTCCCGGCTTTGAAAGGCCAGAAATCTACAAGCACTATGCATATCTCAGCTCACGTATTTAATAAGTATTGATAGTCTCAACTGCATATGTTTACTCATTTTTATTAAAGACCAAGTCGCTTGTATTTCCTTCTCCTCCTTCATTGTAGCATCAAAGCAGGACAGCATGCCACACAACAGTATAAACAAACAGCATTACCAGATACTTAAGGGTCTTTAGCTCCTAAATTGACTAAAGCATAAATACAAACTGATGTCAAGCATTTGGGATTACCATTTAAAAACTGTTATTTTCTGAGAAGCTAACGAAGGCTGTTCACATCAGAAAATCCAGTGGCTACAAAAGGAGTGAGCAGCCCAGGCTCCAGAGGCAGGAGTCAAGGAAATGCTCTGCTTCTGCCAGAATAAAAAACTGTGAGAAGTCCCGAACATGGAGAACACAACATAGTTGCTTCCAACCCCTCCAGCTCTTGAAGATTTGGGAATGAAGATGTCACCACCAGGCCTTGCTCTGCCACCATTAACCAGCAGCACTCGTATCACCCCTCTGCTCGCCACAGTCCTTGCAGGCTGGAAGCTCCTCCTGGCTGCACGGGGGTTGCATGGCGTGCCATGCACCGCGCAGCCTGCAGGTATGTGGTGCTAGTGACCTGCGCCAAGGCTGTGACAAGCCACCTTCCCACACTTGGTGCCTCGGGTCTCAGGTAAGTAGCTGGAACTTTAAACAAGATGCTCCCAAGTGTGATCATAAATGCTAATGAAGCTTATATAGTATCTTGATCTTTCTCACTCTTTTAACCTCCTGCTTTCCAATGAAAAACATATCCATTGGGAACCATGGAATTAAGAGCGTTCTTAATAAGGCAAAATGCATTCCTGAGTAGGCCACTGGGCTAATTCAGGTGCTGGAAGTGGCAGAGCCACACGGCAGCACTCTGTGGGCCAAGGCTTTCTGCTTCTCAGCGTGATTAACTTACCAGGATGGAGCACAGCACTGGATGGCTTCTAGCACCTCTAATAGTTTAATAAGCACTAGCTTGCATATCGCTAGATGATGTATTTTTCCACAGAGATGTAGGTAGGGAATACCCTAGAGAAAAAAGTTGAGTAGAGACTTTGAACCTCCCTTGCACCTCTGAGGAGGTTCAGGCAATCATACACTTTGGGGCGAGCAGACAACTTCTGCATTGCCACACATAGTAAAGATCTCACTGGGAAAGGGCAGCTTTGTATTTGAAGAAGCAGTGCCTTTGGACACCAACCAACCAGTGCCTCCCCAGCCCCTCCCTAGGACTTACTTCAAGACAGCACTTCTTCCTCTGGCATCTGTGCTAGCTGCCTGGGGGCAAGAGCAGAGCGGGTACCGGGGGCACCACCTGCTCCTCTCACTTCTCTCTCGTTGGGCGATCACAAAGCAGTGACCCAAGTGGTTAAACTTTTAATGGAGCAAACCCATGCCATCCCAGAAACAAGCCATTATAGGTGGTACAAATTCACCGTCATGCTTCTGGGTGACTTGGTAGTAGTGAGGCTGCTCCTAAAATTGAAGTTCCCTAGCCCAAACTGAGGCTGACCTCTGTTGGCTGAAAACCTGGAGTGGCACCGAGCCCCCCTGGCAGCAGCAGAAGGGCCTGCTCCATCCCCTGGGGCTGGAGGTGGAAGGAAGGGCCGGTTGCTTCCCTGGGGCAGGCTCCGGACACTCCAAGAGGCATGTAGGAAGGCAGGTGCAAGCGGAGGCTATTTGCCAAACAAGGCCAGCACTCCTGAGGTCCCCCCAGCTCTGTGGCCCTACCCGGGAACTGGCTGCCAAAGCAGCTGTGCGAGGGGGGTGCATGGTGGGAACGGCTTCTGACTTAGCAGGGGATGCACGAGGAGAGATTTCCTTCCACAACACAGGGTGGACAGCAGAGGGATGTGGTAGCTGCAGACATGCAGGAAGGGGAAGAGAGAGCAGTTTCCTTGTCTGGTGGTTCAGCTGCAGTTTACAGGCAGAAAGACTGAAGCAAAGAACTCGGGTCCACAAGCCTAGCCCTTGAATACAGGACATAGGGCATGTATTCAGGGCCCAGGATAAACTGAAATAGAAAAATGTTTGGTTTCAGTTCACATCTTAGTAGTGGCTCGTGTTTTATTCACAGTACTTAAAGGGCAGAAGTTCCTGTGAATAAAGAAGCCCCCTTTCTTTCTGTGCAGGTTTCAGAAAGTTAGTCAGCAGCAGAACAAAATTATTGACCTCAGGAGGACTTCAGCCACCAGCTTCCTAATTCTCCAAGTAGCTCAAGCCCTTCAGTCATTTTTTACCTTTTATAGTCACAGGACTAGTCAAGCGAAACACTGATTGGATTATTCTGCTTTAATTACAAAATGCACTCAGACCAAAGGCATAATAATACCTTGTACATATGTACACATTTCTCAGTTATAACACCAAAGACCAGCATGCACTCTAGTCCTGCTTTGAATCAACCATTTCCCTTTGGCAAGATCAGTGAAATATGCACAGACATCACAACAATGCTTGAACTGCCCCTTGTGCTGAGGACACCAGACTGTAGTTTAGCAAGTACTTTGACATCCTTTAGGGTGGACACTACAAGAGATAAGCAAGACAAGGGAGACTAAAGTGGAATCTCAGGGCATTTGGAGCCCATATCCCACTGCCCACCACTCTCCCAAAAAAGCAGCAACGGGCCACTTTCTCCTCCTTGCTGCAGAGTTAGTACAAGGTGGATAAATCACAAGTTGTGTGTTGTTTGTTTTTTTCTTTTTTTTTTTTTTTTATTGCTGGTGAACTCAAAACAGGCAACTTTAATCTGCTGAGGAAGATACACATACAAACAAATGGTTAGGCCTTGTGCGTTTTTTTTTTCTTCATAATGTAAATGTCTCTACAACTTCAGTCCAGCTCCTGAGCTCATGCTGAGCTGCCACAAAGACCCCAGTAATGTGCTCTGGGCACTTCTCCTGTAAGACACTATAAGAAGCATCACAAGCATTAAAAAGGGAGGTTTTGCAGAAGAGACAAAGCCACATTGCTCAGAAAGGAGAAGTCTAGCTAACCCTGCTGCATTACGTACGTGGTATTAAAGCAAACCCTGTGATAACATGAGTTGTCCAGGGAATTATCTGAATTAAGAATTTGTTGGGTCTCTTTCTGTTTCTGGTGTGCAAGCTGCAAGTAAAGTGCACTTCTGGGTGTAAATTACAACTCTCTGAGGCTGCCGTACCTAGGTGGAAAGCAAACTAAAATAGTTCTTACAACGGCATAGGCAAGAAGGATAATGCAATAATATATCAGATGCTGCTGGGAAACCCCTCCATAGTTTGAGCACCTAAATATTACATCACTGTGCAAGAACCATGTCATTTAGTGGGGGCTTCTGAAGTCACCACACATGACTGTGTAACCAGGTTACCTCTGTGAACTCCCTTAGTCCCATCTGCAGCTGCTACAGAGTCACCAAACAATGTTGCTAACTCCTTTTATCCTTCATAAGAGTTTTGTAACAGCTAAGGAGAAAGCAGGGATCCTAAGGATGTTTCTGTGAAGCTGAGGGTTTCGCATGATGCAGGGGTGGAGTAGGAGGCAGCATTACACCACAGCTAAGCTATGCTGCGAGAGGACAGCCTAGCTTTAAATACTGCGTTTAGTGACCCTGATGGAACCAGGGCCAAAATGGGGAGACCCCAACTCTTACCTGCACCTTGCAATTCTTGTTCTGATTCAGCAGAGCTCATCTACATACAAATTTTGTTTCTTTTTTGCCTCCTGTACCATGTCAGGTGACTATTTTGCCTGGGTCTACACACCTGAGACCATCGAGGCTGATAAACAACATACTGTTTCTCTGATTTCATAATACTGGCATCACAGCAAGGAAAAAAAATCTGTTCAGTGTTTGTTCTCTTTTAATTTAATGATCTATAAAAAGGGAACTCTAAATACCCACCTAAGTATTCTGAGTGCTTCAGGAAACACTGCATACCCCAGGGCAGATTTGATTAACTCCTTGACGCCACTGTTTTTGTGTGTCCATTGCCAGCAATGGATGTCAGGTGAAAAGGGGGAGAGGAGGAATAAAATCATTGCACTGTGTGATACAAAAAAGGATTAACACTGCCTTCGTAAGAGCAGAACCAACAAATAATTCCCCTAACAGGGCCAGAAGTGCTTTTCCCCTCAGGAATGGATGCCCCAGGGCAACGAGGAGGTACACAGCCGAGCACTCCCTCTCAGACAGAGGACCAACACAGAAATAACCTGACCATTTCCAACACAAAAGTGGAACCCTGCAACCACACAAACACATTTGCATTTCAAGCCAAATTCATCCCTGCTGCAGCTCTGTTGACTGTGGTGGAAGATTTAAAAAAAAAAAATCCAAAATTAATCCAGCCCTACAGGGCAGTTACAGAAAACCTGCCTCATAAAGCTGTGAGGAGTAGGATACAACCGACAGACGGAAACTCCACGTTCGTGGCTAACTCTAACAACATAGACTTACCAAAGGGAATTATTTAACCCGTGGCTGCCAGCACTACGACTCTCCCCATACTCCACAAAAGTTCCCAACAGGTTAAATTTCAAACTGCCCCCTTGTGCGGGTAGCTCTGAAAGGGAGCCGCAGCACTCCCTGCACCTCCCGCTCTCTACTGCTGCTCTCACACCAGAGCCCAAAGCCTCACTCAGGGCATGAAGAAGTGCTCTTCATGGAGGGTTTTGTTTGTTTTTAAAAATAACATGCCTCCCTATACCAGGCAACATGGCACAACTCTTGCTGCCTCCAGTTATTGTCACAAAAAAGGTTTGCTGTGGTTATTTAAAATAGAATTTGGGAAGGAAAAGCAAATTCTCTTGAAACACTGAGGAGAATACTGGGCAGAACTGAGCCAGGACCTGTCAGTGCTGAAGGAAGGTGACAGTCAGTGCCAGAGCACTGAATCCTGGATACCACTTTAGCCACATGAAGATTTTGACCTTTGGGTTGCAGCCAGACTAAGTCATCAACATCACCAGAAACAGAGGAATCCCCGGGAAGGCAGGCAGAAAGTTCCTGTGGCATGTCGCCTCTACAAGGTTCGCATGGTTGGGATGGGAGCTGGAATCTGCAGCAGCCCTTCAGACAAGTTCTACTTTGGGGAGACTGAGGAGATGGGAAGACTTATACTATTTCTTGTGCCTTTTGCCAAGACTCAGATTGCACAGATTACGGTAAAATTCACTTGGCAAAAAAAAGGCCTTTATTAAAAAAAATTCTAGTGAGTATTAGGACTGAGATTTCAAAAAGTACAAGATTTGTATAAATTCAGCAAGATGTCCAGCACCAGATTATATTGTGGTGCAACAAAGAACCTCGGGGGAGGTCAGAGGGACCTCAAGAGGGGAACACCATCTACCTCCCCAGCAGACAGCCAGTCTTAGGTTCTTCTCAACAGCAGATGGATTTTCCTTGTTCCTGCAGCATCTCAGGTCCCACAGGAGGTATTGGTTGCAAGCAAGCACCTGAATATTGCCTAATGAAGTAAGCCAATCATTAACTTAGCTGGCGTGTCCATGCCCATCCACTAATTACTTTTTTCCTTTTTGAATGCATTTCCACTGTAGCATTTTCTTTTCTTCTTTCTCCACATAAAAGTGTAAGCAAAAGGACTGCTTTCATCTGTAATAAGTTAAAATCAGAAATGACCTAACTAAGAAGTAACTGATATTGGTCCTTGGAGCCCGAAGAGTAAAATCCATAGAAAATCTATTGGTTCCATTTTTTTCCGGTATATCCCATGCATACCCCCATTAGAAAAATGGGGTTTATTAATCTTATCATACAGCAAGGAGCAGTACCTCAAAGCCAGAGCTGACAGTCTGTGGTAGAGGTCTGGGCTCTCTCAGATTGCTAGGTGTGGTTCTGAGCCACTGTTCAATCTGTCTTCACATGGCCGTTGGCCAAGGCAATGGGGACAGTGGGGGCCCCTGGCTCAGCAGTCTCATCAAATCGCAAGCGCAGGGTGTTTCTGATCACCAGCTGCTCCATGATGAAAGAAGCACAAAACCATGGGATGGCATACTCCAGGGTGATCAGGCCCATGAAGTCAAAATCAAACTGGGAATAGTCCCACGGGCAGGCATTGAATTGGCGTAGGATGAGGCCAGTGGTAAACTCCCAGAGATACGTCCAAAGGGTGTAAATGAAGCAGCGCACCAAAATGTTACACTTGTCTTTGAGATACAGATACATCTTCTCCACGATGAGGATGGAGGTGCCATAGATGAAGAGCGCCCACACACTGGTAACACCCGGGAACTTCCAGTTAAAGTTGACCACAAACTCCCAGGCAGCTGTGAACATCACCTCACAAAAATAGCCATGAATGGCATAGAGGTACCATCGGGAGAAAGCGGTCAGAGGTTCTGCCGCAGCCATTCTTCTGCACGCACCCCAGCAGGCACTCTGAAATGAAGACAGGGAGAGGAGTCAATGAGGAAGTCACGAGACCTTATCACCCAGATTGCAACATGCACAAATTTGTAACATCCACAAAGGGCAAATTCTGAGAAAAGTGAATTTTAAATTGTCTCATTTTTACTACCGCAAACTTAAGCCCTGGGGAAAGGTGGCATATTACCAGGCTCTAAGTCTCAGAACGAAGCTGGACAATGTTTATTGCTCTGCTTGAGGACTGGGATGCAGCTGGTACTCCAGCTGGTGGCAAGGAGGGAGCTGAAAGGTTCAAGGACTTTACCAGGAGTGAGGCTACCAAAGAACTTCTGGATGTAATCATCAGTAGAAAAATACATGCATCTCAAAAGGAGCACACATCACCTTCTTGCTCTTTTCAAGAAATAGCACTGTCCCCTACTTTTCTGCCTCTAATATGCAATATTCAACACAACAGAATGGTGAAAACCTGAGCCTTTTCAGCTGTCTCCTACAGTCCCCATACCCAGAAAGTTTACTGTAGCAGAAGACTATGCTTTGATGGAAGCTACAGAAAGGAAACTGGAAGAGAAAGTCTCAGGTTTTACACTTTCCCATACTGCATCTTGCATCCATTCAGTTGAACTGTTATTTCCTCTTATTTCTTCCTGTTAAAGAATTCATGCGTCACATCTGGGATTTGGAGAATAAATTTCTTAGGCTCTCAGACTGCCTAGTACCAAGTCAAAAAGGACAAGAGAGCCATTGAAATCCATTCAGATTTGGCTTCAGGACAGCAAAGCACAAAGGATGAGAACAAAAAGAAACAGCTGAGCATAGAGAGAGGTGGTTAGTCATGATAAATAGGAAATGAGAACAAACTCTATTTGTCTCTACAGGAAGAAACTTGGTGAAGAGGTTTTTGAAAAGGGCACAATTTGCTTATCACTGAACAATTTCAACAATTAGTTTTTACACTTTTTGTAGAGATTTACAAGGTCTCAAGCATTGCTCTGCCATGCTACATTCACTGGCACAAGCTGATTAGGCATAATTTTACTGAAGGCTGACAGATTTACACGGCAGTGTGAACTCGACATCTTTCGGTTTTTAGAAACTTCTTTCAAGTTGAGTTTCTCTTGACTCTTCATCAGGCACTATTTAACTTCTTTGCTCTGCACTTGTCAGCCCCATGGTACAAGGTGCTAAGAAGGGACTACACTGCGTAGTATGTGCAGCCACTCCAATTCCAACTGGAAATAGATTGTTCCTGCCCTGCTCTGGAAGCACTGTCTCTCTCTGATCAAAATATTAACATGCAGTATGACAAACTCTGATAGGAGATGAGTGAAGACATGTTTATCAGGAAAATGGAATTAGAATAAAGAACATAGAGAGAAAATGAAGAGAATAATCACTGGACAGAGCTGTATCCATGACCTATTCACTCCTCTCTTAAGTGGACACCCAAACAACCAAAGTCTTGGCAGCTGATATGATGTGGATGCTTGAACAAAGACTCACTCCCTGATGGCACGATCCATTTTAGGACACCGAACTATCATCAGATGTTACAGATTTGGGTCAACAGCACACTGTGAACTTGTGGGTGAAAGACTAAGGAGTCACTAGGAATTCTCTCATTTCTCCTGACAGTCCAGTTGTAAGAGCCACTGCAAGACAGCACTGGAGGTGTCACATAAGAAACGTGCAGGGGGTATATCTCCACACAGTCCACAAGAAGCTGATGTGCAAGGGCACTGCAAACTTTCTCTCTGAGGAGAATGAGATTTTATTGATGATTATTAATTGATTATTAACTTGCTTGGCTAGTTTTCCAGCACAGTTGATAAACTTAGGAGTTTGAATCTTTACATCATTCCTCCATTCACATACAGTTTCAAGAGCAAACCAATAGTCAGAGGTATAGGAGTAAGCAAAAGCAGTAAGAAGGAAACAGACTATACGTATCTTTTGGCAGAACAGGGATTATACAGCTACAGCAGGAAGAGAGACGTTTTTGTATCTGAGGAGATAGACATCAAAAGATGCAGAGGCCTTAGAAGTCATACCTATTGCTAGGTAAAGCACTAAGGAAATATGGAACTGCCATTCTCCAGGGAAGAAAACGATCATAAAGTTTTTACTAAACTGCCTATTGTTGTATGACTTTCCTCTCTTTTTAATAAGTCATAAGTTCAGTAAGTTATTCCACTTGTGTTGCTTACTCCTTACGCTTCCCTCTACAGCTTTACGTGAAATGTATTTGAACTTTGATAGCTGCGAGCATCCACAGTATGCAGTACTATCTGTAAGGTTTGCCTTGTCATTTTGGAGATCTCTTTACAAAGTTGGATCTTTAACAAAAGAAGCTGTCCAAATGCACAGAAGGTCCTTCCCTCTCAGTCCATCCCTTCTTTTTTCAAGCATCCCACCACCAATTATTTCCATTGCCTTATGCTTGTCCATCAAAGCCAAAGACTCGCACAAATATAGCCAACAAGCCTTGTCCTATTCTACCCCATGTCATTTTCCCCGTGCAATGAAGATTTCTCTTTCCTGATGTTATGCACCACATAATAATCATCTGTTTATCCTCTACTTCTTTCTTACACTTTGCAAAATATCTAGTCCCAACACTGGAAGTTTGTGGCTAATAACTGAATCTAAACCAGGTCTGGGAAAACCTCTACAATACAAATGAACCCATTACGACAACCAAGTTACAATCAACAAAAAAGTTGATTTCTTTTGAATCCTAAGCCTTTCGCCATGACTGCAGAAGTCAAGCATCAATGTGCTGATAATGTCTAAGCACTTCCCTTCTATTGTCGGGTCAGCCAAAGCTTGACGCAAACTTCCTTCTGATGTGCTTGAAGGACACCTCTCACAGGCTGCCTGCTGATTAAAAACATCCCTAGACAGGGCAGATGCTGAACTGTTGCAGCCCAAATATAATCTGGTTCCATTGTGCTAGGCACTAAGCAAGCCCGTAAATCAACACTGCTCCTCCTGTAAAATATTTAATTCAAAATAAGACAAAAATTACACAGGAAGACATAGAAGGGAATGAACAATACCATGGGAGAATATAACAAGCTATGCCCCATCCTCGCACAAGCTGGGGACTGCCCAGTGTAATGGTTACAAATCACTTGAGCATTTTCAATAACTAACATTGCGGCCATTCCCAAGTATCTTGTCTCCCGGTGGTATCAAATTGGCTGATGCTTGGCAGACAATATAGCAAAAGAAGGTTTTAAAAGGGAAATGAGAGAGAAAAGTGTTATTTTATTGGATAGTAATTAATGCCCAAGGACCATGCAGAAAAGTAGTTGCAGGGCATTAGTGGGAGAAGCATCCAGACAGAAGGCCAAGACTGGATTCACTAAGAGATGCACATTTATGAAAAGCTTCAAATAGATAATTGATCTTGGTGATACAAGATTTTTAACGGAGTGACAGTGATACAGACCAAAAAGCTCCGAGCATAGACAGCTATTCAGTCCCCTGAGGAAAACAAATGGCGTTCATCAGTGAGGTAGCTACAGTGGGACAGGCAGCAGCTTCCAGAAAACCAGAAACACAGCTGCCACCTATGCAACTGTCTCAGCAGAGAGCAATGAGTCATGGAGACTGCACGTGGATGGCAATGCTGGTACTGCTGCTGCTCACACTGTGGTATTTTGTGGGAAATAGAGCGCTTCTAATTTCAAGGCTGTGGAAATACCTTCCATCATCAGCAAATTATATTTCAAGCAGCTAGAGTAGTTCCTCAAAATGCAATGCTATTAGTAAGACTGAGCCAAGTCAGCTCAGAAGTTTTCCCTCTTTCTCCAGTAGGATCTTCTTTTCCAACCTGATGATAGAATTACAAGAGAAGAGGCAAGTCAGTGAAAACCACACCTGGGCCTTGGAGGAACACGCAGTCCCTGCCCCGACTGGCGCTGCCTGCGCAGGTAACACTGGTGAGAGCACAGGGGCCAAAAGCCCCTCCACCTACCGCAAACAAGGACTGGCCTAGCCCAGAGAAGACTATGAAGGCTTGTGCTTCTCCACAGAAATCTGGTTCAGAAGATCAGCGCAGGACTCTGGATTAGGGCTGCAGGAAAAGAATATTGCAACAGCACTAAGATTATACTTCCACATTTTAGAATATCGACTCCAGAAGGGATATTCATCATCCCTTGAGTAAGATGCAAATAAACCTGATGCACCACGCCAAATAAGAAGACAGGATATTAATCCCAGACTGCCCTGCTTCACGTGCAAGAGGAACACTTCCATACACACTTCCAGTTTTGCAGCTGAGTAGCCCAGGCAGACAAGAGGCAAGCGATCAGAAAATGGGTTGATGGGAGACCAAGAAATAATGGCAGATTTGTCATGCATGAGCACTGCAGGGGAGGCATCAGTGCCTGTCATGCTCATGCCTGATTAAACTCTCAAGCACGGTCTGGTTCATTTCCCCCACCCCCAAAGCTCTCCTTTGCAGTGGCTTTCTGCCTGTTTCCCTGTTACCAAGCCAAACGGATTCAAAAAGTCTCTCCCTGACTATCTCTTCCCTCTACTCCAGCAGAATTATTTAGACTCACAGCCTCTGCACGGTTATAATGAGAGGCAGTCAAGATACTCTGAATTAGCTCTGAAATGCTAATAAAAGAAAAAATACAAACAAAAACTTGCATGAGACAATTCTTCTGATTAGTGAGGGCCTTAGGCTATTAATTCTGGCAGCTGCTTGATTCACCACAGGTGAATTTTAACTGCTGCAGTAAGCTCCTTATACTTAATACCCACTTGTTTCTGCAACAGCCAGTTAAAAAAAAAAATAGGGCATAGTGTCATTTTAAAAACTCGTGAAGTGTTTACTAACAAGATTTAGTTTTATAACATGCATGTTCATATTTCTAAAAAAATGCCTTACATACATCTATAAACTTGTGTTAATGTCATAATTACTTCTTAATTTGAAAGAATAACTGCAGACAGAGAAGACACATATGTAACTGGATGCTTCGATCTCTCCAAACGAGAGAACTGTGAGCATCAAACAACCCTGAAATAGGTGGCACCTGCCACTCCCTGACCGTAAGCTCTTCTGCTTATGATACGCTCCTTCTTCAGAACCTTCTAACCCAAACAGCATTTATATAAAAGTAACTGCACTTTGGGTAATACTTTTTTAAATGTAATTCTTCCCCTCTTATTTTATGTTTTCCCTGCCAGTAAGTACCAAATGCCTTTGCAACCAGGGACAACATTAATGCGCTGCAAATCTGTCTTCAACGTTTTCATATATATCTCACACAAACCATTGGGAGTAAAGATTTACAGAACACTAGCACTGGATTTGGCCCCAGGGCATTAGTTCATTAGTGTTTAAAGATTTATGCAGCAAAATCTTAGCAGTACTTATGCACTGAAGTCATAACTCTGAGGAGATATTCATCCTTCAGGTAACTGAGAGCCTCAGTTAACTGTGGCTCAGAAAATAGAATTTCAGCTCTACTGAAGTGTGGAATAGTTCCAGCAAATCAATTAATCAAGCCTCGCACTGAATGCTAAAAGCATGCCACAGACAGATGTCTCTGAATACAGACTTGATGTCCCTTCCTTACTCTTAGCGCTTTCAGGATGGATCTGGAGCTCTGGGATTTTGGTCAGTTCTGAATGTATTAATTTGTTTTTGCTGCTTCTCTCTCTGGACTCCAGCCCCATCAGGATATACATTGTCTCCCTTCCTCAGAGTTCTACCAACACAGTGTGTATTGCAAGTAAGAAAGCACAGCCCATTTTCAGTCTGTGTTTTGCCCTCATTTTTTGTCTCTAACTCCTTTCCCGTACAAGGCTCATCATTTCCCTGCCACTCCCAGTTCCTCTGCCCAGTTCATTCTGTACCTGCTGGCAGCCTCTGATCCCTGCCCATCTTTCAAATCTGTTCCAAAGAGAACTGGGATTCAGAAAAAACAAAAAAAAAGAATGACGACAAAAGAAGATTAAATGAATCCAATTACCAGACTAAGCCAAAGGGATGGGGAAGTGTAGCTGTTACCAGTAACGCCTGTGCAGGCTGCCCAGAAGGCACTGTTTCACAATGAGGAGAAAGGTAGGGTTTTCTTGGCAGGGAGCAGCTGAAAGTGTAGAAGGGGAGGCTTTTCAGAGAACAAAGAGAAAACATGAAGACATCGCTAATTTGAAGAATTTTCTGACTGTGTGATCTCATGAATGGCAATAGAGGTGCAGAAAGCTGAGACTTCCCATGCCCTGCATCATGCATAGCATCATGTTACCGGAACAGACCTTTGCCCACAGTGACCACCCTAACCCAAGAGCAAGCTAAGACAGCAGCTCTTCACTTACAGTGACCAAGAGGGATGCTTCCTATGTTCCAGATATAAGTTAAGACTCCTCAAGAGTCAAGCAAGCAGATGACTCACAAGACAAATCTGTGAAAAATGGCTGAGATCAAACTCAACATCTAGAACTATTATCCCTGAGCCTCGCCACCATCTCTTTGAGAAGGACACGACCTTACCTGAAAGCCTGCTGCTAGAACACTCCTGCGTCTCACCTGCTGCCCTCCCCTGTTTGGAAAAGCTGCCCTGAGTCCCCAGCATGTGCTGACAATACAGCTCCCAGGAAGCAAGTGTACAGCAAGGGCCCTAGGGCCTCTGAAGCAGCCCCAGCACAGAGCAGAGACTTTGAAGCCAGGGACCTGCTGTATGAGCAGGCAGAGCCTCCCAGCAGCTCTGCAGAGGAGGAGACCAGCGCTGTGGAAGGTCTGCCACAGGGACCCTGCACAACCGGCCCAGAGAACCTGCATCAGCTTTCCTCCTTTTTGAAAGCTTGAGCTTAACACGTTGCGTTAGCCGACTGAAGCAAATCCGACTTTCAAAGAACATAATGCACATCATGCTTACTAGGAAAAAGCAACTTGAAACAGAGTGATGAATGGAGAGAAAGAATTTATCCTAAGAACATGCTGAGAACTTACAAGCCATAGCCAATATCCTTTCCACTGCCATAAAGAGCCAACAGACATAGAGGAGAGACAACATTAAGGTCAAGACATGTGTCGCCTATCTTACTCAATTTCTTAAGGCTGTTTGGAAATCCAGACAGTTCTTTTTTTGAAAAGGTTTTTTTTTTTTTCTTCTCTTCTTTCTTCTTAGCAAATCACCCTCCTCATCTTCTTTCCAAAGCAAAATGAAAAGCAAATACATCAGTCCACTCCTGATGAACAACCCTACAAATAAACTCATTTGGACAACTCAGCGGTCAATATCATTCCTAGAGTAACAAATAAGTGTGCTTAGCCCAACTCTTCTGAACAATCTGCATTAAGAAGCCAGAACCCGCAGGCAATGAAGGAAAGCCAGGTTTGGCAATAAGAATGAAAAGAAATCCAAACACGTTTCACGTTGAAAATGAAGCTTGCCAGAAAAGAGTTTTATGATCAAGGCAATGAAGTAGAAGTATCTAAAATCCTAGCCTGCTAATACTGCGACACAATCCAAGTCACTTAAGTCTGTGAAGAAAAGCAGTGTAAGAAGATAAAAAAAATACAACTGTAGACAGATCCAAGGCAGCTTCTCCTAGTTTGCTTCAGCAGAAACTAAAAGCAGCATTTCAGAAGTTAGCTGCTTCTTTTACTGGACCATAAGAAAGCGGCTTCTAAAAATTCTTGCTATATATACAGACAACCGCAAAGAACTATTTCCTTCTCCTTTTACTACTCTTCTCCAGTGCACAAACCTTTATAAACTCCCACCATTCAACTGACAGTGGTTAGCTGGTAACTGGATAGTGTAGACACCTACAGCAAGCAACTACAGTCATTCTTCGTCTGAGAAGGAACAGAACTGCTGCAGACCATAAAGAAATCTAGCATCTTGGCTTCTGCTGAGTTAGGTTTAAATCTTGCAAGCAGAAGGCACTGCATGAAGACAGATGAAACAGGAGGGAGCATACTTCCAAGCACCTTCAGAAACAGGGCCCCAGACTTTCGTCAAAAGGGGAAAGAGAAGAAAACTTTCTGAAATCTTTTGGTGGCAATTCTACATAAAATTATTTTTCCTCCTCAATAATTCCTCCGCTAACATCCTGCGAATATATATTCTCTTCCCTAACATCAAACTACCACTGAGAAGTGAAGTAACTAGGTCTTCCAAGTGCTATCTGCTATTTGCCAGGCTGCAAATCCTCAAAATTGCCTCCTAACATCCCTGGAGGAGGAAACTTCATGACTCTCAGATTGCTAAATTGTTCTTTTTCACCAAAGGAATCCTAATGGAGCCTCCAAGACAGTGGCTATCTCATCTTAATTTCTAGTTCACACAGGTTCTCAGAGGTAGAAGTATCGTGGGAAGGAAGGACAGAAGAGGATAAATCTCAGAATCCTACTGACCATCTCACCATGTCTGACAAGATCCTCAAGTAGGCATCCATGCCTACAGCTGGGAAAGGCAGCTCTTCTGAAGCAGTTTCCCAGAGAGTTTCTCACACTAGTGTCCACCAATTAGCTTACCATGGACATTAACCATGCCATCACTGCCTTGCAAAGTATGTGAACAGCACTGGAAATACATTGTATGGGCATATAAATTAGTGGTGAGTTTTGTTGTCTATTGTTCAGGTTTATTTCAATTCAGAAAGAACAGCAAGCAGCCTGTAACTGCTATCACTGAGTATATCTGTCTTCACGGACTAGTAAAATGTCTCTGTCCTGAATAACAAGTTAAAAAAAACTCAGGTTTTAGGGCCTGGTTCCTACACAGCAGACATACTCCTCCGCTGTGTTGGCCATTTACATGTTGCCATTTACATCTTTGCAAAAGAAGGCTTACTTTGAGGAGATAACAGCACTGAAAATGTATCAGGAAGCTTATCACCTGGGTTACAATTACATGCACACCATCTTCACCTTCTATGCACTCCTGCCATTCTTCTCTTTTGCACACATGAAGCAACAGATCCATCATGAACCTCCAATGTTTAATGGCGGTGTAGTTCTCCTCGAGACATACTCATTCATCTGAATATGTGCTTTATGTCCCAAGAAGGCAGCACCAGAGCCTTCCCACAGGGAAATCTGACTGAAATTATCAGCCTTCTGAAAGGTTGTAGGCTAAAAAAGCACAACCTCTTTCAAATAAAACAGTAACTCAACATTTGTGCTCCGTGTGGAGCTGGCATTTGCCGTCTGTTTCTGTCTACCATTCAGGGAAGCCTCTTATCTCTTCAGGCATCAGTTTCTTAACTCAGCATCAGTCCTCGAGCTTTTACTGCCTCATCCTACAGCTCCCTCCTTTTCCAATCAGTCAGCTCACGAAGGCGCAGTCCCAGAGGTGTTTCCCAGCACTGTTCTTCCAGCAGAGACACGTGCTGCCAGCTGCATCTTCATGCACTCCGGCTCGTGAGCCAGGGAGCTGGGGCATAAGGATGCCCCGCTTCTCTTTGACTACAGCTGACGTTACCTTGGTTCCTTTCCAATTCTTTCTGAGCTTCTTACTGCCTTCCTCCCAAATCACAGAACTGAACTGCTCTCTCATGCTCTAACTGGGATTGGACCACAGGTATCTGCTTTAACTAAGGCAGATCAGCCCACTATGCCTACCTAATTTTTAATTCTATCCACAGATGTACAGATATATCAAGACACAGACGTATGCTGTTCCTATTTTCTTTATTTGCCTTCTCTTCCCATCCAACTGAAGGTGATGGAATTTTTTCCACATAATTGCTTCTTCTCACTATGTTCATATTAAATGCTACGGTGACCTGCACTGCTACTGGATTCAGGATTCCTACCTGCAGCCTGCCAATCATTTATCACAGTTCTACAGGGCATGCTCAGTTCCAGCCTTTACAAAGCCCATATGAAAGTAGATCCATTTAATATTAGGTCTATATCTTTCTTCCACATTTCCTTTTTTGACTGCAGCATGTCCAAATGACCATACTTTGTTGAACAGTTTCCCTGATAAAACCAGTGAGCAGATTCATCACTCCTGGGACAGCATTTTCAAAAATAGCCTATACTTATTAGTCAACATTAGTATAAGACTTCGGGTTCCTTGAAATAAGACAGAGGAGTCTATATGCATGTGCACAGGGACGCTTCAGACACTTCTGTATGCCAAGTCCAGGAATTCATCTTTCATAGCACAGGGTAGCCCAGATCATGAAATAAAGCAATACTACAGCTTCGGACTGCTTTGCAGATTTAGCAGTTTGTGGCTGTGGTACATGCTGAGACCCAACTCTTAGTCATCCCTTACCCCAGATCTGATGTACACATTTAGTCTTCTGAAAAATTCTAAGCTATCTCTTGTGAATAGCACCTAACAAGCATCTCCTTCAGGACCGGTGGAATTTAACTGCATCATAAGACCTGCATAAGACCATCTACTTGCTAAATACCTAAAAAGAGAATTAAGCCTCCACCTTAGTAAGCTTCCACCTTTGCAAAGAAAATCCTTAAGAACTACTAACTCTAATCCTAAACCCAGCAAGGAGGTAAAAATAATACTCACCTCTTTGCTCCTATCAGCTGTCAATCCACACAGAAGATATTTTCCACTCTCAGCTGGAGAAAGATGGCACAGTTGCGAAAGGTTAATGCACACAAAGGGAGACTTGAATTTGAGTCCATGCACACAGCTGCTACAGTAAAAGGCAGAGCCATTTTCTTCCTTGAAATTGCTACCATATTTATGCTGGCTCCCTAAGACTCAGAGAGCCAAAGCACAGAAAGAGAGGAAAAACTGGTGAGAATTAACAGGAAAAAAAAAAACAACAACTTTGCATTGAGAACAGAAGACGGATCTGAAGAAGTAGAGTGGAAAGACCCTGGAGTATTTGTAGAATAGAAGGAAACAAGGAAGAGTGCACATGTAGAAGTAAAATTTTAAGTGTGTGAGTAGCAGAATACTTGTAGGGGGGCAGAAGGTGGGCAAGCAAACTCACCACTGTTTCATAACCACTAACTTCACCTAAGCAGATAATAATGAAGATCCGTAGCTCTCCACAGCTACTACAGTTGCAAGATAAGATCTGGATACATGTTCCTACTTCTTGCTACCAGCCCCACGTTAACAGCCTCCAAACCAGCTTGCCTGGGAACCTTGATGGGGCTCGAAAATGGCCTGGAAAAGAGAGGCTATTTTCCTCTTGTTACTGATCTGCTGAATAGTCACTGAGAAGAGGCAGCACTCAGTTGTGGACAAGACATCTAAGTCAGAGGAGACGGAGAATGCATATGAAGAGCCTCTCTGTGGCCAACCAGGGCAACAGACAAAACACTTGTGAGAGCTACATTGGAGCCATTTAGCCACACTATTTTCCTGCACTAGCACATGTAGAAGCAGCACAGCTGGAACAAAGAATCAGTGTGTTGTTCAGTGGCAACATTAACCTGGCAGTACAGATCTATCCTTGGGCTTAGGAGGGATTCACTCTTTGCAAGTCTTGCTTGGAAGCTGAGTTGTTGTAACACAGAAGAACGGGGAGAGGAAGAGGGAGACAGTGGGATATGGACCAAAAGGTTGCTTTGGGATGAAAAATAATCTTGAGAGCACTAGGAGAAAAATGAAAGATTATTACCCTTGACTGCATATGCAGTCAGACAGCTGACAAAACCCCCAAAATAAAAGGTGCCAAGGTAAGTCAAAGAGCGCTTCTCTACCAGTTTCTTGTCTCAGATGACTCTGCTCAGAAGGCTACATTGGAAACAGCTTCCCTTGATATGAGACACAATTTTAGCTTTATGAAAAGTTCTACTCTGCAGGCAGGAGTTTACTCTGTGCTTCTCTAGTTCAGTACTCCCTTCTGTCTGAAGTAGCTGCTGTATGCGGAAAGAAGAGAAAATGACTGAACATAGCTGGACTATCTGCACTGAGCTGTTTTGGCCTTACAAAAAAGGAAAGACAACTATTTTAAAACCTGTCTCCACTAACCCAGCACTGCAGCGGGGCACGGCCATCATTTGACTAACACCCCAATGGAATGCCCAGCAGTGGGAGAGGGCTCTTATGTATCGTCTCCTGCAGTCTGAGCCTCGGGCTAGCAGCACACATCACTGGCTGAAAGCTCCAAATGCCACATCCTGCCATTGCATCCCAAATGCTAACGCTCTGGATGAAATGGAAGACAGGAGGGAAAAAAAAAAATCACCTTTCTAAAGTAGAAGTTTGTTAAGATAGCAGAGTTCCTTGCATCTCCAGTTGTGCCAGGACACTTCACAGTAAGACGGATGTTCCCCTAGTATTACCACCACAAGATGTAGCTACGTATCAGGAAATCCAGGTACCAAGGGCCTGTATAAACGTACAAGGGAAGACAACCAGTGCCTCAAAGGACAGGTCATACCATGTCATCTTTCTTAATACACTGCTACTGCAGAAGAAGCAAGATTTAAAAACCAAAATCCTATTTATTCTGTTATTTGGGCTTCAAACAGAAAATGTTCCAAGACACAAAGCTGTTGTGTTTTCTCATATATATTTGCTTAATTCCCAGTGATTGACAAAACACATCCTCATAATCCAACCACAGGCACTAATTAGCCCAGATCCTTGACCATTTCGGAAGAGAGACCAGACATCACTTGACTCTGGATTTTTTTTTTTTTACTTGCCTCTGGAAGTTGCTCTTTCCAATGCAGATGACTCATATCAATGCATAACACAGAAAGTTCATGTTCTCGGTCTCCGAATTTCTCTTTTCATTTATAAATGCACAGATGTTGCTTTGGACAGTCCAGACAGTACCTTTTGAATTCCCCTCACAAAAATGCTTTGATGGTCATATAGGGGCCTCAGGAACATGGGGGGACATGAGTGCGGAGAAGGAGCAGTTGGTAGCCCAATGTCTCTGTCTGGTAGCCAGTGTTGTGATGTGCACAGTGTCTCCACTGCTGGGCTCCACAGGCAAAATGCTTGGGCCAGGGAGAATCAGACCCACTGCAGACCCAGACTGTGTTCTCAGTAACTTTAATCTTATTACTCTGGTCAGATCAGAGACAGAAACCTGACAACTTCAAGCCCAAAGACAGCCTGAGTATCTGAAACTTATGTTTCCCCCCTCCTCCACCACCTCATCAATATCAGTTGACCCAACCAAACATACCACCACTCCTTAGAAAACCATGTTGCACTTGATCTTTGAAGAAAAAGGAATACTGAACTGAACATACCTCACCTGAATGCCAGGAGAAGCTGTTTTTGAAGTTTCATGGCAGCCTATTGACCAAATCCTATGATATGCATGATGCTGTCAGCTGTAAGACTAGAAGAGATGCTACCTACCAGCCCGTGCTCTATAGAGTATTTACATCAAACAGGAGGGTGTAAGAGGAAGTGGTTGGACAACTACTTCCCATCCACAAAGTTCAGCTCTTTCTTAACACTTCCTGTAATTAGTTTCTCTCAGTTAATAAGCCCTCCACTAATTCCTATGAACTTGTCAGAGGAAGCTTACTGCGCTCTGCACCTGGTAGGAAGGACTCAGTTTCCCCATGGTGCCTGGGGATCACAACCAGAAAAGAAAAAAACTGCAGCCCTGCCACACTCTACAGCAGGAGGACAGAACAGAGGCAAGCCCGCTGTCCTGGAGGCTCACGAAGCTGTAGAGGCCTTTTCACCGCATGGCAACTGACTTCATTCTATCCAACTGTAACCTAATGCTTTACCCAGTTACCATGTAATTGTCCTTTTGTGTTTAGACAGAATGGCCTTGGCCAGGGGTGACAGAAGTGTCCCGCCCAGCTAGTGACCTGTCACAGAGCTCCAGGACAGAGCAGGGTTTTTCCAGAGTCAGACTTCTGTCTGGGACTTTCTGCCCAGCTCTTCATTTTGAGGTGCCCTTAACTCCTGACACGTTTTCAGTTTTTATTTTGCAATTTCCTGAAGATAAAAGATATACTCTAAAAAACTGCTTGTTATTTTAGGAGACACAGTTGTTAGTTAAGCAGTGAGGAGCTTTGTGCAGGCACAGAGCTCTCATTAATGTTGACTGAAACGTACCTTTAACAGGAGCTTGTTCTTTGAGATTCAGCCTCCAGTAATCTGCCTTGCACTGTTACTGCAACAGGATACCGTTCTAACAAATGAGCTATTTGCATGACAGTTTTACCAGCTTTTGAATTTCATATAATCTTTCCCTCTCACTACATACACAGACCCAAATTCATTCATGAACTTCAGGCACCTAAAGGTACCTTAGTTACAAGCTTTGTCTCTGCAGCCTCTCATTGGTAGTTAACTAGAGCCTGTGATGGCAGCTGGAGATGGACACTCTGGAGACAAAAGCAGAGTCTGCGCATTCCTGGTGGTACCATTCCTGCACCTTTCCAGCACCTCCTCAGATGTGCTTCAAGCACGTAGAACCCTGATTTATCCATCTCAGTTAAATACCTGAGTTTACATAGGACAATTCCAGGAATTATCAAACAGGAAGATTTTTTCTTTATCTTATTTTCCTCTGGGCAACAATAGGTACCCTCATGCCTCTGGGCAAAGGGCCAGCTGAACAAAGATCCTAGTTCTCTTTCGTGTGTTGGGAATCATCTTGTGGCAAGATTAATATGGAATTTCCCAGTTTCAAGTAAAACGGTTTGATCCTGCTCATGTTGGCCACTGGAAAAAAAAAAAAAACCTCCAAAAAACCCAAACCCTAAATTCTTTTTAAACTATCTTTAAAATCTGCTCAACAAATACAGTGTCAGGTGACCCATAGCAAATGGAACCAGAGCAGCAGCATATGCTGTCCCTGCTTATGTAAAATGCTAAAGAGCTGTCATTTCCCTGCCTGAATCATGCGTCTGCTATCGACGGTCCAGGAGGTATACCTTCTGGTCATCTCGTCCGTTCCATTCTGGTATGCGTACCTGCAGCATGTAAGGACTTTTATGACAATCAGTGGTTATCTAAACAATACACTGTTGGTAGGATGAGTAAGAATTTAAATTCTTATCACCCACCTTGACTAAAACAACCTGAAAACGCTTCCATTATGTAACTAGTCCTGATACCTACAACAATAAGCCTGTCGTATCGCACACATGCCAAACAGCACTAGTTCCACTACTTTGCACAACAGTTTATAGCAATGCCAACGTGTCCAAAATAGCTACCTAGGCATTTTTCAAGCGTGCTCTTTGTGCTTACACCTGTACTAACTCACAACCTATACCTACACTGTAGCTAACCAGCTTGCTTCACTGTATCTTCCTTGTCTCTCAGAGTTCCCATAGCTTTAATAACATACAAGGTTCACTGAAATGCTGCATATGCAAAGATAACTTTTAAACAAATGTGCCCCAGCTAAGGCAATAGTGCATGTGTGGAGCACTGACACAAGTTGCTCTAGCAGCGTACATCTGTTCCTGAAAACACACAAGAATTGGAGGGTGACTTTTGATACCTCGTGCTGACAACAGTTTTCTGAGGTATTTCTCACTTAATGCTTTAAGTCAGTCTGCCACCTGAGTTTAGATACTCTGACAGCACATTACAATGCATGAAGTTTTGCACTGCAACCACAACATTGAGAGATCCTCCTTCCTTCTGTGACTGGGTCTATGACAATCAGCATACAAGCATAGGGAGCTCCTTCTGCTGCCTGCAAGTGACCCCCTTTCAGCAGCCTTCCCTCATCATCCTCCCTGGCAGAGCTATGGTGTGTGAAGAATTCCAGAAGTCTGATTAAGAGCACAGGAGAAATTAGGTGGCAGAGGCTTTATAAGACTGGAATGAAGTCTTAGGAATTGGACCACACATTAGAGGACACCTCAAAAAGGTGAAGCTCTTTTGCAGAGCTGCATGAAGGCTCAGCACTTAAAAAGCAGAGGATGCTGGAGATCCACCCCAATACTTCTCATTCTGGGAGTACAACTAAAGCACCACCTAGAATACTGTAGCTCTGCCAGAGCAATTCTAAAAGATATTGAGATTTCTACAATGAAGGGTGAAGGAAAAAAAAATAATAATAATAGAGAAGCAAGAAGTATCCAGGACTCAGATGGAGAAGCAAAAGGATGTTCCTAAGTCAGTGCCTAAGCGGACACACGGATCGGGTTGTCGAGGGGCTGTGCTGTCTCATGAAGCAATGTGCAAACCGATGCAAGTCTTGTAGTGGCCCTATGGGAGACATGAGAGGCTAAATCGTACAGTGCAGTAACAAAGGACTCATGAAACCTCAGTTTTATTACTAGGTTTGCTATGATCTGAGACATGACCTTGGATGAGTCACCCCACCTCCCTGTGCCTCTAGCTGCCACATGGCTTATTAGACTAAACTATTTGGTGCAAGAGCTGCATCTAGCTACAGATTAGTTTGGCAGGTAGCACAACTCGTTACTGATACTGCCAAAAGCCATCCAGAACTACTGGAATACAGAGAGCAACTGCAGCCAGTTGCTTGCAGAAGCACTGAATTCAAGTAGAGTCAAAAAGGCTGCATGACTAGGCGGCTCTCAGCACCAGCCTCATTTGCTCATTCATCTGTGTCACGCAGATTCCTGAATTTACCAAAGCATTTTTTTCAGGGAGCCTGAAGGTGCATCTCTGAGTTAGATACACCCATTTGTATTTAACAGCGTATTCAATAAGCTTCTCTGTACAGCACTTAAGAGTGAGTAATTAAAGGAAATGTTACTGCAGTAAAGCTTCTCATCAGCAACCTAATTAGCCTTCTGAAAATAATTAACATTCCTTTCTATTAAGAGAACAGATGACCCATTACATTCGCCAGACAAACAAAACAAATACCCAAGGTAAGGGAGTTTTGTTCAGGGGGAGAGCAAAGAGAAGCATCCAGTAGCAGGACCAGTAAAAAAAGGAAGAAGAGGAGGCACGAATGCCTGTGACTCATGAAGGTTGGACTGTGCAGGTGGGTATGCAGGACTGGTATGTCTAATTGTCTGATGCGTACATCTAGCATTCGCACTCAAGCGTGCTCTTTCCTCTGCCTCTATGACCTGCTGCTGATGCTGAAAAATTCTGCACTCTGATGTCTTTTGAAAGCCAGGTTTAAATGCTGTCAAATTCAACCACTTACAGTCACATCCATCTCCCTCCATATGCAAAAATTCCCCAAAAGGTCATATATTCTGACTATTAAAACACTCAAAAAATTCCCATTAAACTAAATGACAATTTAATGTCACATGCAACACATTTCTGTGGCCCACAGGAACAACTGAGGTGATGGTTACATGAAGCATGAAGTACACCTGTCCAAGTTTCACAGGACAGATTCAGATCAGTTAGTATGCTGAAAAAATTAGACATATGTTTCTTGATCAGTGCTTGTTTGAAATCAGCGTGGGTGAGCAGAGAGTCACAGACGCACGTAGAGATGAGAAGAAAGCAAAGGACACAGGTCAGCATATCACTGACTGGTACAGCAAGAACTGTGGTATTACCACAGTATTATGTGTATTGTTTCAGTGAGGGACAACAGACAGAGGAGAAATAAGCCACGATAGAGCCAAGCTTCCCAACAACCATGCATTTGGGTAATGTAAGAAACATAATAAATAATGGACAGGCAGTTGCATTTTTCAGTCATTTCTGTGTCTGATGTACATTTACATTTCCCTGGCAGGAGAGCTGAATACTCATAGCCTTCAACTGTGATTGCAGTGAGGCAAAGCTCAGCTGTACAAAAGCTTCCACAGTTACATCACTATGGAAACCACAAATCCACTGCCTGCTCTGTTTGTCTAGTTCTTTCTCCAACTAAAAAAAAAAAAAGTATTCTTCCGGCCTATCCTCTTCTTGCTGCTCTCCAGACCACAGGAGCACAAACACTTTCTACCTGCTTCAGGAGCAGCCCTTTCTTCCTTCAGAGACCCCTTTGTGAAGGGGCCCCACGTCTCAACCCAGCTGGGCAGACTTCCCCCAGGATGCATCCACTACTTCTTTCAAAGAGGACTCTTCAAACCCAGGCTGGGATTTCATCTTTGTTTCCCATCCATGACTTCCCTCAGCTTCTGGACTAGGACAACTCCACAGGTGGGTCACTCTTAGGGCAAATTCAGCTAGTTGGCTTAAATCAGAAGCTGGAAACTGTTCTGGATGCAAGTTAGAGTGTCTTCTCTTGATTATCTTTCAGTTTCTTGCCTCCAAGCTAATATTTGTGGAAGAACATTTGAACTGCTCTCAGAATGAGGTAGGGGACATTACAAGTCAGCTGTAAGTGCAACTTCTGCTTTAAAAAGCCAATCATTTCTGCAGCAGTTGCTAGTTACAGGTAGCTTTTCCCACACTAAAAGTCTATATATCTCTCAGAAAAAGCCTAATAGCCAAGAGCAAATCTGGAAGATACAGAAGGAAAATGGGGGAAAATATTCAAAAGTCTGCAATATGGTGTGCATGTTTCAGCCTGGGTATGTGAAATGGCTGAAGGAATCTTCATACCAACAAGTCAGAGGGAAAAAGCAAAAAAGAGTAAAAACCCCTTCACATCTGTGTATTTTGTGCTGATGAACAGCCCCTGAATGAACCTTCAGCAAAGCCTTCTCTCACACTGACCTCCCAGTGCACCTCTCACCTGAGCTCACAGCAGTTCATGGAAGAATCAGATGAGGATTTAGCCTCTGCAGTTCCATAAGTCCTCAGCACCTCTCAGCTTCAGCTGCCAACAAGGTTTCCAACAATTATGTAGGCAAATGACCACTAGTAAATGAGTTGAGAAAAACTACATATTTTACAGAGATTCCCAAGCAGCCATTTAAACAACTTCTTTTCCATTAAGGTACTCCGCATGGACAGAAAAATCCTGCCTGTGCTCAGGGGTCTTTTAGCACAGGACTCCCTGGCTTCTCAGAAAGACAGCTAGAAACAAACTAACATAGTATAAATTCTCTTACAAAAAACAAAGTGCTACTACACAAAAGATGCAGCCCCCTACCACCTTTCACAAAATGGGCCAGAGCAGTCAATGCTTCCATCTTGGTCCTAACTCATTTCCCCTACCTCAGAGACAATTCCAGGTTGCTATTATTGGACGCATCCTGGTTTCATTGGTGTTATAAGAGTTCCTACCAACAGCCCACAGGATAAGCAAAGGTTACTTCGGTGTCCTCGAGAATGTCACAGCAGCAATGCACAGGCCAGCTTGATGGAGGGCAAGCTGAGCAAGCAGAGTGGTGATCACAGCCTGCATGGTCGTGTCCCTGTGGCTTTGGAAGCAGATCTGTCTGCACCTCCAGCAGACAGCAACCTGAACAGTGAGTGGATGGAACATACAGGAGGCATCGGAGGAATGAATTATTCATAGTCTCGTTCAGTGGATCTATGTTTTCTTGTGCCCGTGCGGCACTCAGCTTTTGTTTCAACAGTAATAGGAGACGTCTGCGCTTCCTTTGATGGCTCTTGAGGGCTTGCGATAAGCAGCATTTGCTCTATTCACAGCAACAGTACCATACACCAGAGCGCTTGCCAGACACAGCTTTCTTCAGAAGTACTCATGGCTGTATCGCTGACAAAACGGCTGGATTCATTCCAAGGCTCAGTCCAGCAGCAGCAACCTTCCCAGGAAGCTCTGACACTTGCTTTGTCATAACCTTGCAGCACTGGCCTGAGCTTTACTGCTCAGTAGATGACACGTTTTGACCAACTGAAGCCCTGTATTCAGCTACACAACCAGCAACACAATCATACCCAGAGCCTGAGGCAGCAGCTGACCCTGCTTACCCATACCATTAGCATTGCCACAGTCCAGCCTGCCGCTTTCCTTCAGCAGCTGACTTGGTCTGCTCCCCGGTCTGAGAGGGACAGGGGTGAAGCAAAACTACCTGCACGAGTGGGACAACAACATACCCTTGCGCAGGATCCCTTGGGCACCGCCCCTAAGAGTCGGTAATCGGACCCCTGAGACAGAGGACATGCTGAGGGAGGAAGGTGCTACATGAATCTGAATACGTAGGTGTTCCATATGGAAAATTCAAAAATTGAGTTCCCAGAGATAAAGCACTGCGCACGACCCACCCATGAAGCCTCAGCCACAAAACAGAATACTGTAGCTTGAACTGCCGCAAGCTGTATCAGAGCACCTGTGCTTAGCCTCCTGTTGGAGCACCACACCACATACCGCAGACTCACAGAGCACTCTGAAAATGCTGCAGGGTCTGGAGATTGTTGTTGTGGTCCCACAATGTCCAGCCCATCCACCAGGATCAATGTAAAGCTTCACTCCAGGACATAAATCACCCTTCCAATATGACAGCATTTTACATCCCCTCCATGCAAGCGTAGCAGACTGCAATAGAGAGAGGCAAGACAAGCCTGAGACGATAAGCAGAGTAGCACATCGGTGAATCAGGTGCCGAGACTGCACTGCCTGTTAGGGCCAGGAATAGACTCCACATCATCTGACTTACACCTGTGCTTTTACCAGCAGAGAGAGATCAACCCTCCGCTCTTTACCTACTGCTCTGGTTTAGTTCAGAGACAGTGTTACACTGTCCTGATTGTTTTAACCGCCTAAGGCTACCTGTGTGTGAGGTTTCAAAGAGACAATAACACTGGAATAAGTTTGGCAATATAAATTACGAGTGATCAGAATAACATGACACGAAGTAGACAGAAATCAAGGGCGATGCGTGCAAACAGTGACCTTATTTAGACTTCCAGAAAGCAACTTGCAGATTGAACCGGTGGAAATAACCTCACCTCTTGACTGTCACTCATCCACTCTACATATTCAAATTTTAAAGGTCCCATCCACAATGCAGTCACCTCTGCCCTTGGAGAACTGCTCTGGTTTTCTGCTCTAGGACTCCACTCCCACCGCTTTTAGCCTCCAGCTCTTACCTTTCCCGGGGAGGAATCCTGGAGCTCTCCTGCTTTTTGGTCAGCTCCTGGTTCACAGCATCCGCAGGCCAGCCAGGTTGTCTCCAGCAGGTCCAAGCCGTTTCAGATGCCTGCCGTTTTGGAGCCAGGTGCCTGTGACCAACAGCTAATACGCCAACCAGACAGCCTTCCTAAACCAAAGCAGTACAGTTTTATCTTAATGTAGCGCAGCATAAGAGAGGCTTTAAACACTGAAAGAGCTACGTATATGAATAGCTTAGCTGCAGCATGCTGGGTGTGGGGAGGCCTGACCTCTCCAGAGCCTCAGATGGGTGCCTGCACCTGCCCCTTGCCCTGGCCGGTTCCTGGCAGCTGCCTCCCCTCTGGCTAGGCAGGGTCTCTCCGCTCTTCACTGTCCTTCTGGATCCCAGCCACAGCAAACACACGGAGCAACTTCACTGGAGCCAATAACCAAAGGTTCCTCACTGCTACCATCTCAGCCAAGGTCTCGGTTAACCCTTGAAGGATCTACCAGAAAGCACTCTCTCTCTATTTTTCCCTGCCATTCGACCAATTTTTTTTTTTTTAAAGTAAGCTGTTGACTCCTTTTATCCCAATCCTCCTTCTCCTAACATTGCCTCCCTATCTCCCCCACCTCCTCACTTCTCCCATCATCACACATTTCTTCTTCTACCTCCCCCACCCCATGCCTTCGTGTAGGCAGGTCCTTGCCACTGCCCCTAACCTGCCGCCCCAGTCTGTTTCTGGGGACATGGGCACAGCCTCTTCTCCCCTGCTCTGGTGGGGAGACTGTCTTTCGCCTCTGCATCGGGCTCAGGCAGCAAGCAGAGCCCCTGAGCTTCTCCTTCTCTTCAAGCGCTGACATTTAGGATGCCATGCTACTGGTTTTCACAGAAGTCACACCTTGAGGTGCCAGTTCCAACACAAAAATATCTAGCATCGTACTAGCTTCAGCCTCACAGATCTTACACTCTGAGGGCTTGTCTATACATAGCAATTTTCTGGATTAATTGCATGTGAAGAAGTTACAGAGCAGGAACGTTTATGTGCCAGACTGTGTAACAAATGGGATCTTCGCATTATCCTGATGAATCTCAGAGTCTTTGAGCACCTAAATCCGACAGTAATTCAAAAGAAACATTTCTCTTAAAAACAAAAAAAACAAAAAACACCACATTGTTTTTATTTAGATTACACTGAACTACAAAAACATTCCCAATAAAAATGCAGATTAAGCAACTAATCCTCCCGCAACAAAACCTTCCCACCAAAATTAACAGTGATGAATAGCATAAAACCACTAATTAAATCAATGTAACATGGGTATTATAGAGACACATTTAGCATTTTCTGCATACGCATTGATGCTTGTATCTACTTTGGAGTCTGTCTTACCATGAGAAATAGTTGCTAATTTAACAGCCAGGTATTTGTACATAACATTGGAAAAAAACTTTGTTGTTAACTAGCTCTGGTTTAAACTTGATGTTCCTATAAATTGTTTGCACATATGCTATTTTCATTATATGCATTTTGTCACAGTTGGGTGTAGGTTTCTACTGAACTATTCATCAGACACATGCAAATGAAATTTTAAAAAGTATTTCCTAGAAATGCTTTTTAAAGAACGCTGAGGACTCTTTTTACATAGTCAGATCTGTTTGTCCACAATTTGATTTGTAAAAGAGCAAAGAACAAAATGATACAAAATAAGCAACCGCAATGCATTCCTGACTCCTTCAACGCAGAAACCTGAACATTGGAAAACACGCTATTGCATTTAAACCAGGAGCTGTGCCTCCGGGTCACCTGTTTTGCTTCTTTGTTCAGATAAGACACATATTCCGATCTCTCAACACAGTTTATAAACTCTCATGAATACACTGCACTGTCTGCCACAAGGCTGGACACACTCTGGAAGAAACGAGGAGCAACATTTTCGAAAGGGTATATTTATTGCCAGATGAGCTCCAAGTATCTCCGTTTGGGAGCTCCATCCTGGTTCAAAGGCTTGGCATGGAAGAAGAGGGATAGAGCAGGGCTGAAAAGGCCCTCGGGCAGGAGGACAGTGTGGATGCCCCTCCAGAGCCCATCTACACAAGGCTTCACAAGGTTCCACAGAGGCTTCAGCCAACCTAACTTCAGGACAACGCCGTCCTGCTCTGCGCCTTGCCACACAATTCAGCCCTTTCCCTGGCACCAGCACTTAAGGCCACCCACACGGTGTCACAGTGACCCACAGCAAGGAATGTGTCATCCATTTGAACACTAACCCCCAAAAAGCCTGTTAGTTCTCAGACGTATCACTTCCCAGATCTAGCTCACAGATGCCACCACCCAGCAGGAAGAAGTTCCTTTTTTTTCTTGAGAAGAAAACCAACCAAACAAAAGAAAACCCTTTCATTTCTGAGCTCAAAATGCTTGAGAAACCACAGCTTTAGTTGCATGTGTAGCTGCACTTGAAGGAAAATAATCATTGACGAAACTCCTCATTAGCAAAGACTATGTCGTAACACACAGGCAGAAAGGCAGAGCTGAAGATAAAGGCTTGACCTTTAAGTTCTTGCGATTAATACAACACTTCAGCTGTTCAGAAAAGGGTTTTTTTTTCCCCCCTTTTGTACATAAATGAACTTCCTGTTTTGAAACACTAATGACTAAAAAGGTGTAATGTTTGTAGTAGTGGAAAAAAAATTCCAGAAGTGGTGTGGCCACTCAACTGCATAAACAGAAACAGTTAAAATTAAAATCCATTACCAGGCCAGACTCGGGCTTCCCTGTCAGTGATGCAAAACAGTTACCGTGCTCTGAGAGTTCTTCTAACACATACACCAACATTCCCAGTGCCAGCAGGCTGGGGACTGTACTTTAGTACAACTAAGGTAGCACTCATCAAATGAGAATTTGATGGAGATGAAATTCCTGACTGTGAAGTGGTCGCTTGTGCCTTCCTTCAACTGCCTACTTACGCTTTTTCATGATTTCCAAAGTACTCCAGAGAAGAAAGCTCAGGTCCATGCAACTACCTGGTGATAAAAATGAAAGTGTTCCACCAACAGAAAAGCCACCGAGCAGCGTTGTGACTCAATTTATCTAGAATTCAACTGGGCAGAAAGTGCCAGGTTTGGAGACAGAAAGCAAGTATCTGTCTTCTCAGAAACTCGCCCCGCTCTGACATAACTTACACGGAGGGCGATGCAGATGTCACTGCCAACGGAAGTCCCAACGCGTCCTTCCTTTGGATCAGGGCTTTCAAACCTGCACAGAGAGCAGCTGGGATCTGAACGTCTCTGAGCCTAGGGCAGACAGAGCACAAAACCTGGCACATGCGGCTGAACCTCCTTCCCGAAAGGAGGGAGTTACCACAGCCATAGCTAGGGCATGCCAATCCCCACCTCCCCAAGTGGAAATCCCTCTTCTGGAAGAGGAGCAGCAGCAACAAGGTTGCAAACCCAACAACTCCATAAAGCAGCAACTTCCAGCTATCTGAGAAGAACAAAGTATCTCCAAGGTTAGGGGCATCCTTTCCCAAATACCTCTACCTCAGTCCACTATTTCTACTGAAGGCTTCTGGCAAAGCCTCGAGAAGCACACCCGACTTTCAGATTTCCTTTAAAAGCCCTGCCACCACCCAGGAGCCGAAGAGGTATGGGCAGGTGCTGGCACCCCCACACAACTGCAGTATCTGCAAATGCTTCTGTGGCCATTTATCGCCAAAAAGCAGAAATGCGTTTGGCATACCTGCCAGGAGTCTTTATTTCTTCTTGTTGTTATCCTGGAATCTGTCCTTAAAGGAAAGAAGTCAGGTTTCAAACAAACACACAAACCCCTGTGCTGCTAGATCCGTCTTGCATTATTAGAGTCTCACTTACTGTTTCTTCATGTACACTCTTCACTGCTGATGTTCCTTCCATTCTCTTCCTGCTAAGACAATGAAAATGACCCAGCTGGCTTTACACGTAGGTTCTCGTGCATTACCAGGGCTCTCAACACTTATGGGCAAACAGGTCACTGCGAGTGTCCAAGGTTTCTCACAGCTTGCCACATATCCCTGCCATGTACCTTTTAACATAAACCTCTCACCTATTTTCTTATTTATCGTGTTTCTAGGGATGAGCTACGGTCTACTTTCCACAAGCTGGTGAAGACCTGTGGGAGAGAATGGTTATTTACTTACATACACTTACATATACTTCATCATTTTTGAGAGCTCATCTAACATTTTTTCCTGTTGTCAGGTTCTGTGAATACTTTTCTCTAAACCTGGGGTTAAACCTGACCTTGCAATATGGCAGTTAAGCAGGAGGAGAGTTTAAAGGAGCAACTCTCACAAAACTCCACCTACACTTGCTTTATGAAGAAGTACAGAACACAAGTTACATCATGAAGTCAAAGTCACTGGCTTTTTGGTAATTGAAGGCAAGCTACTGTTGCCTGGCAACTTATCTGATTACCATTTTTTCAAGTATCACATGCATACTTAGATATGTTGCATAATAATGTCTCACTTTTACGGTTCCTAGCCCAACAAGAAAAAAGCTACCAAAATTAATGCCTTTAACCACTTCTCTGGCAAAAGAGAAAGTACAAGATAGTAGCTCAAGAACAGGTCAAAACATTAATATTCCTAAATTTCACTCCTGAATTTTCCTGGCGTGCAGAATATGCTTATACACACATTTTATTTTATCTGCTTGTATGCAAAATGACACTGATAATACCAGCCTCACAGAGATGCATTGAAAATTCATTAAGAATAGAGAGATTGCCAGATGAAAGATGCCGTGGAAGTGCTGGTGTTAGCACTTACAGCTTTTTAGTACTCCAAACGTTGCTAAGCCCTGGTCCAAAGCATAGCAAATATTAATCATTGTCATGACATTGCTGTTTGGGAAACAAGGACTGGACAATCTCATACCATGAAAACTATACTCCTCTCATCAGAATCTTGCATGTATCTGGGAAAAGAAAAAAGAAAAAAACAAACTCCCCTCCTGCTCCGTGACAGCACACCCCAACTTGAAATTGGACTAGTAAGCATTATTGCAGCTCTTGGAGCTCCTACCATGAAAATCAGAGGTGAATCAGAACATGTGCATGCGGGATATTTTTAGAAAAGAACATGTGCTGCTTATTGATCTGCTCTTTGAAAAACTAATTATGCTCTAGCTAATCTATGAAAGAATTGAGCCTGTAGCTGCTTTTATGGTGAGCTGTAACACCTCATAATACAAACATCAAACTGAGGCATTGTTTCCAAAAGGATATAATCAGCTAACAGGAGTACTTGTACCCTAGAGATAGACCTTTTGCACATCCACGAGTTATATGCCAATATAACATAATAAATTGTCTACTTTATATATGCACCTCTGTCTTCCATTGCACAGAAAGTGGATGGCTCAGCTGCCCGGGGTGCTGCTGACTAGTCCCTGCCAGCTCAAGTGACTGAAGGTGATCTTTGGAAACCCAGTATCTCATCTCCATGGTAAAGTATTAACCCGCAATGAAAAACTTCAAGCAAGGACAGCCAAGCTCTATATTGCTAAGGAATCATTACCTTACCTTTGCAGCTGCTCCTCTCTTCCTGGTAGACATTAGAGCAATTTTATAAACTGTGCCCTACATCCTGAGGCTCTTGTGCAACTCTACCACCAATTAAAGGCTTAATTGCGAGATCTGCCTTTGAAAGAACTGCTGGATCAAAACAAACCAAATCACATGGCACTCATCATGCCACTAGGGGAAACTATATACACATCCTGAAAACACCAGAAATCACAAAAAGAAATAATTCTTCCTCTAGGACTTACTGGAAACATCCTTACCATAAGCCTCAGCTGATACAAAACCCAAGGAAAACATGTTGGCCAAAGAACAACCCACGGGTTATGCACGCCTACCTTTGCGAGGTTAGCCGAGGAGGAAACTGCTGAACACCGCTCCCATCAGGCATGCCGCCGTACACAGTGAAAAACTGCTCTACCTAGAGCTCTGTATAGATGCAATCCAGCCAAAATTTCTTAGCCAAGACTAAGCTGGTGGACTTGCATGAGTCTGACCGTCTTCTCTGCATGTATTCTGGGTGAAACCAAACCAAACCAGACTCCCCAAAGCCTGCGGGGACTTCAGAGTACACTGTGTCACAGCTATCCATGCTAAGGAGAGAGCCTCCCCCTTCAGAAACACTTCATCACGCTCCCAGCAGAGCCGAGAACAGCACAGCACCGTGCTTCACAGAAGTCCTTCGTAAAGGCTACCTTTGATACCCCACGCACCTAGGAGCAAAGGGGCAGCCGGGAAGGAGTCAAACAACAGCTTCACCAGTTCACGCTACCAACACTTATCTAATGACTCGTAATGCTTGGATCTTATGCAATGAAAGCAAGACAGCACACATTTGTGGTAGAGAAGATTCCCTCTGTAATCTAATCCAGCTTTGATGGAAGCCTGCGAAGGTGGAGGGGGTTGAAATAACATTGTGGCAAACACTTGTGTGCTGGCACTAATAAAAATACAGAACAAAATAAAGGTAACAAAATGCTTCTCTTTTATACAGAATAATAATTAGACACCTCTGAACTAGTAACTGAAAGCTGCTCTCATTCAGATGTGCCTACAAACAAATTTCTAAAGCAGTCAAGCTTTTATTTAGCCTATAGGGACACGTTAAAAAGCAGCGCACACCTGCAAATAAATGTCTTCTACATTTGTTATAGCTGGCCTGTGAGGTGCATAGGCTCTGGCTTGCAGTAGACATTACTGGGTGTAGCATTTACAACTAGGAATGTAGCACTTTGACTATCCAGAAAGGGCACGTTGTTCTGAATTGGCACAGATGTTGGTAATCTTCCTGTAGAGCCAAAGCCCTTGCCCAGCCTGGCTTTCTTTCAGCACTCCTTCCAGGTGGCTGCACAACCGCCTTCACCTAAGAGCTCGGAAACCATCTGGATACTCCTGCTTCACGTGTCGTCACAGAAATGTAAAAAACCAGCCCCGTTTATTTCTGACGTACAAAGCAAATCAGCCTTCTGCTCCCCGACCCGGTCTGCACTGAGCCTGCAGAGCTAATAGCAAGCAACAGGGGCAGGCAATCAAGTCACTAGAGGGTATTAAAATACACACAGGAAGCAGATCTGAGAAGTAAACGGGGATCATTTACAAACCCATACCAATCATAGCCACAAAGAGATAATAATACCTTTTATGCAGGAAAACATTAGGTCTGTAGATGATGAATCTTCTTATAGGAGAAGTAAGGAAAAATACCCTAATTCACCTTTCAAAACAAGCAGATATGTTTTGAAAGTGACCTCCCACTCATACTGCTCAACTTCACTTCTCACCCCAGATCCTACCCAGGAACACCTTTGCTGGACACTGCTTCACTTACAGCTGTATAGGAGCACCCAGGACAGAAGGGACCACATTTCTGTTTGCCCAGGGGTCATTCCCCACCTGCAGGGCCTGGTTTCGGCACCTGAAAACTTACCAAGGTATTGCAGCTGCCTATGGAAGTGCTTTCCACTAAAGGAAGAAGTGGGAGCAGAGGCTCTTCCTGCTGGCAAACAATTTATCTAAGTAATTGACCCATTTTCTACAGAATAATTAGCCCAGGGGAATGAAACACTGCTGCCCTTTAATTAGTCATGTTGGTACCTCTCGTCTTATCATGTAATAGCAGGCAGCCTGAGACTGGAAAAATAAAAAATAATAAAAATAAATAAATAAACAAACAATTTGAGATTTCATTTCCTTAAACATGACATTTATTATAGGCAATCCAGAAACAAAGAATCCTAAGGCACAAATGCCAGCAATAAAATTTCCCATTACTTCTACAATTGCAGTGTTAGCAAGCAGGTCTCCTTCATGCCACTAATAGCAGGCGTTTCTTTTGTAGGAGCCTTTGCAGGATCCTTTCCCTTCATCTTCCATGAGGAAAAACCTCTTTCCCCCTATCACAAAGTTTAAGGACAGGAAAGACTGCCTAAAACCTAGGCAGATCTCCTGGATATCAATTTATTAAATTTTATTCGGTTTCCTTGCAACAGAGCTCAGTAATTTGGGTAAGGACCAAAGTCCTTTCGTCTAAGGAGATTAGATTTGCATACCAGCAACAAAGAGCACAAGAAACCATGCCACAGCCCGTGCAGCAGCTCCAAAACTGGCAAAGAACCGCTTCAACGAGTCTCACACGAATGAGCCGTAGCAACTGATGATGTGCTGCAGAGGAAAGCAAAAAGCCTGGCCTCAGACTCCGCGGTAAGTATGATTCTGAGGACACAAACGGGACTTGCCAGCAGAGCACCTAATGTCAGAAAAAAGATCTTTGTGCCCTGTTCTCAGCAGGGGGACCAATATCCTCCTCTCCCACTCACCCCATACCTCCTCCTTCCTGGCACGTTCTGCCCCTGATCCTGGCTCATTCCTGATGCTTCACAGGAAGGCAAAAACTAAATTCGTCTGGCTAATTACGCATTCAAAGGAAATATCCTTCCTGCACACAATGCAGGGACTGCCTGCAGCCCTGTAGCACGAGAACTGAGTATAGTCCTTGCCTTAATCAAATGGATAGGTAACACAAGTACACTCAGGACACCGCAGAGCAACTCATTCTCTCTTCATGTGAAGGAGTAAGTAGACTGACAAATTAAAATGCCAAAGGGATCCCTGCACCTGCACTCCTTAGGACTTCTCCAAGATGCTGAATTAAAGTATAGTATGTAAAAAGATACCTCAACTTAAAGACTCCAAACACCACCAAGTCCACCACCTCACCCAAAAACCTCTTCCTGCATTACACTCAAAGTCAGGAACCTGCATCTCACTTCAAGGTTAAATTCATCTTTCACTGCTCGGCACCACATCACGTTACGCCATTGTCAGCAAAACTGCAGAGTCCCCACTATCGGGTATCGCTTCCATACGTAGGCAGAGATCTACTTTACTGTCAACCCACCTGTCAATAAGCTATCCTTAACTCGCATTGTAGCCCCCTTGACCTTTCCTGTAGCTTGCCACAGGATCTTGCAATAAGAATCCCAAGGTCTGAACTCTCCTGACGAAGCTGCTCCAGGCTCCCCTGCCACCCCGCAGCAGAGCGGCAACAGCAACGCTGACCGCGGACACGCTGCCAGGCCCTCAGCAAGGAGATGTCATGCAGTCACAGGTAGTACCAGCTCAACATCTGCTTGCCCCTCCATTTCCCTTCCACAGGATTATTGCTTCCTTCTTCAATATGCCTCTGAGCAGGATCTCAAAGTGTTTCGCAGACAGTGAATAACCTGCTTGTAACCCTTCTACTGCCCTTCGGTTAGGAAGCTGCCAGTTGAAGCATGCAACTTGGAGTTAACGCTTATGTTTCAATTTCAAGTCTGTCAGCGAAACAGCACCTTTCTGTGCCTCAGCTTCCCGCCTACGAAGAGGGGAAGGTCCGCTCTTCAGTGGGAGCCCCAGTGAAGAACTATGAAATCTGCAGACATGCACAAAGCCACTCAGGGAAAAAACACCTACTTTCAACTTCAAGCGAAAAGCCTCAGTTTATCCCCAGAATAGAGCTGTCCCCCCACACAGAAGACAGGCACTTAGTGCCATCCCTGCGCAGAAGAGGTCATACCTTCCCACTGAGACTCGGCACTGAGATTCAGGAGCCTTCAGGATGTGCCGTGGGTATCACAGTGTGCTAAGTACAGGCTTCCTACAGGGCTTTCCTCAGCACTGGCCAAGAGTGGCTACAGGTGTTAACACTTGCATTTCAGTAAGTCTTCCCTTTCTGTTTCCTAGTAGTTCTACAGAAAATTTTTCTTTCCAGAGCTTCCTATTTACCAGCAAGCAGTGGCTAGCCCTGTCTCTAGCTGATGCAGTACATACATTAATGCACTTGCATTCCTGGAAGCTGTGAAACAACGCTCTTTGGGCAACCTAGTCCTCTTGCAAATCCCCAAAACACATAGCTCTGGCAGTCATAGAACTGCTACCACCTCGCCTGCGAAAAAAATCAGCTCCTGCAGGGACTGCTTTTTCCTTAGAATTAAGAGGGAAACAGGACAAACCTGTCAAATAAATAATGTCAGAGAACAATATAAAATATTTCATCTGACAGAGTTTTACTGCTTCTCCTATGTAATTAGGTGACTTAACAAGTTTGTGTTTCCCCTGTAGTTTTGGGCCAGCAATGCCAAAAGCTCTCTAGGAAGTCCTAGTGTAACATCTCAACTCACCCTGACAGGGAAGGGCAAACCTCCTAGCATCCCAGATACTAAAAAACTAGGGACAATTTTCAGAATCCTAGCGCAAAGAATGGACAGAAGGAATCAGATTTTCCATTTCGCAAAAATTCAGCTGTTCTGAATGTTTTTCCATACCAAAAATGGAACGAGAGCAAACATCCTGACACTAATTTAAACGTTTAAAAAAAAAAAAAAAAGAGAGAGAGAGAGAAGAATCTCTTATTTTCAGCTGATATCCGGGTTTCTGACCTCTCAGCATTGCATACATGGGCGATTCACAAGGTTGCAGAAAAGTCATTGAAAGGATGACAGCCAGCCCCCACCTCCCAGCTGTGCTCTGCAAACGCGCCCTGCTTGAGATTTATTTTTCTTTTCCCGGAAGAAAGTTTTACCGGAATCAATACAACAAAGATGTTTCAAAACACCTCGCTTTTGTCAACAACAACAAAAAAAGGCACTTCTCAGCGAAAAGCAGCCCCGACCTCCACCGCGACCCTGCACCCCAGCACCACCTCCTGAAACAAAGCAGGCAAAACTGGCCAATGTCTTGGAAAAATTATGTGCAGGGTTGCAAAGGAAACCAATGTCAAAATCAGGAATAAACCCCAACTAAGTCATTTACTTAAGCCACATGAATACAAATATCAAACAAGAGTATCTAAAACATCAACAAATTATGATAAGTAGCTAAAACACAGAAGTTGTCATCACCATGTCTGGACAGAATTTTGACAAGTCCTCAGATAAATCTTCTCCATCTCCTTTTTCCACAGACAGTTGATATTTTGAACAGAAATTCTCAAGTCAAAAGATGTACATCAATTTTTAGTTCTAGCAAAAAAAACCAAAAACCAAAAAACAACAACAAAAAAAACCTAGACACACAAAGCAGATGCTTTTCACTAAAGCTTTTTTACATAAAAATCTATTTTTTTATCATGAAGTTAGTTCNCCCGCGCTGGGGCAGCGCCTTTGCTCGCCGCGCAGCCGTGCGGCCCCCGGCCCCCCGGCGCGGGTCGGCGTGAGCCGGGAGCACCCTTCGCGAAAAGCCCTCGAAAAGCATGGAGCGTTTGCTCTGAGCGGGTGTGCGATGTGGCGGTACCTGCGGTAAAGGTTCTTCCTATCTACCCTGCTAAAGGAACCCGTAACAACGCAACCCGAGCGGCTGTGGAACACAACCCTCGCCCGCCCGCTTGTTGTTGGATCTGGATGCTGACCGGACATCCCTGCAGTGCGGGAAATCAAACGCAGCTATCAAAGGAAACATTTGTCTGTAGCTTCACCGCTAAAAGAGTGACACATAATCCCCGCAAGATGTGTTTTTCCACCCAGAAGGATCTCTTCAGATTCAGAAAATTGCCCAAGGAAGAGGAGTAAGAAAGTAAATTTAAGGCATAAATAGCTAGACAGACTAAATTCCTTTCTCCTTCCACATTAACTCTTCTGCAGCAGGAGAACAAGGGAAAATGCCTTTCTCTAGGCTTAGAAATCAGGAGACTGCAATCCCGAGCCGGAGCTGATGAGCAGATGACCGAGCCCTGGTACCTCCGGCGTCCCTGGACGGCGGAGGTGAGCGTGGCTTGGCCGCCTGGCACAGGGCTCTGCGGCGGGCAGCAGGTAGTTAATGCCTCTAAAGTGCCCGGCAGGCAGGAGTGAAGGAGATTTCTGGATTTTTTACTTTACAGGAAGAGAATTCAAACTACTGTGGAGTAAAACGCTAACCTCAAGTGACACAAAGTCAGAAGTGGCAACTGGTCCGGAGCCCACAGACCCGCGTTTAAGTGGCCTCCTGCCTTTCCCCGTCAGCTCCCAACCGTGGGCAGCTCCCTGGCCTGCCCAGGCGTCTACGCAGTCCACATTTTCTTTCTCACAGGCACCAGGTTTCCTCGTCTCGCCTGCCTTCAGCAGTACCAGGAACGATGAGCTAATGTTTTCAGCAGAATAAGGATGTTTTTATGACCTCTGTTTAATGACTTAGCAATTCGGACATCAATAATAAATGGTCACAATGATGAGGCAACATCAGACCCGTGCAGGCCCGAGGCAATTACAAGGACAGACTCCCAAGATGTCTGGCCGCAGAGGCACTCTCAAAGGCAGGTGTCTCCTGAGGGACGGCTCCTCTGGTCCCAGAGCTGCAGGGCCAGCAGGTGCTGCACGCTGGGGAAGGAAGCGCCGAGGCTCCGTGCAGCCCTGCCTAAGCCGGGGGTGCCTGGGTTACTGGCTGGCGCTACCTGCAGCCTACACTCTGTGTGCAAAACGCTGTGGCTGCTCCGAGGATGCCACAATGCAGCAAACCAGCCTGTCACCGAGTCACCTGATCGCACAATCTTGCTGCAAGAGCTGGAGTGTCAGAAAGATGGAGCATTTTAAAGGGGAAATGGAGAATAACGCGCAGCTAGCCCTGCCTCAGGGACTGAGCTGTGCGAGCTAGGGCAGCCCTGCGTGTGCCGGTAACAAAGCTGGATTAAAAAAATAATAATAATAATTAAAAAAATGTTTTATATATATTTCAACAGAGCTGAGAAGGAGAATGCTAGGACAGCTAAGACATCTTTGATGTTCTAAGAAGCACCTTTAAAATACTGTATCTGGTTAGACAGATGCAGGGGACAGCAGTCAGATGCAGTGCTCATGTATTTGCTGTGAAATAGCATCCTTTAGAAAGTCCTGAGGACTGTGCTAGAGACATAGTCGAGAGAGAGCGTGAGAGAGATCATTTCACAGTATGAGACAGCATGAACATTTCACAGCATGAGAGGAGAGAATGCCTTACAAGGAGCAGAGGAAAGGTCAAAGAGAAAGGAAGAAGAGAGCTAAGAGATACTCACCTATGAGAAGGAGAAATCAACAGCCAGAGACGGACCGGAATAACTGAGAAGCACATGTAGGGAATACATAAATCTGTATTCTCCTCTAGTCACAGCAAGCAGAGAGGAAGGAGGAGGTGAGGAGGAAGGAGAGGGCTCAGAGAATGAGAAGGGAGGAAGGAGGAGGCAATGAGGCAGGGGTGAGGGGGATGGAGACGAAGGCTGTTCTGTGCTGAGGGGACAGGCAGGAGGGAGAAATGTCAGAAAGAGCACCTGCTGGTGGTGCTGTACACCTCGGGGCTTGTCCAACTCCCCCCATCTGTGTTCGCTGGTCCAGAAAAGCTATTATTTCTCCCTCCAGCCTTCTTTCTTTCAACCTGAGCTAGTAATGGAGGAGAAAAAGCTAATGGAGTTGAGATTATAAAAAGGTGAAGGAAGGAGTAGGATGAACCTAGAGGCATGAGGATTTCTAGAACTGCCTGTTCATCATGTGCTCATGGGCTGCTTGAGCTCTCCGAGGCCTGGTGCTGGGAGCGAGCACAGTTCTCTGCAGAGCATCCGGGCTTGTATGCAGGAAGCTGGCTCTGAGATGAAAAGTTTGCAATGACCTAAGGGTGCTCTAGCCCCTCTGCAGCCGCTTGTAAACAAGCACAGGAGGTACAGTTGATCATATTAATGGTCTTACAATGCTGTCATGTGTGCCTTGCCTTTATTTGGAAAAACAGATCATGCATAGCACCAGATCTGGTTCCTCTATATGTGCATCTGGAGCCAGCCTAGATGTCTCTGTACCACCGTGTCTGGTTCTGGAAAGATTTATTCATTTGGGTGCAGCATCACACCGGACTGGATGGAAACATCTTGGAAAGCAGCATAATCGTATTTGCTTGGTACTACGCTCTTGTATCTGGGTACACTACAAGTACAGTGCAGAAATACTGAAGCTGGTTCCTCATTCATCCATCCTGGGCCTGGCAGAGCTTATTCTCTCACTGTAACTCGTGTTTTATTTATGGTAAAATTGTCAAGACTGAGAAAAAGAATGACTTACTTCTTCAGGAACTCTTTAATGTAGTCATTATACTGGTACCTGAGTGCATCACAAATACTGCTGCAAGCATAGTCATTCCCTGTAAGATCTCACTCCACAGACTGGGGTTTGAAGCCCAGACACGTTACAGTCAAAAGAAATCATAAATTTGGGGCTTGTAACATCTCTTTTTTCCCCAGAGAATTTAGTTTTATATGGATCCTTTTATCTACATTCCAGCTGTGAATGCTTATCCCTTCTGTAAATCCAGCCCCAGTCTAGAAAAAGGAGCACCTGGAAAATCAGGAACTTCCATTTGTCTTACCAGTTCAGTCCACTGATTTGTCTAGCATTGCTTAGGAACTAATGGAGGATGGGAACCAGCTTTCCAGAGCAGGGTTTAACCACTTGGCTCATGAAATCACCCTTACCCTAATTTTCTGCCTCACTCACTACATGCTGATGGGCTCTGCTAAAGTGAAACAGGAGTCTCACCTTGTAACATTCCTGGTTCTCCACTCAGCCCTGGTTCAGTCTGACTCCTGTCAGCCAGTGCATTGAAACATGGAAAACTTCACCAGTTGTTTAAAACCTGACACATCTCTAAGCAGCTGAAATCAGCTTTTTTTTTTTTTTTTTTCTCCTGAGGGGCCCCCAGTCACTGTGGTATCAAATGTTCTTCAAATAGGAATAGGAAGTGCATTTTGAAGAATACCACAAATTACATGCTGTCTCAAAGCTGACAAAAGTATTTTATTTTTATGTTGCTTGCACAGGTCTTAATGCATTAACATGGAAATTCCTTCCTTTGTCTTTCTGGTGAGGGTAGAAAAAATATAAGCCATGGATTTTCTCTACCTTCATTCTTTCAGTGAGTTTACTGAAGAAAAGTTGAAGGAAATTTTCAGACGTGATCCCTTCAAGCTGGAGAAGATTTCCTGGTCCAAGGGGATCATCTCATTTTTCTTTTGCTTGTGTCAGGGCTTTTTTATTTTTCCTCTGTATGCCCTACCAAAACATATTTGGGTTCTTTTTCTGGCTTCAGGCACTAGCACCATATTCATCACTCCTGACAAAGTACATGACTCACAAAGGGACTGAAGTGAGGCTTAGGTCCACACAGGTTCTTAATGTATCTCTGCCCAAAATTCAAGCCCTCCAAGCACCTGTTCGTTTAACCGTGCATGTGCCAGTCTCTGCCAATAAGGTGCTGTCCTTGGGATCAGCCTCCAAATACTAAAGGCTGGGCAGCAAACCCCAAGAAACCCAGAGCTATTTTTGAAAACTCTGGCCTTTCTCTCTGAAATTGCTGAAACCATTCCCTTACTAGAGCATATTCTTTGGTCTAGATAGAAATTGTAATAATAAAGTTTGGATGCTTTGAGCTATCTGCTTTTCTTCAAGACATTTTTCTGTAATAGATACTTGTGATACACAAATCTTAATCTATGGCTTAGTGAGAACTTGGCTCTGAAACTAAGCGTGATGGATAGGAAACTTACTCCTAAGAGATGCTACTGAAGTGTCATGCAGCAAAGCATTCTTCCTGTTAAGGCAGCCTGTTGAGGAAAGCCAGGGTGCTCCCGTTCAAGATACGCATGGAAAGGAACATTCCAGCAAGACATTTTCACAGAGACTGTCAAAGCTTTTGAGTTTCCTCTGGGATGTTGTTCAGGGATCATCTCTTTGGACTGACCAGCAGAGTGCTAGTATCCTCCACCGCCTCCTACCATCATCTTTATCTTCATGTGGACTAGATAGATACCAGCCAGACCCTTCAGAATAGGGCAGCAGAGATTTCTAGAACCAGCAGTAGGCCAGATGCATCAGAGGTGTGACTGATGCCTGACAAAGTAAGACTGTATTTGTTTGCATTTTTAATAAAAAATAATCAAAAGATTATTATTGATTTTAATAAAAATAATCAAAAGATAATCAACAATCCCTCTTTGTTTCTATTTTGGATTCATTGCTGGACAGAAGAAAAGCAAATATCATATATGTGGAAATCACAGATCCTGATGGGTTTGGAGGCAACTGTATTTTGTTATTTTGCCAGATTCAACAACACGCAAATGTTTCAGGGAAGAGCAAATCACTGTACAAAACTGGACATGTGCAGTCCCACTTGATCCAATAACCTATTTTGTGGGAAAGTGTTGCCCAGTAAAAATGGCAGGCAACTGGAGCCCTGGAGACTTGGGTTGTGTTCACAGATATGCATGAGGCCTTCTCAGTGCCCTCACATTCACCTCTCTCTGTTTGTTTCCCCAGCTGTAAAACAGGGAACACATTTCCTTTACTTAGAAGGCTTTGAGATACGCCAGTAGGAAGCAGGATAAGCAAGGAGGTGTTATATTTGAAAGGTTTCTAGAGTGCCAAACAACCCAATGCTAGCACTTCACTGACACATTTTGTAACTTTGAGCTAGCTAAGAAACTGAGAGAATAGAGAAGGCACATGATTTACCTAAAATGCATTTGAATGTCAGTACCAGAGATGGGATAATTATAATAAATAATTCTATTTCATATAGTGTCTTTGGTATGTATTATACTGCAAAATGGTTGAGAGACTAAATATTTCTGTAGCTGTAGTTTTTATTTATACAACACGCCATGTTTGCAAAGTGCTCTGCACAACAGTAAAATGACAAGTGTCTGCTCCAAGTCACTTATAATGCAATTCTAAAAAATTAGTCAAGTGATGATAATAAACCAGTGAGAGGAGGGGAGTGGATGGGGGAAAATGATGGAAAAGACAAGGGTTACAGTATAAAAAGAGATCAATAAAGAAGGTTGGGAGCAATTAAACAGTATGAATGAAATTGAAAAAGTGTTCCTCTGAGATTCGAAATGATGTGGAAAGTGGATGAGTCAAAAGAATACATAAAAGCAATTCAGAGCTAAGAATCACAGTTTGACTCTTTACTTTCATGTATTAAATATTCACAAGGAGCTGCTCGAGAACATTCCACAGGCCAAGAACTTTTGAATAACAAAAACATCTGAGATTAACGAAAGCTGTTCACAAAGAGGGCTGAAGCAGCAAAAGCAGCAGCTAAATCTGTCAGATAAGCTGTCTACTGTAAACACAAGTTTATCTACTCTGCCCTTCTCCGTTCTGCATTGCCTGAACTTTCTCTGAAATTGCATTAGTGATGAGACTGTTTCTTTCTTAAACTGTTATTTTGAATGGCTGCACACTATCAACAGCATCCATGTATGCCCAAGAGCCACAAAGGCCTCCAAAGTGGTTTGGAGGATGAAAGTTTCCATTGGCTTGAATCTTGAAAGCATTTAGGCACCCAGTTATACAAGTCACTACCACAGGGACTCAAAAGCAACTCAACAGCAATTCATGCCTATTCATTTTGGTGATCCGAATATCAAATAACATTTTGGCAAATGAGGTTCCCATATTCGAGCATCTAAATAACGTTGAAAACCCTGTGCCCTGTGGCATACTGTTTTGCTTGTTTGTTTGTTCTAAATACTTCAGCTGTTTTTGTTAATACAATGTGCGCATGAGGCCAGGTTACTCACTTACCATATGTGCATGTCACAGCCAAAGAAAGAAGTTTCTAGACAGAAGGACAAGGGAAAGGAAGTCACCCAGCAACCTCCATTTCACATGGCAGTCTATCTGGTGAAATGACCATCTACTGGAATATCTAAACAAAGAGGGAAAATCAGTCAGAAAATCACTTTTACAATCCTCCAATTTCTTTCATTAATTACCCCGACAAGCTTAATTCATCTTGTTATCATTAAATGGCAGCACTTAAAAGACAGAACACAGGAAAAGTTGCATGTTTAGCAACAGCTTACTAACACAATCATAATAATAAATATATCGCTTTCCTGCAGCATAATGGATCCCAGAGATTACTATCGCCTAGAATGACCTCTTAGATATCATAGACCATTAATTTTCATGGAGATATTCCAGTATTAAACTCTATAACTCATGCTTGACAATTTGTATTTGGCTGTAGGCCGATAAGGAAGACGTCTAGTCGATATGAAGACACAAGCAGATGAAGAATTCACCACATTAACTTGTTCTAGCAGTTAATCATTTTCTGTCTTATTCTTCACTTGAATTTGTCTGGCTTTATAATTCCTGCACTAAGTCCTCACTAAGATTTACTCTGCTCAGAGGCCTTTCCTGTCCGTGTTTTACTCCTCCAACAGTACCAATTCATTAATCAAGACATAAATCACATCATCTCCTTTTCAGTAAGTCAGACAGGTTGAACACTGTAAGTCTTTTACAATAAGGCAATTTCTTTAGATCTTGAATAATTACAAAGCTCCTTCTGTGCCTTCCCTAGCTTTTCAACAGCCTTTGAAAATAAATATCCTGCATATGATTAGTCTCACTAGTATCACAAAGGCAAATAAAGCACCCTGGTACTCCTACTCACTATTCCTCTGTTTATGCATTCAGGGATTGATTTCACCCTTTTTGCCACAGTATCTTGCTGGAGTGAAACCACTCCATACTCTGACCACCCTGATCCTTTTCAGAGTGCTGTTTTCCACAATAGAGTTTCTGATTACACGTCTTCTAACCTCCTATCTGGTTCCCACATGCATAACATTGCATTTTGCTGCAGTAAAAGGCTTCTTGGTCAAACATGTCTGATCTGCCAAGTGACCCAGCTTGCTCTACATAAATGCTTTCCCTTCATCACCATTCCACCAGGCTTTATAATATCTGCATATTTTATCAGCAGTGGGTTTATATTTACTTGTAGGGCAACGATGAAAAGGTTGAACAGAACTGAATCTAAAATTCGTCCTAATACTACTTCCATGACTTTTGCAAAGCACTGTTAACGTGGCTTTACTCTGTTTTGCTTTATGTCCATCAGGCAGACTTGGCTGGACTGCTTTCTCTACGCTTAAACAATCCTGTTGTTCCTATGTTTCTCTCAGTGAATGGGAGTCATACAGGTACAAAGATCCAGCACTGCCCCTGATCCAAATATTACACATGAAGAAGCATTCAATGAGAAAATAATTTAAGAAATGAAATCAAGCAGAATTCAAATTCTGTACACCCATTCACTCCTGTCTGGTGAGGACCGTCTGTTGGTAACCGTGTTATTTCACCAAGGGACCACAGAAGGTGGGGCTAGAAAGTACTTTAAGAGTTCCTCTAGTCAGCTTTCTGCTCAGAGCAGGAATGCTTAAATTATTCTTGACATTTTTTTTTTAATCAAGAGTATTCTGATGCTGGAAAATACATCCCTACATTTTCTCATTCTTTGTCAGAGGATTCTGTATCAGTTAATATTTTTTCCTTGAATTGCTGCTAGGCTTGCTGACACACATCTATTGCAATTATTGACTTTGCCATTTTTTAATATTGGCACAGAATAGACACTCCTCTAGTATTCTGATATTTCTTCACTATTACGGGATATATTAAATATCAATATCAGCAGGCTACAGATCAGTTAAATAAGCTCTATTAGTATTCCTGTGTAAGCTTTCCAGACCTGCTGATTTTAAAATATTTACCCCCAGTACATACTTTACATTCCTCCTGGTCACTAATGGAGTGGAAAATTTTTTATCAGCCCATGTCCATCATCTTTCTTCTTTCCAAATGGAGAACAGAAATATTTATTGAATATTTTTGTCTTTTCTGCAACATTATCATTTTATCATCTCCATCAAGCAACAGCATGTACCATTGTTAAGACTTCTTTTGTTCTTAATATACTCTTAACTTATTTTTATTGTCTTAAGCCCTGCCAGCCAATGATTCTCCTCTGTTGTCTTTTTTTGTCTATTTTTATGTTCTATAACTTCCAATTTATATTGATTAATATGTATTTCCCATTTGATCCATTTGCTATGTAGGCTTTTTATTTTCTAACTGTGCCTTCACTTCACACATTGACCCAGGCTGGAATTTTAAGCAACGTTGTTCTCTATTATGCTTATGAAATTGAGGCTTTTTTATTTTTTATTTTCCCCCCATCTAGTAACTCTTCTTAAACACCTTCCAGTTATCTTTCATATTTTTCTATCTGAGCTTCTCTTCGTCAGCTTTGGTGTGTTTACAGAGTACTTCATCCTGTTCTCTAATTTGATTCAGTGGCCTCTGAGAGATCCCTCTTCCCCAATGGTACTTTATGCTTTTGATATTATTTAGTACATTGAGCCAACACATTCAAAAGCCTGTGGTTCTCAGTTAGTTATTAATAATTCCAAAATAAGCAATGGTTGTCCTTAACATAGAGCGTATCCTCCTTACTCTGTCTCCTTCTCATGCTCCTCTTTTACGCACTCTCTCCTTAGAGACAAAGTAAACCAAGAGATTTTACTATGTAAATTATCCCAGCATGTTTCAGAATGCTAATTAAATTAATTTTCTTCTTAGCAATAAATATATCTGGTTTAGTGTTGCTACTTCCAACATGAGCAGCAGTATATTTGCTTGAAGAGTTCCTCCTTTCTTTGATCTTTGTGACATTGGTTCAGTTCGTCCATAAGGATGAGTTACAGAACCATTCCACCAGAAATAGGGTCCTTTTGCATTGCTCGCTGAGTGCCATCTCCACTATTTCACTATCATGTTATTTTTGTTATGTTACTTTCAGAAAGCATTGCATGTGAATATTTCTTCCATTCAAGCAGATTGCCTCAGGCACATAAAAGTTTTTCTGAAGTTCATCACGAAGAAATGGAGGGAATGCCCAGAAGCCTGGATGAGCAGCCACCTAACCTCACTTATTTCAGCTGCCATATACATTCATTTGATAAAGAATGCGTCTAAGTGATAAACAAGGAGATTACTACACTNACAAACACATGATCCCAACCAATGTCAGGAGGTCAGGTGGGGTAGGAGCCAAATGGTCCCAAATCACTTGATGACTAAGAAAAGTCACATGAAAAAAGACTTTCTGCTTCTACAGATATGATGAATAAATAATTACTTCATTAAATATTCATCTATATCTAATATAGCAAAGATTCCCATCAATAAGCATCACCCCAGCACAGACTGCATAGGAGTGGTCATAGTGTCTAAACAGTAAGTTTTCAAATTTTCATTTTTGAAAGATTTTAAGGTGAATTTTTACAAAGAATTTAACGAGAGTAAGTAAGTACATAGCCCCGAAGATTGTTTATTCATGACATTTTCAAAAAAAATTCAAATCAGATTTTCTGTCATATTGTAATCTATAACTATCAGATATTTTTACATTGACTACAAATGCCAGTTCAACAATATCCAGCCCAATGAACTTTAAAACCTTAATTTTTAAGACTTGCTAGAGACCAGAAAAAATGCTCCAGATACCCAACAATCCCACTAATCCTACAAAAATTTCAGTTACAACTAGTATAACTTATGCTGATAATGAGAAGCCAACCTCAGAAATATAAGCACAAAAATAGATTAAGTGAGCTGGAACTTGAGTGAAGATCCTGATGTACCTTTCATCTCCCCAGCTGTGAAAGCCATTTGCACAATTACTTGTGACTCTTCATCTATAAACTGATCCAGCTTTTAAAAATGCTGCAAACATGGAAAGTTGTCCCGGTTTTGTAATATGTACATCCCAGTAACTTCATTCTGTACTAACAACTCTCTGTCTACAAGAATATTGTGATCCGTTGCTTTCCATCTCCTATAATTCCCTGTTTACTCAATCATGAGAGATGGACACTGCTGGATGGTGATTCACTCCATCCTAAGGAGATGGAACAAGTTTCCCCTTCCCCGCTGAAGATAGATGGAGCCAGATGAGTAGCTCAGGCCAGTTGCTTGACTTCTGGGTAGTCAGGCAAACTAATCCCACTCTGATGATCGAACTAGGTACTTTCTGTTTCATAACACCCTGACTAACTACATGAGACAGATCCTATACAGGTCAAATGAGGGTCAGAAAGAAGCCCAAATTAGGCTTTGATACGGAAGTAAATCTCACTTCTTTCATAATTTGACCTCTATCCCACTTATGCCACCAAATACTTTCAGAGTTTTTTGCATAATTGCCTTTGTAAACAGGAACTAAGTTCCCTCTTTTATATCCTTCCAAAGGAAAAATACAAGTTAATAGAAGGGGAATTTGAGAGTAAAAGTACTGGTACTGAATTGTGCTTCTTTGGCAAAAAAAGTCATAGTTGCTTTTTGATTCAAATCCATTTGAAATTTTGTTGTAATATTGGCCACACTGTTAGAGAGAAATATTCTACCATAGTTTAACACAGCCAAAGATGATATCAGCATATAAAATAACTTTGGAGTCAGCTACATTTTCAGTAGGCTTTTTTTTCTTAAGGGATATCTATACAAATACAAGCAATTAAGGGTGCTCTATTAGCCAATCTCTTAGGTACAGGCTTAACCACCAGCTGACATTCTTCTCAACCCCCTAATATGACCAGAGGGCAAAGAATATAGTACCTCTTCCCCAAATGAGCTATTCCTCCAGCATAATCCCAGACTTGAACCTCCACTACTTATTATATTGCACTGACTATAAATGATTTATGTGCTCATAATTCTGTGAACATTTAGCTATTATTTATCTTTAAATATCCCTGCGGCATAAATAAAACACATATAAACTAGGAATTCATAAGCCCTACCTCTACAGTCAGACTGTGCTCTCCCACACTTCTCCCTTATGCTACAATAGGTCCATTGTCTTTCTCTCTCCCTGTTTTCACATTCTCTTTATTCTCAATGTCCTTGCCCCATGATTAGGATAAGAAAAATGACCAAAGCTCCTTACCAGGTGGGCAACTCAGCAGTCAAGATAACACTTTCTGGCAGAGCAACTCCCGTAGACTTGTGCAAATAATCTATTTTTAGGGCACTTTTGGCATAGCAGAACAATGTCTTCTGGATGTCCCAAGAAGTTATGCTTACAGAAATAACTTTAGAAATGCCTAAAAGTGATGGGGAAAACAGCTAGTGAAAAGATGCAGGTAGATGAGTCAATATCCTCACTGCTCCCACCTACTGACAGCAGTCCTGTAACCCCAGCTGGCAGTTCATAGGTGTAGACATTGCTGCGCAGTTTGTGCGGCAAGAGTTGGGTCCCTTTGTTGTGATTCATGAATATTAACACCACGATACCCAACTCCTTTCTTTCCAAGAGAGTAAAAAAAATGGTGCTGTCATGTTCCCTGAGGCTGGTGGATAGTTGTATGAAAATTAAGGCAACTGGATAGGCCCTGTGGAGATGTGCACAGGCAAATCAGGTGTCCCTGGGGAACAATCCATTCAGTAGCACTACATTTCCCTGTGCTGATCTCCTCCTACCTGCTGGATGACAGAGGAGGAGGAAAAAAATCAGCAGAAAGCTCTTCTCACAGCCTCAGAACAGACATTTGTCCTTGCTGATACCTGGGTATCCAAAGGTAACAACGTGCAAAAAGTACAGATTACTAGGCTGAGTAACAAATGCAAACTCTACCACTTATGGGAGCTAATAGAGGCTTTTCAGTGACACTGGGTAATTTCCAACAATCTTATTTGGAAGGAACCTCCACCAGCTAGTCCTTATTCAGCCCCCAGACCTGACTAGGCACAATGGTTCTTTAGCTCTATCATCTGAGACAAATGTAGTGGCTCTGCATAGCTGTCTGTCATCCACACAGAGTGGGAGGTCAAGGGTTCCACTGATGCATGTTTCCTACCTGCACCTTGCATGCCATTGAGTTTGAAAGACCAAAGCATGCTGGAATTATCCCAACAAATTGGGGTCCCTGCCTCCAGGGCTTTATGGACAGAAGGATCTGAAAAATAAAGCTTTGCTGGATATTACATTTTGGGACCAAGACCAAGCCAACTTACAGAGGCTCTAATATCCACTCAAACTTGCAACCTTAAGTTTATGTCAGCAAAGCTTTTGAGCAAAGGTTTTTTTCAGGTTGCTTTATACTTACTTACAGTGATTGGAATGTGTCATATGATAGTGGAGTTCTTCCTTTAAAATAGGCACCAAACCCATTTCAAGGAGTTCTTTTGTTTACTTTGGAAGATACAAAGCCTTATTTCAAAGAATGCGAACATGTTGGTTGCACAACTTCACAAAGTACAGAAAGTTACAGAAATCTATATAACCACAAAACACTGAAACTCAAAGCAAATAGACCTGAGATCATCATACAATCTTCATTATTATGAATAATATTATCTAGGGGAGTAGATTTGTGGGATGGAAATTCGCTTAAAGTTTTAAGGATAGCAAGTGAAATTGATTGTAAATAATTTTCTTGAAAGGATGAAAATAAAACCAGCCCTGCCTTGTCACTCTATGTATTTTCAGATAGCTGCAGATAAGAGACTTTTGTGGAATCCAGACACTTTCCTGTAAGATGAGGAAAATATTTATAGTAGTATAAAAAATGGACCAAGTACAAAACTGCATGTGTGAATGATCATCATTAACCACTGGCACTTATGGTAGGCAGATCTTCATGTATCGTCCTGTTTATTTTTTATACTAGGGAGGTACATGTCTTTTGAGGCTTTCTGCAAGTGATTCTCCAGGCCTGCATTTAAAAAAAAGCCAGCCGTAAACATTCAGATGGTCATAGTGTCATGCCAGTGTTTTTAAGGGTTCAGTATAAGGTCGCTTACTACTTTCTCTTCAAGGTTTGTGTGTTTGTTTATATATCCATGAATACTTCTTATCAATGGATCAAATAATCAGCTGTGTAACTGATGGTGGAATTTTTATCATCAGAAAATACACTAACGTTGCAGTGAGACATTTAACTGTTTGAGATGTAGGGTCAAGTATGCCGAGACCGTACTTATTCTGAAGAGTTGTCTTAAACAGAGCTACTACTGGTACTGAAGTTTTTGGGAGGTGGTGGAAGTGTTGGTTCAAATGCAAAAGATGGCTTACTTGTACATGTAAGAGTTGCTCTATTTCATAAATGCTTACCCTGTGGGTAAACAATACACAGTTTTCTCTCTAGCTGTGTCAAATTGTAATGAATTATAACACCTGACCATTTACACACAAGTTTTATGACTAACATGCACCATTTATGTCAACTTTGACAATGCAGAATTTTCCAGAACTTATTTGTGTCATTACACTGGGCTATGTTTAGTTAATAGCCTTTTATTTCTTGAATGCAATTTTTACTCATACAGAGTGGTTGAGGTTTAACATAAAGGACTACTTAACACTTAGAAAAAAAAATTAACAGAAAGAGTCTTGAACTGTATTAGGCTTGAAATGAAATATTCCCTTCTTCGGTAGCTCCAGAATAGAAGGAGCTCAGCATTGTGAGAGTGGTATAAAGTGGTATTGTTAAACAGAAGCTAATTAGGATGGGATTTCATGTTGCTAAGAGCTAAATCTTTGGTATGCAAGAGAGCCAAACAGCAAGGGCAAAGTAACTATTTAAGGCTGAAGTTTGCTATTTAAAGGAAAATGTTCACACTGGCCCAAAATTTAGCTGCAGTCAGGAAAGTGTTTCTTTATCAATGACAAGATGACAGGCTGTCACAACTCAGTGAGTCCAGATCAAATGTGCTCAGGATATAAGCCAAGAGATTATTTTTCCAACCTGCCAGCATCAAAAGCACCATCTGTGATCGATTTTGTGATAATGGAGTAAACAACTACTGGAAATTCAGATAGTTCCCACAGATTTTGGTCTCTAGGAGGAATGAATATGAGCTTGCAAGAGGAACACAGCTACTGCTATCCAAAACCTGAGGTTTCCTCTGCAGATTTGAGAGACACGACCCAGTCACAAACCTTTGGGAGCATAACCTCTTGCAAGCAGGGGGATTTTGCCGTATCCTGTGCAGAAGGACAGGTGGAAGATGTCCTGAATCTTCTCTCCTTTTTTGCCTGCATGCTTACCATTCACACAGTATTTTTTTTATGACAGCAGGTTTACTTTAAATATAAGGTACATGGCCAGGTTTACCTTAAACATAAGGTACATCTAGTAAATCTAAGCCCAGATTGTAAACTATAAGCACTGATTTCAGACAAAGACTGTAGAAAACTGGATACAGTATTCTGCACTGCTGTGAAATTAAAGCTACAAGTCTAGATGCAAAAGCTCTCTCAGATTTAAAAGCAAAAGCAACTCTTTCTTGTGATAATGGTGGCTTTGCTTTTTTTCCTCACTAGAAGAATAACGTTATAATTTTGATCCAGCAGAAAAATGTTGCTAAACATCTTAACTTTTAAAAGGTTTAATATAAGGCATTGAATTTCTATGATGTCTTCTGAGAAGCTAAATAATCTTGGGCAAATATAAATGCTAAAAACTCTACTTTAGTTGGGGGAGGGGCGGAAGGGGGAAATCAAGGCCTAGGAGAGACAAGAATCTTGTACAGAAACATCAGGCTTCAAATTTGACCTAGTGTGAGGCTGGGAGTGGGTCATGTCCAGCTTTAGCAAAAATTAGAAACAAGTCTAGAGGTGTTCAGTGGCTTTGCACCAAAGAGAAATCTGGTTCTTTGAACTAATGCCTGAACTGAACACAGCTAAGGAATGCAACCATTGTGCTAGGAACACCATTTCCTACTCTCCTGCAGTCTTGTGTGGTTTTTCAGGTAAAGCCATAAAACGTTTACCTGCTTTTTAGTAACAAGTGCCTGGGTGCACCCGAGTCAGGAGAACACAACAGCTTGCGCACACTGCGTCTCAGAGGCGTGGTTTGGGGCTGAGACCTAGAGCCCGTAACTAATCCATGGCCATGGCTAGTCCCGTTCTCCTCTGGCTCCTCAGAGCTGTATGACCAGGAGCAGCAGCAGGGGTGCAGCTCACATGTGCCTGCTCCAGGATTTCTTTTTATTTCAGCTGAAGAAAAATCTCTGTCACCTGTAACTAGCAGAGGGCCTAAACCGACCGCTGCAGCGTTTGGGCCAGCAGAGGAACCCAACACAAAGGAAGCACAGTTCACCACAGGTTTCATGGCTTATAAAGGCACTTCACGGGATTCAATTAAATTTTTGTGCTCTGGAACTTTTCTACGTAGAATAAGGCTCCATAGAGCTTCGCGCTGTAAAACCTTTTCGAAAAAAATGTAGAATACTCGGGACTTCGCACCGCGTCCCGCCGGGGAGCAACCCACCCTCCTGCCGCCGGCCAGCCAGCAGGTGGCGCCAGAGCACAGCGCCTGCAGGCGGCGCGAGCGGCCGGCGGCCGTTACCAACCGCCGCCGCCGGGGCCACCCACTCGCTTTGGTCCTCCGGCAGCGGCAACATCAGGACGGAGCTGTGTACTTTTTCCAGATTACTGTATTTTTAACACTTATAATACACTTATAACTTAGCAGATGTTGTACAGTTACACAGATAATGTGTCCTCTCTCTGATCCCGAAAAAATCCCCTGGGTTTCACTCACCCACTGCCACCGCCGTCGGGAGGGCTGAGTGCAAGTGCCCTTTGCATGCCCCTCAACCAGGGATCCCACAATGGCTGAAGACTTTATGCTTCCTGGCCGACTGAGCGTTTGCAGGCTGAGCCCTGGCCTCCTGCTGTGGGCAATTAACGCTAATTAAACAAATAATTAAGAATTACTACATAACATCCTTTGCAGAAGGTCCTAGCTCGGTTTTGTGTTGGCGCTGCTCGGGCCTTTTTAATGAGCTGTTGTTCTGTGCCCCGGTGTGCGTTCCTGAGGGCACAAGGGTAGCCAACCCAGCACGAAAAGTGACATTGAATTAATGAAAGGACAAGGACGGGTAAGTGTATAACGATGAGCACGTGCTAATGTCAGCACAAAAAAAGAGGCAAGGATGCTCTGGAGTGACTTATGCTTCATTAGCACGATAAAACACACACCCCTGGGTGGAGATCTGACATGATAATGAGCGACCGCCTTAGGTTAATGAGCTGGCACCTAGCTTGGGCATGTGTGCTGCTGAGTAAGTGATGCAGCCAACAGCAACCAATGAGTGATTCTACGCCTGCCTGTGCCTGCTTTTTAACACGTATAAAAGGCCTGGTACCCAACTCTGGGTGTGTTTGCTGAATGAGTGCAGCCCTTGCTGAGGGCTAACAATTTTTGGTGACCCAGATGGGACTTGCTGAATAGCCTTGCCTGGTCCAATGCACTGTTAGCGGAGGACAGGACACCCAAGACTGAGCGTGCACCGGTAGGTGGCTTTATTGAAGGTCTGGCCTCAGCTCTCTGCCGACCAGGACCCAACAAGTGGCACGATGGTGCAGTGCTTATGGAGGTCTGCTGTTAAGGTGGAAGGCAGGAGGACTTGGGTGGGCTGCTGAGTACCCCCGTCTTTGTATGTGGGTTTTCTGGAGGGGGGCCAGGTTTAAGCAGTCCTTCAGGCTTGCATGTAAATGCTATGGTATGGCAAGACTAGGCTGGTAACCTGTGAACTCTCCTTAGCTGGCTGTGTATGTTAAGCTAAGGCAGAGTGTGAGCAGCCACTAGAGATAAACATATGTATATATTAGGTAATAGGAAGTGACCAGTATAGGATCCCCTCTTGTTCCCCCTTGGGATGCATACTTAAGAATTGGTCTAAATTTGGGAGTGACCCCATGACAAAAAATAAGATGAAATGGTACTGTAACCAATGGTGGCCCTGGTATAAGTTAGATGATGGAAAACGATGTCTGGAAAATGGATCCTTAAATTACTGTATGATCTTGCAGTTGTTGCATTTGGTAGGTGCCAAGCAAAATGGGATGAGTTGATGTATGTTGAGGGGTTTATGTCACTGTACTGGGATTAAAAGGCCCAAGTTGATTGTGGGTTGAAGAGTGATCATATTATGCCATGTGTTATAACTAAAACTAAAGAAAGATCTGAAGGGCCTCCAAAAGTTTGACCTAGACTGGAATCGGAGGAGATTCAGTTGTTGGCACCTTTGGCACCTCCTCCATGTAATCTGCCTTTGGGAAGCTCCTCTGTAACCCTGACCTCACCAGGGCAGGGAAGCATAGCTGTCACCCCTGCGAGGGAAGTACAGGATGCCTCCCCAAGTTCAGGGGCCTCGTTATCTCCCCTAAATGAATCAACTGATTCAAATGGAAGTGGCATAAATTTTAGCCCCATTGCCTCTCATACCAGACACAGATGAGGCCGGTTATCCACACTCCATTGAGGCAGGCTATAGGATCATCAGAGAAGCCTGTTTTTGTTCATATACTATTCACTACAACAGACTTGCTAAACTGAAAACAGTTGGTTGGGCCTTGTAGGGATAGTCTGCTGGGGATATACCAATTACTTGAGACTATCATGATTACTCATAACCCCAACTGGGGAGATATGCAAGCTTTATTAAACAGCTTTCTGACTGCAGGGGAAAAGAGAATTGTTCTGGAAAAAGCTCAGGTAGAGGTGAGGCAGATGTTCCCTTGGGAGGAGGTAGAAGAACTGGTACTGATTAGGAGAGACCCTTGGTGGGACCCAAACGCTGGTGAGGGTCAAGAGTTAGTAAAGCAGTACCAGCAGTTAATCCTTTATGGGATTCAACACGGGGTACCAAAACTGAAAAATCCCTCTAAACTATATGAAGTCTGCCAGAACCCAGATGACAGCCCATCTGCTTTTTTTTCAACGCCTCTGTGGAACAGCCAGAAAATGGACAGATCTGGACCTGGATGATGAGGCAAATAAGAAAATACTTAACATCCTGTTTATCAAGCAATCAGCTCCAGATATTATGGAAAAAATTGCAGGAGGTAGATGGGGCTAGGGGAATGTTAGTGTCTCAGCTAATTGAGATTGCATACAAAGTTTATAATAATCGAGATGTGCAAAAAGAAACAAGAAAAAAATGAAGCTTTAATCATCACTTCTGGCAGAGGCCATTATAGAAGGGAAAGAAAGTCAGGGAAGAGGCAGAGGCAGACATAGAAGGGGATTTTTAGAAGGTTGAGGATGTGGACAAAGCAGGGGGACAGGAAGAGGTAAATCTCTAGGCCCCAACCAGTGTGCTCGCTGCTGGAAAGAGGGACACTGGAAAAATGAGTGTCTGCTGCAGAAGAAAGAGGAGGTGAAAAGGGGAAGTGAGGAGCATAATTTGATTATGTTGGAAGATTTAGACTCGGAAAGATCAGGACTGGGGGATGAAATTCCAGTCTCCCTAGCAGATCCCCTGATTCCAGTTAAGACTGGGGGAGATGCAGTCTGTTTTCTTTTAGACAGTGGTGCAACTCATTCTGTAGTGACAAACTGTAAAGGATGTTTGAGTAAGGCAAAAATCCTGATTGTTGGAGCTATGGGGCAACAAGCTCTAAGACTGCTCCTGCAGCCAATGGACTGTAAAACTGGGAGAAGAATGTTGACACACCAGTTTTTATATATGCCTGAGTGCCCTCTCCCTTTGCTGGGAGGAGACTTACTATGCAAATTAAATGCTGTCATTATTTTGGCTGGGATAGAGTTAATTTTCTTTGTAGAGGCTCACACAATGTTGTATTTTGGATTTTTTTAAATGAAAATATTGCTGATAACACACTGATGTTTCTAGTTGTTGCAGAGCAGTGCTTGCGTAGAGCTTTATATGCTGCCCTGCCATCAAGGGGGCTGGGGGTGCACAAGAAGCTGGGAGCAGAGACAGCTGGGACAGCTGACCCAAATTGACCAAAGGGATATTCCATACTATATGGAGTCATGCTTAGCAATAAAAGCTGGGTTAAAGAAGGAGGAAGGGTGGGGGCAACACTTGGAATGATGGCATTTGCCTTCCC
>VXAL01015086.1:0-41851 GCA_013399475.1 Chauna torquata
CGGGGCTAAACCACAACAGTAACTTCTCTGGACTATCCCCCTGTTAAGAGGCTCTCACCTGCATGGAGAGGTGGAAGAAGACAACATGACTGTCTGCTGAGGTTTGAGACAAGGAACCCAGCAAGGAGAGCTTGCTGCAGATCGAGTGTGGACTTTGGGGTCCATGCCCAAGCAAGGGCCAGGAAGAGGTAGAGGAGGAGTTTCCCACTGAATCAAGCACAGGTGGCTCTGCTCCTGTGGGAGGAAACAATAGTCACAGGAATGAAACTTGTACAAGCAGCTTTTTGATGGATAGCTTGGGGACCAGCTCTAGTTTCTCCAGAACCAGACCAAGCCACTTCCAAAAAGACCACAACAGCTGTTTCCAGCATTTGCCTCTATTTCCCTACACTGCCCTGAAAATGCTATCCCCTTTTTCCCCTCAAGGATTTCAGCTGAAATTCTTGTTTTACAACATTTTTTCTTCCAAGGCAACTGTGTTCCAGGATGACATATTGTATTGCTGGTGTGTGGAGGATTCAGGAGTGATCTAAGGTCAGTCTCTGTTTCAAGGGACAGAACTGACATTCTTACAGCAATCTTTTTGTCTCATCCCATTGGCACAAACTAGCTTTTTTTTTTTTTTTTTCTCTTGGAAAGAACAGCCTGCTCAACACCTCAGTCAAGAAGGGACTGTGAACTGGATCCCTTTTTGGGGATACATGGAGGATGGTGGGGGATTGCAGGGTTCATAGGCCTGGAGAATTTCTTTACTTTGCCTTCCTTCATTGGCTTTTTTTTTTTCTTTGGAATAAGAAATATCACCTTGAGCCAGTGATCTGAAAGAACTTGAGCTAGACTCTCAGTTTCCTTCTACCCCAATGCCTGGGTGGGAAGTGTGCACATGGGCACACACATGCTTGAAGGATCACACTATGGACAAGAAACTGCTGCAACAAGCTGCAGCAAGAGGTCATCTTCTAGCAAGGGTGCACTGGTAAAGGACACTGTTGGAGGCACAAACACTGAAGCTGCATGTGGTTCTCTAGATTTTCTCTTTCTTTGTGGCTGCTGTGCTGGGCACGAGCAATCTGTGGCACACAGATAACTTATTCAAAATACAGGGACCCTAAATGGGAGTGGATTCAAGGACCTGCATGGCTTGTAGACTCAGGTAGTGCAACAGGGAATGATCTGGCTGCTGCCAGATCCACCTTGCACTCTGGAAACTGTGCAAGATGGGGACATAAGGGTTAGTTGGTGGAAAAGGTATGCAGAATATGTCTGGTTTTCTTTTGTTTCAGATATACAAAATGTACTCCCCCTAACATTTTCCTGTTGTAAAATTGCGAAAGATTTCTGTTGCTCTTTTTTTTTTTTCTTCTCTAGCTTTCCCACAGATTAATTGATCCTTCAGGAATTTCACATTCTTATTCATCTAAAACATCCCCCCTATCCTGCACAAAGATCTTTGCTCATTAGAAAGTTATTGTCCAAGATTGTTAGCCTTTCCAGGTATTTTCCTTGTCACAAGTGAAACACTGCAGGCATCCTATTGACCTGGCAGAGGAAAACACTAGCCTAATTGAGGCATAAACACAGGTGAATTTAATGAGGAGACACATTAGCAGTCTAGGTCTTCGCTAGGACTACCTGATTTTTCAAGTTGGGATAGGGACTGGCAGTGTCCTGCACTGCCTCTGCCCACGTTGCTGCTGCAGTGGCTCTGGGGGCATGTTCTGGGCATGGAAGTCACATAACCTGCATAGATGAAGGTGATACATACATGAGAGGACTGTCTGCTGTCATATAGACAGGACCAAACAGCATATATCCTAGCAGGTGACCAAAGTGAGCTGAGGAGCCTGTTTGACTGACAACCTGAAGTAATCTGCCCTCATTTATACAGTAATGTGACCAGGTCCTCAGCTGTGCTCAAATAGAATAATGCCATCTGTGGTAAATGAGCTGAGGACTTGGTTTCATATTACATGCATTTTAATAAGTTCTCCATAGCATGTCTCAGGCTTAAACCCATCTTGTCCTGTGCATCTGAGAAGGGAGGTGAGACATGCAGACCTTTCACACCAGAGTCACTCGTTTGTCATGTGTTCATTATATACATGGCTGGTATTTTGTGCTCTTACATCCCCAGTCCACATCTCACATTCACATTCATGTGAAGTGGTGGGATGGTTCACTTGTGAGAAAAGGTAGCAAATTTCCTGAGCTTGTGCCTTTTGTGAGTTAGATTGTATTTCTTCATGGCTCATGAGTAAAGGGCTTTGTTGCCACCTGGCAATCAGACCATGAGTTAGATGCTGCCCCACAGCTGTGATCACATCACAGGGACACAGCTAAGACTGAAGGGGCAGACAGAGGGTGTGAATTTGCAGAGGCATAATATAGAGCTGGCCATAGCTGTACCCCTGTCAGAACATTCATATTGTCTGAGATGCTTAAATTGGTGGGTTTGGAGCCTTGAGATCAGTGCTCAAGGACAAAGAAAGTTCATAACTTTCTTATAGCTGCAGATGCACTGCTTATCCACTTCTTGACAATGACTTATGCTGCTGGGAAGCAGACCACTCCACAGAAAACAATAATAGACTTCGGTTTTGTTTACTGACTTTCATAGTCTGAAGTGCTCTGAGCAACCTCCACAAATGGCAAGTTAAATGTTAGCAGTTCAATGTGCTGCACAGTTCCTTAGGTGAATTAACTCCTATTAAAGGCTTTCTGCTTGCAACCTTGCAGCCCGCTTTCTACTCATGGCTCTGTAAACTCTCAGCTAAGCTTGTCTGACAGATTTTTCTGGAAACTTGGAGGCAGTAACCTTTTCCTTGTGGGTCTTATGCTGTCACCCTCACGGTGTAAGGCTCAAAGGCCCCTGCAAGCCCTGATCCTGTTGTAATGGTAGGACCACATGGGAAGCATTGTATGCCATCAACTATGAGCTCCACTAGTAAAGCTTTGGAATATATGCCTGTCTCATCATACTGCATGTAACAAATGCCTAGGTAAACAAGATTCAGTAACCACTACCAACTCATTAGGTGATACCTAAATTTGTGCATTAGTGCATTGCCAGCTGAATGGAGCACCTGCTGCACCAGGGTACTAAAGATCACCAGTCATTTTTACTAAACCTCCCTCTTTCTCCTGCTTTCCCTTGAACTTCAGTCAAATATAAAAATCAGAGGTCAAAATCCTAGCAATATATATTCTATCAGAAACTAGCTGCATTTATTTTTCTTAGGCTGGTTTCCAAAATAAATTAGTCCAGTGTAATCAATGTCTCAGTCAAACCATCTCTCTAATATCTTTTAAATCTATCAGGCAGGTTTAACTGCAAGCCATTAAGATAACTAAAATTTCTTAACTTTGGTGAAAATCAATTTCTGTGTGCAAGAGAGAGACCCAAACTATTGCCCTGCTGTGGCAGGGCACAGCATTTCTGCACTGTTAATCAATTAGCTGCTAACAGTTGTTTATTATAGGCAAAACATTTTGTAATTAATTGACGTGTGGTTTCTACGCGTACTATCCACACTTGTTCTTGTATCCCCACATTAGTGCGGTGTCATACAAGAGGTAGGGAGTACCAGAATGAGGGAGTATGGCAATGACCAGCAGAAGAAGGACACATATTTCTAGGAAATCAGTTTGATTAGTTCTGCTGTTCATGGAAAAATTTAGAAAGTGGGATTTACCATAAGGTCCAAAACTGGTCTTCAAGTCCACTCTTATGAAACCTAGTTTGTTCCTAATTGCAGATTGTCTTAATGAGTCATCTCTCCTTAACTTCTCCACTAGGAAAAAAATAACATTCAGGTGTGTAATTCTCATTCCCATCTTACCTTTATTTGGCAACATGAAAGTTGTCACTCATTTAAGTCTTTGGCAGGCTTTAAACACTAATTAATGTACTGTATTATCATATCTGTTAAGTTGTTTCTGGCAATATTTGACAAGTTATGTTTCTCCTTGCCAGTCTAGTTGTTTTGGAAAGTATGATGAAATAAAGTGTGCTCAAATCAGCCGGTGACTGGGCATTTATTGCTTGATAAATCTAGTCACTTTCTTTTCCTGATTATTGCATTTTAAGCTGTGTTTATGACAGACTGTCTGACATATTAGACATAACAAAGAGCCTAATAAAGGGTATTATTGAAGTCTGTACAGAAGATAGGTCAGAACTCTGGGAGGAAGAAAACAGCTGTTAATCATAGATGGAAGGCTGGCTTCTGAAAGTGCTGGAGGGTCTGTTTTAAGGATGTTTATCTCTAGTAGGTTATGAAAAAGTCGGAAGAGCACATCCCTATCAACAAATATGTATGAATTAAATTTGGAAATAAATATCTATTATATTATTATATCGAGTTATCAAGATAAATGAGATGCCAAAACTTAAACTTTTATCTGCAGTGACATGGTGTTTTTCTGTTTTCTAGTTTCCTTTTCTTCCTCAAGTTTTCTCTTCCCCTCCAAGCCAAAAAAATTTTTGCTTTCCTGTGCTAAGCTGAAAGCAAATGACTCTTTGAAAGGTTTCTAGACTCTTACTGATCCTTGCTACTTCATAGTTTTGTAATCAAAAAAATCTCCTCTCAAGTGTAAAGGAACATAGTCTTCTAAAGAAATTCTACATGCTCACTTAGGAAGATATGTTCTCTTTTTCTGCAACTTTCTTTTTCTGTCAGCTGTAAGATACATTGGAGTTTTAGGAATTCTTAATATGCTAAAAAATGTTCTGCCTTTCACAGTCACTTAATAGTGAGTGATGAATTTAACTGTACAGGTTAATTTTATTTTAATTGGCCTGGATATTCCCCAGGTTTGTGGTGGTGGGGATATGTAGAAAAATAATTATTCCACATGTTGGAAGTTATTGCACTTCAATATCTCTTCAACAAGAAGACTGACCTTAAATAAATGGGTAATTCAGAGGTGCCATCCTCTAAAGGTAAGATGCCTTTGGCATTTTTCCGTCAAGCTTGGGAAAAGCTTCACTAAAATTCTTTTGCAAACAACATCCACCTGTGGATGTGCACAGTTCCATAGTGATCCTTGTGAGGGTTGTCATGTATCACATGTAAAAATAACAGGTATAGTCTGTAGAAATATTTGTAATGAATACTCTGTTTTGGAAACAAAACAAATACCAGAACAGAAGTAGCATTACTATATGTAAATAGAAGTTATATCTATAATCCAATACTTTTTAGTTTGATTATGTGAAATAGGAAAACAAAGCAAAGAGGCATCGATCCCTATCAAGACACAAACTCTTACTGAACAGTTGGGAAGGGCCTATTAAATACTTAAGAGATAATTAGTATGGCTAGAAGCCACTGAAAAGTGTGTAGATTTGTGGGAAGCTCTGAAGGGACACACAGCATGAATGGAGACATCCTAGAGCTGTTTTTGGAATCAGTTTATGATCTCTTTGCAGGTCCCTAGAAAACAGAGGAAAGCACAGCTTTTCTTTGTTTACTTCAGCCAGCCACAAATATAGCTGTGCAGAAACTGTAGTGCACAGACTAGTGGCACTTACTGCCACTTGTAGCAGTAGTTTTCTGTACCTGCCAACATCCGTGTGTGGTGTTTGGTGGTGGGACATGTATGGAGCAACCAGCTGGGCATACTTCTTGTCCCACTCCTGTTTTGTCCTGTGGATATGGCGAAAGATGTAGATTCGCGGTCTGTTGGGATTCAAGGAATCGGAACTTTCAGTGACACTGCTTGTCTGATCTATAATTTCCTAGAGCACTAAGGCCCCCAGATGGATTTGTTGCACCTTCTGCTTTTCCTCCATACTCTGCAGATGGCAAATAGGCCTCTTAAGCCTTCTGCAGTGAGTGCGAGATACTTTAGCACCTGTGTCCTCATATTTGCTTACTGCCATGCCACATCTCACACATTAGTGCTGCTACTGCTACCTTTCCTTCACTCAGGGCTCCCATCCATGCACTCTTGACCAACAGCTCTGCAGTCTGTCCCCCAGCTGCACCTGGTGCATAAGGACACATGGGCAGGAGGATCTGTGGCACTGTGCTCCATACATCCTTGCACTCCCCTCCAGCAGCCAAACCCTATAGCATTCCTTGCTCATGTAGATTATATGCTCTCCCATTGTGTGACTGGATACCACTGGCCTGTGAATCTCATATTTTGGCATTGCATTGGCCTGAGGAGTCTGCAGAAGATCAAGTGCTCCTGTGGGATCAGTGGTGTTGGATGACGTTTAACATCTAAGCCTGAAAAGCCTTTAAGAGAAGACATCTTTTGAGAATAAGAACAAATTGTGTTTATACACTCCAGTTCCTTCTTAGCCACTCAAAGTGTTTCACATCTGTTATTTAAGTATGGTAATGACCTCTGTGAGCCGTTTGTGTTTTTACACATCTTGAGGAGCAAAGGTGTAACCTTCCTTTCCCTCCTCTAGATATCTTCTGTGGTAGCACAGACAGAGTGAAGGATGATTCTTTTAATTTTTTTTTTTTTTTTTTTTATTGAATAACCAGAGATTTATGTACACCAGCAAGCTGAGAACTCAGGAGTGATATCAATGGAGAATAGAATAGGGACTGAGTTGCCGATGGGTTGTGACCTATCATTGCTTGTTGGAGAGACCCCCAGGCCATGACTAGGGTCAGAGCACTTGTTTTACACTTTCCTCTCTCCCTCTGAAACATAAATACATTTCTTCATGTGACGAGTGATTTATTTCGATCCACAAAGGTATTTCTGAAAGGATCCAAACACTTTATTTAAACACTTGTTGGGTATTATTTTTCATTTAGTCGTGTGAGTTATACTCCCTAAGAGAGGTGCCAGAATTCTTGAAATGTATTTATCTATCTAATGATGCCCTAGAAAAATATGCCACGTGGAGCTACTGAGGTCACGTTGACTGCTCAGTGTTGACAAACTTTACTAATACATTTCTTGGATTGTCAATATTATATATTCTTCAGAATTATCTTTGGTTTTCAGTTTACTGCATTGGTGTTTTTATCTATGATTAAACTCTTTGGATATCTCCGAATTTGCAGTGAATATACTTTGCTTTTTAAGCAATAACATCTCTTGCTTTTCTACAGTGATTTTTTCTTGTACTCATTTATATAGTGTTGACTTTTTTCACAGAAGGGCTAGGCAGAAGTTGCTTTTTTTTTTTTTTCCTTCTATTAGATGTTTGAGTATAAAGAATTACTAACTAAATTATCTATTATCTAATTTGTTTTGCAATTGAATCTCACCAAGTTTGTACAAGGTGCTGTTACTTCTGAGAGCATTAGTGCTGTACAAACATTTTTCAGCACTTCAGCAGAAAGTACCTTAAGTATAGGTGCTAACAAACTGTTGATCTTAACACACATTGAGTGTTAATTCACTTTTCTTTTCTCATTTAAATGGCTATAAAGTAGTGCATAATGACTGTCCTATGTAGATATAGTTAGAAGTGTGGCACTATGTTATCTGGATACTAAAATCCATTTTTGGATCCAAGTATATAGAACAATATTGATCACAAAATTAATATGGCCAGGTGACTTATGGAGACAGATTCTCTTTTTCTTAAGGAAATTAGCATTCATAGTTGTTTCTCAGCTATTTCTTTGTTTGAAAAAATAGAGAATATATTGTTGAGAAAAGCACTGAGATATTTCATATTGCTGGCAAACTGTTGGGGGTAGTATGGCTCCTCATGCAACTGAAAGAATTAATTTGGTATTAGTGGAGGAGGAACCATTCAATGTTATTCAGGTAGTTCAATATTTCTCATCATAAGCTCAGGTATTTAATTCTTGTCTGTGATTCTGAAATTCACTTGGTTTAAACTTTTCCAGAAAAATGATATGCCTTAGGTGAATATATCTGAAGGGAAAAGGTCTTCATGCAAGTAATTCATCTTCAGTAAGAGGCTCAAGGAAAAATATGCCATTTCACCCCACATGCTTGAAACTTAAACATGGATTTTTAGCAAGAGGTATCCTTATTTCTCTATCAGCTAGAATCTATTTTCCACTGCTGAAAACAGAAGGCAAAGTTGCCACAAAGAAATGTAGTGGAAAGAATAGAAATTGGAGAAAGAGCCTGGGAGAGGATTCTAGTGGATCACACTCAGCAGCCATAGGGATTGCCTAGGTAAGCATACTTAGACTGGAAGTAGGCAAGAGAAGTGAGTGAGGGACATGACTGCCGATCCTTGATGGGATCCGTCATAGGACTGTAATGCAAATTGTTAGAAGTACATTACAAATACTGAAATTTTCTAGTGATAGAGCTTCCTGTGACATAAGAAGAATGAAAATGTTGCAAACTGTACTGTTGTGATGTAGACCACTGAACTACCTGAAGTGTTGTATATGGGCTAGATTATTTCAGCTACCACTGAAATTCATTGGCTGGCTAAATCATCTCACACTGCTCTGAAACTGTTGTTTCTTGTTCACTAGATGCCTCTGTGTTGTTATTCAGTCGTTCCATATTGCAGCAGCACATCAAAATTTCCTGCACAGCCTTTCCAAGAGATTAGCTTTGGTTTTAGGTCACTGATTTTGCCCTGACTTGAAAGTAGTGTTCCACTCAGTAGTCCAGGAATAACTGAAATGAAAATTATGATAAGGCTTTTACACTTTAACTCCACACACCTGCCAAACTTGTGGAAAGTGTGCCTTTTCCTACTCTCTTTTTATGTTATATTCACTGGATAGTAGAATCCTGTGGAAGTAAATCTGAACAAGCTTGGTAAATTGGATCTTCTTACAATGGTCAGTTGACTTTAATTGTAGCAAATCAAAACTTTCCAATTCACCAGCTGCTTCTTTCTTTGTAATAACATCTTTACATATAAACCTACATTTTTAGATAGTTAATGTATTTATCTCTGTTTTATTTAGTCAACATCAGTTGACTAAATGCCTGTAACTGATCTTTTTGTGAGTGTGTTCACTTGCCTAAGGTAAAACATGGAGTAAGATAACAGTTGTAAATAAGGATGATGAAAACTTGGGTTTGTAAGACCCACTGTGAAGTACTTCCGTAATCCTTGTAGGAGTTGGCAAAGTGTCAGGAGGAACTCTACTTTCCTATGTGGATGTTTAGAGAGCACATTCCAGAGTAAACAAGTTAGCCTCAACCTATTCATTCTGGTGATGTTTTGAGAGGGTTGAAAGATGATTTCTGAAAGGAGAGGAAGATTATTGCCTCCTGTAACAGAGATCTGGCTCCAGCAAAATATATTATCTGTTTAGGAACCGGATTAAATTATCAAAGGGCAAACTAAATTTTAAATTTAAATTATGAATCAACAAGAATAAATAGAAGATTAGATTATTGAAATCTTAGAGCGGTGCTTCTCTGACAGAAATTAATGGAAAATGGAAAATCAAATGCAATGATTAAAACACACTGATGGATTTACAAACCAGAAGCAAAGAATATTAAGTTAGTTTCCTAAATTATTAAATTAAGTCACTAAATTAAAAATACTCAGGTGAAAGATATACTTTTCTTGTATTACATTATTACCATCTTTTGATTTTGATAATTATTTTGTCAATTGCATTAAATTCTGACACAGGTAAAGAATTTCTCAGGATGTAGAGTTCTGTTTGTTGGTTCATTTTTTAAAGAATCCATCACAGCTTGACTTTAAACTGTATTAAGTACATTAGGGTAGGTGGATCCAGAGTTGGCTGGCAGGTCTGGCATTAGAATCCCCATGGCTGCTGGAAAAATCATGCAGGGGCTCTGACAGAAAGGGGTTCATGCTGGATGGCATACATTAGCACAGCTAATACCATGCGTTGCTATTTTTCAAGAGAAATTACCTCAGTGAGAATTATGATGAAGGCACTGCTTCTGAGGATGGATGTCTGTATTTTTTTTCTTTTTTCTTCTTCTACTTCCTGTCTCCCTATCTGTTTAGATTTTAAACTCTTCAGGATGGGTACTGTTTCTTGAAACTAATGCAACAAGATTACTGTTTCGAACTGAAGTTTCTAGGCATTAAGACAATTAAAAGATGACAATGATGAAGATGACTTCATTATTATTGCAACACATGCAATGATGATATCAGTCCTGACCATGACGGTGTCACTACTGCTGATTCTAATGGTAAAATGTAAGAGAAGTGAAGAGCTGGTTAAGAGTTTTCTCCTGAGATTGCCTAGAGAGTGCTTGAAAGAGGAGAGGACAGGGGCCAGAAAACCCAAGGTCTATTTGCAAAGTGTGTTTGTATATGCTCAGCTGTATCTCTGGCCAGAACATTATGACAATCCCTATTTAAAATAAAAAGTATCCTGGTAATTCCATCAATGGGAATGATGCATTGTGGGTATCATTTTCATGTGTACAGGGGTAAAAGGTTACACCAAACATTAAACATGTGGCATCTAAATGGAGCATGATGTAGTTGCCAGGTATAGACATCTAATGTCATTTGAGACATCAGAGGCTGTATGAGGCATCCGTGTGCACTGTCTAGGCTACCCACTGGGACAGCTGCAGGTGGTAATCCAGCCAACCTAAGACACTTCTTTGAGGATGGGATGAGTCGTCTTATGGCATTGTCTAGCTTTCTATTGACTTTGGCAAGAGTGCGAACAAGTAGCCTAACTTCTAGATGGCAGACATTAGATGAATAAGATGATACCTTCTTATAGAAGCTAGACAGTCTTAGCCACAGAACAAGGCAGGACAATCTTGCTTGAGATTGTTAAGGAAGCATTTGAGAATTTCCCCTGTGAAAACTCACATCAAAGAGAAAGTACTGAGAAGTTGTTCTACAATAACACTCTTTGTTTTTAATATGTAATTTTCTAACATGAACATACTTGATGACTTCCCAAGCTGCTCGGTCTTTAAAGGAAGTAAAATTGGTTTAGAAAGAAATTTTTGCAGTATATTCCACTGGGAAGCAAGAAAATTTCACTGTGTAGGCTAAGGAAGTAGGGTGAAGTGAATGGAAGAAAAAATTCACTTAGAGTCTTTGTCACCTGTGCAAGTACACTGAGAAGCCTGTGGTTACATTTGGGGTATATTTATTCAGGCAGATCACATGAAGGTAATTCAATCTGACAACAGTGAAGAACTGATCCCACCACTCCCAGAAATTACTGTTAATGTTTTATACCAGAAAGCAAATATTTATGTTCTGATAAGGACTTTGTGGTTGAAAAGATCACTTTTTTTTTTTTTACTGTTTTTGTAGAGGAAAAATTTTCTCATTATGAAACATGTAAAGGCTGTCAAAGAGATACTGTATCTTCTATATAGCCTATTTTCTGTCCACCTTTGTTGTGTAAGCATCTTAAATTAGATCTGTTTCTTTTATCAGCACAGATTGGATGTGTCATGAAATAGCTAAAACCCAGCTGAGTGGTCCCAGCATGGAGCATTTACACAGTTCGTCAGAAGCAGGTAAGATTTGGATCTGCATGGACCCAATACCTGCCATGTCAGCATCCATTTTTGGAGTACGAGTCTTCCTGGATCACAGGGAGTGCATTGCTACTTTGCAACAGCTAATGACTGTGGTGTGACTGAATTTAGTTCATCCTTTGAAGATATCTGGTCACAGTGGATATCCACTTTTTCAATTAATGGAAAGAGTTTTTATGAAAACCTAGAAGCACAAAAATGTATCTTGTTTGTCACACGCCTTTGTATTGTAGCTTGCCTTGATAATGGGTATATTTCTATTTAGGCTTACTTACTGTTGGGTCAGTACAGAGAAAATGTACCTAAAACAATGAAAAACATTTTAGCAAACTCTTCTTCCACTGTCCTTATATCAGGTGGTTGGTAGAACCTCCATACCTGTATGTATACCTTTGAAAAATGAGTTTTAACATGTAAAGCTAGGTTTAGAATTATACTTTAAAGTTGTAAGTGGTGAATGTTCTTTGTCTTGTACCTGTTCTATTAGAGTTTTAAGAACTAGTACAATTTCAGCTTTGATATAAATTATTGTACTTCTCAGTTTCAAGCTTGCTATGAAAAGATAGTGAAAAATAAAATATACTAAGAAATGATAAACATTGTCCCTGTAATATTTATGTCTCTTAGCATTTTATAATAACCTTGACAAGTCAAGAGAGTGAAGAAAATTGCACTTCTTTATTGTGAATTTAGTGAGACTCTTAAATCAGCCCAGTCATTTCTGAAATCCCGTGTATGGAAGCTTAGAAGCCTAATTTTAGATCTGTCATTTTAAAATGTTAGTCTGTGTGTATTAAAAAGTCTAGTCCTTCTATTATTCTATTGAAAGTTTAATCATTTCCATTTTTCACAGTAACAGATTCTGTGCCACAAAGCAGGTTTTTAGTAGGAAAACAGATACTTTTCTTTGATTCAAGTATTTCTTTATAATCTTAGCTTTTAGTAAAGTAGTGGTTTATATGAAAAAAGCTATATGTTCTGTTAAGTGTTTGTAGCTCATCAGTCTTAATTTTAATATTTTGGTTTTTGACTGTAGTAGTCCTGTGACATTACCATGCAAAATCTTGCCAGTAGTGTCACTAAAATAAAAATAAAAGTTTGTTACATAAACGTTTTTAGTCTAAAGTTACAACAACCCAAAAATTCCAATTACCTCAATAGATTCTCGTGACCTATGAGGTGTGATGAAATACTTTACCTAGATGAATGCTGAAAACAAAACAGTAAACAAATTCCTATTTTTTTTTTCGCATTTCAAGTTGTTGCTCTTAGCAGAGACTGCAATGAAGGACTACAGGGTAGCAAGCAAAGCACGACAGTCTCCTTTCTGCCTCTTCCAGCGCTTCCTGACAGCTCACCTTGCTTTGCAACTCATTGTGAGTATGAAGAACACCTCCTTACTCCAGGCTGAGGACCATAGAGTTCTACGAGCTGCCTGTTCACTAGCTGTTATGGACAGGGACATGTGACTGTGCTGGAGACAAAGGAGGCTGAAAAAACTAGTGGGCTGGAGCACAAGGAGTGGTAGCTGGTAAATTTATTCTGGGAAATTCTGAAGACACAGAAGCTTTTGGTGCAGGTGGTTTGGGAAGGAACTCCCAAAATGTCTTGTTTTATAAAGAATTTTAGGAGATCTTCCTCCTCTCTTTAGTTTTGATTTTTATTGTTATTACAACTTTGTGTGAGCCTCAAATCCATATAATGCACACTTGGAGGAATTAGTTATCACAGCATTGTACCCTAACTTCAGCCAATTGTTACACATATGATGCTGGACAATGTAAAAGGGAGTGAGGAAAAAACTGTGGTGCTGCTGTGTTTCAAAATGTTATAAAAACTTTTACTGAGAGAAAGAATCAGAGTCATTTGTCATGGCTTCTAAATGGATCCTCTCAGCTGTTCAAGAAAGATGTGCAGTTCAGGCTTAGTATATTCAAGTCTAGAAATGTCTGAGGGCACAGCTAGGGCTGGTTGCTCCTGAAGGGCTGGGTAACTGGGTGCCAAGGTGATCCCAGTGCTGGCCTGCAGGGCCTGAGATCAGCAGGCAGAGCTGGGAGGCAACAGTGTCCATCAACATCCCCTGACATGGCGAGGGCGTAAGCCAGAGCCAGGGTCCATTCTAGGGGTCCAGGAGGGAGAAAGGGCCAGGCCCAGGGCCAGGGCTGGAGACAAAACGATGATGTGGGGCTAAAGTCCATCCATAGGACAGGGACAGAACCAGAGACAGAGCAGAGGACAGGCTGCAATGTCTGTCCTAGGGATCCATCCAGGAGACGAGCTACTGCAGTGTAGGGCTGAGGTCCAACCCAGGAGGCAGGGCCAGAGTCAGGTCTGGGGACCTGCTATGGCATTGCTGGGGCAGGCACCTATGTTCCCAGGCTTAGCTGAAATGGGGCTCCTGGGCTTCTGGGTGTGTGTTCTGAATGAAGCTGGCTGTCCTGCCTACTGGGGTACTCAGGGCAATGACAATGGAAAGTGGGGAAGGCATCTCATAGTGTGGTTCTCTGCATAACTGGTGAGCTAATTTTATTTTTTCAGTATTTGTTCTTTAGTTGTTGAATTTTCTTGGCAGTTATTTTAGCCTCTGATTTCACTAAATTTGAATGTTGTTGATCTATGCTGCAGATGAGCGATTAGTGCTTAATGGTTGTCAGACATCACTGTACATTTATCAGACAATCTATTTAACACTGAAGGAAGCGGTTAGAGACAAACAATTAGAAAAATTACCATGTAAAGAAAATAGAGTTAATTAATCTCAAAAATTTCCAATGTTTCAAGATAAGAATTTGAAGCAACCAAAGATGTAAAAAGAGAATTTTTGTTTTTCAAAATCCCCAGGACCAAACATGCCACTGAGTGAAGCATTGTTGGTTGAGGTATAGTCCGAAGAAGTTTGTGACCCTGCAAATGAGACATTTTAGTATGATCATTACTGTAAATATGTAGATTTGTATTAATTTTCATTCTGTTCCAAGCCTTGTGGTCATTCTTAAATACTTCTTGCAAATGTTATCATTCTCATTTTTACTTGTGAGTGAAGGAAGTCTTATTCCATCTGTGTGTCTGTGTTCCAGTGGCAGTCAATAGGAATCCTGGAAAAGGTCAACCTTGGCCCTGGTGTTTTGCAAGCATACTGGCATTAGGATATCACAGAACAGTCATGGTTTCTAAAAGCAATGAAATAAATTGGAGTAATTAAGATGACAGCATTACACTGTGAGTGTCAATGGAAGTTGGATTGACCTAATAGGGAAAAAAGAAGTTGAACTGACATATGGCTAAAAGAATGGTGGGACCATTCTCTTCGGCATCAAAATATATGAACGCCAAGTTCTGGTGGTGATTCCAAAATGGACAGAGACAGGCCTTGTAGGATGTAATGTCCTTGTTTCTTTTTGGTTATCCACAAGGAAAATCCCTTTTTGATGCCAGTTTGATGGTGCTGCTTTTCATCATGGAACATGATGGAAGTACCATCACAGAGGGCTGATCAGCTGGAACAAGAGTATTGTCAACTTTTAAGAGTCTGGCAGTACTAATTATCCTGTTCATTACCATCTGAACACAATCTGGACTTTCTGATGAGTTTTGTAAAAAATGAAGAATGACCAAAAGGCTGAACGCTGCCCCCTTCCCCACCCCCCAAAACAAAACAAAGCAATACAAAACCCTAAACAAAAGTTTGCCACTGGAAAACATACGAGCAGGTAGTCTGATTAGCTTGCATGCGGGTGGTTGAACTAGCAGTTGAACTACTATCTGCTTTTATTTTCACCCAGACAGTATCGAGCTGCTCATTTTGCTTGAGATAAGTCATTCTTCTGATATTATTCATTCTTTCTAACCAGCAAAAGTCACAGAGGCATGTCACAAAACCTCATCTGTGCTAGCTCCTTCTGTTTCCTCTCCTTCTTTCATTCTTTCTCCTTGCAAGGAAATGGAGACTGTGTTTTTTTAAACTGGAGATAATCACAGTGACTGTGATTACAGTGATACACTTTCCCAGTTCAGAAATATAAGAGAAGCATAGCAGCTTTTCCCCCTCCTTCTTGCTGATAGCATTGTGATGAAGTGAAAATTTGTCTCCTTTCCCCAGCTCCAGACTTTCAGTAGCGCTTATGTGCAGGGTCTCAGTTTGGTGTTTACCTCATTTGCCCCACACTTGAGATAGTCATGGCTCAGATCCAGCAGTGGTTTCATTTTTGTTTCCTGTACAGAACAAATGGATATAAACTGTGCCAGTTCCGGTTGGATGAGCTCTAGATAGCAACCCAATAAGCTCGAGGTGCAGAGCTAGCAAAATTCACATAAGGACGGCTTTGACAACAGCCCAATACCTTAAATAGTATCAGCTTACTAACCTGATGTCACAATTCATCTTCATTTGTGTGATGAAGAATTGATGAGTTTAACATCATGATTTATTTCTGAGTGTGCAAATTCTTGTTTGCATATATGTGAGATTGGATTTTTGCTGTCATTTCTTTTTTTCCATTAGGAGTCTTTTCTTCTGCTGAGGAATTGCAATGATGGAGGCTGGTAATAAATTTTGACTTTCTTGTCTCTTGTTGACCTAAAATTACGTTTTCAGATAAATTTTGCAATTTTGCTCGATGGTGCACAAGAGTGTTACATTTTCTGCTTCACGCTGATCTTCGTTTTCCCCTCATCTCTTATAAATCATGTGCTCTATTTCTGGTTTATTTCTTAATTTACCACATTTGTTTATACATACACAAAAAGACAAATGTTTATTTATAGATTCAGCTTTTGTCAGAATTTCTGTGCTGTGTTTTGGCAGTTTTTCTTACAGAACAAATCCATCCTATTCCCCCTTACCTTGAGATCTGAAAATCTGCATTCATATTCTGTTAGTTTCTGCTGTACTGCAGGAATATTGGCAGGACGAAACACATGTATTTGAGGTTGTCAGTGAATCTTAGAACCTTTCCAAGGAAGCCTTGGGGGAAGGGAGCTTGTTCTTAAATTCTCAATTTCTGGTGAGTGGTTTAAAGTAGTTTTATTATTAACTGCAGACTTTTTAATAAGGCGACAGCTGGTAGAATAATTTAATGGACAAGCTTGAAAGCTTTATTTTTTTTTTTTCCTTCCAGAAACAAACTGTTCAAACTGCAAATAAACACTAGTGGGTACAGAATCACACATTTCTGAGATGTTAATGTAGGTTTTGCAATTTGCATATTCAATTAGGACTTGCTAAGTAGACATTTTAACCATTACAATTATGTTCGGTGATGTAGTCCTGAAATACCTTGGACAGCTCAGGATATTGCACACTGCTTCCCACTGAATGATGAGGAGCATGGAGAAAAACTGGCTGAGATGAGGCCTGGGGAGGTTTCTAATTTCCAAAATTTCCCCTGGGTTGGAATTTAGTGGTTTATTTACCCCTGAAACAAATGGAAATCTGCTGATTTCATAGGTGGAAAAAGCTGAGTTTAGTCCATATGAAGATTCAGGCTCAACTTCATGGACTAACTGAAAAAATAGAACTGCATTCTGATATAATAAAATAAAATAAACAGTGCTCTTCAAAGTGAATGGCCTGCTGTGCTTGCTAATGAGAAAGTTCAGCAGAACCTGCAATAGTTTAAAATCACATGCACTCAATGAACATGAGTCGTAATCCTCTTCCTCTCTGGGACACGAATTTAGCAAAGGATTTAAGCATGTGTTTATCTCCATTCCTGTTAGTTAAGCACTTGCAGCACTGGAGTTGATGAGACTGAAGTTTGTTCACAAAGCTAAACATGAGCCTTGATAAAAAGAGGTGGATAGCCTTACTGAGGCCCTGGGTAATCCAGAGATAAAGACATTCATAGCATACAGGGCTTGGTGATAATCCAAACTGGGTCAAAATGTCATGCTTTGAGTATAACAGCCAAATAATTTTGTTTTCCTCAAACTGGTGTAAAAATAGGAACATTGATTGAAGCTGAATATAGAAAGGAAGGGGTATATATCCAACAGGATTCAGCAGTTTGTGGACTCTTGGAATGTGCTCCATGAAGTCAGTAGAAGACTATCCAGGGCAGCTGGTGAGTGCAGACTTGGCCCTCCATCAGCATGTGCAAAAGGCAGGTGAAATGCCTCTTTCAGCTGCAATGCCATGGTCATCCAACCCCAAATATCCTATATAGCCAAGAGCGATGTTCAGTGGGTGCTCTGGCTGGCAGATTGTGTGACATAGGGCTACCTATGTCCCCTACCACTAGCAACAAACCAGCCAGCAGCCAATGGCCTGCCTGGAGATAAAACACTCGTGTGTCAGTAGGAGTCCTGGATTCAGGCTGTGCGGGGGTGGCAGAACCAGTGTCCTCTTCTGGTAGTTACACTTTCTAGTAGTCTAACACATAAAGGGCATCTGCTTACTCCGTGCAATAGGTCACAACAGAACTCAGCTTTTTGAATTGCAGTGCTTACCCTGTGGGGCCACTGAATTGTCTTACAGGAAAGTGCAGACTCTGTGCTATCTATCTAGGTTTACTGGAGTGCCCTCTGAAGGCTTTTAGAAGCACCTGGATCTCTATTTTTCCAAGATCACATAAGCATATAATTTAGGTAATCTGAATTGCCTTGGTGGGGTGAGAAGCCTAAATTTTAGGTGCTGCAACACTACTCTTAGGTGTCTAAGAGAAGTCTGAATACAGCTCACAGTATCTAATGGGTGAGTTAGTCACAAACACTACTAGGTTCTAATTTGCAGTGTGAAGTTAATTTCAGGCTTCCATCACTTTTTACTAACTAGTGCAAATTTAATTTCATCTTTGTCAACTGGGGAAGATAATGCAAAATATACCACTTTGGGATTTCTGTTTGAATACATTTTCTGCAAAAGATCGTGCAAGGTATAGACCTCACCGTAGAGAGTGGCTGTAATCTTTATAAAAGCTATGGCAAGTATGTGAGAAGAGGAATATGGCCTTGGCTAAACCTGAACCTCCTGATGTCTGAATATCTTCTGTGGCTCTTTGAAATAAATGAAGATCATTTACATCTTGTTCTGTGCAAGACTGAGACAGCCAGGGAGAGATCCTCAGCTGATGTTCGGTGTCATTGCACAGTAGTGGAAACTTGCATATGTGTACTGTGTTATGACCTAGGATCCCCATGGGGAATGATGAGTTGGTGTCTCCTTTGACTTCAGTGGAGCTGAAGAAGTTTTTCAATCTGATTAAATCACCAGCATATGTTTCAATCATTCAGTTTGACTGTACTCCTGTGCATATATATAAAGACTGTAGTTACCCCACGCATGTCCCTATCCCTTTAGGCAGCTAGAGTACTGCAAACTCTGAAATAGAAGCGGGTTAGCCTTGCCTACGGGATGCTAGGGCTGGTCGTGAAAAATAAGCTACTCAACAGAGAAATAAGTATACACAAAAGGAGCAGAAAACTGTGTTCCAAACTTGGAGGTTACTGCTGTGTAATATGTGAGAGGAATTTTTTTGCAGGCAGCTATTTCCTCACATAAATGGAGAGACCACAGAGGTGTTCATATCCTCAGTGAAATGGAGTATGTTGTGGTTTAACCTGGCAGGCAGCTAAGCACCACACAACCGTTTGCTCACTCTCCCCCCCAACCCAGTGGGATGGGGGAGAGAATTACAAAAAAAAATTAAAAGCTTGTGGGTTGAAGTAAAGACAGTTCAATAGAACAGAAAAGAAAGGCAGAATAATAATGATAATAATAATAATAAAAGAATATACAGAGCAAGTGATGCACAATGCAATTGCTCACCACCCACTGACCGATACCCGGCCCTTTCCTGAGCAGTGGTACCTGCCCCTGGCCAACGCTCCCAGTTTTGTTGTCCCGTGTGATGTCACATGGCATCGAATATCCCCTTGGCCAGTTTGGGTCAGCTGTTCTGGCTGTGTCCCCTCCCAGCTTCTTGTGCACCCCCAGCCTCCTCGCTGGCAGGGTGATATGAGAAGCTGAAAAGACCTTGGCTCTGTGTAAGCACTGCTCTGCAACAACTAAAAAGTCGGTGTGTTATCAGCATTATTTTCCTCCTAAATCCAAAACAGGGTGCATGCCATCCACTATGAAGAAAATTGACTCTATCCCAGCTGAAACCGGGACAGAGTACTAGAAAGTTCCAGAGATTGTGTCCAGACCTCAGAAACCATGTATGCACTTAGTGTCCTCAGGCAGAATTGAGCTAAGAAGGGCTCAACTGTATCAGCAGGGCTGACTGAGAGCAAGCATCTCACAAGGGTTATGCCAAGCACAGCAGGAGTTGCCACATTCAGAGATAGTGCAGAAGTGCGTTAGCGAAAAGGCTGAGCTGGTGATGTGCTGGAAAGCAAATGGCCTGGGGGCTCTGTTAAGAATCCACCCCTGAGGATGAGTTTGTCAAGGTCCTGTTCTGAACTTCTCTCTTCATTTTTTTCCACACAATAAGCCGAGGACAGTTCCCACCACCTCATGTACACACAGACATGCAGGCACACACACAGTATTTACAGTCTCTCTTTCGCTTTATCTTAGTGATCATTGCTTTGATGGGGAGAACTGGGCAGTGAGCAAAGTGGTACAGAGGTTTCTGCTCATACAGTAACTAATTGTAGAGAGCTCTGATTTTATTAACCTTGGCATCTCTAACTGAGAAGGAACAGAAAAATTTAGGACACACGGGAAACCAGGGCTGGGTATTAACTATTACTAACACACAAGTGCACAAGGATAAGTGAGGGAGACTACACAGAGTAGGATCAATTTTTGTGAGGGACATTTTTTTTTTATGTTATATTTTTCTCTGGAGAAGACAATAGAGCATAAGGCTAATATTCAATAATCTGTTATAACTGAGCATGGCAAGGGCTGGGATGTAACAACCAATACACGGGACACTGTCTGCTCTGGCCTTAAAATCTTCAGCTGCAAAATCCAACATGGGTAGGACTATCTGACATGGGGCAGGATCAGGCCATGTTACAGGTGGTTTGGTCATCAACCTAAGTACTGCAAGGCAGGACTTTGCTTTTATACTGCCTGACCCCAAACACTGAGCGAAGCTGATGTATACTGCACTTGCTGCTAGATATGAGATGCAGTTTCTTTGACACGCTGAGGCAGGGGCTATGTGCTGCCCAGCTCCTCTGTCTCTTCTGGCATTTTAATTCATGTTACCTTTATTGGTGGCCCTATATTTTCCAAACCAGTCCTGCCACCATCCCTTGTCTCTTCTTCTTGTCTCTTCTCTGTAATGAACTGCAATGCCTTTGCCCTTGTATTGGAAATGATAGTTTGAAGGTAGAAGAATTTATGCCTGAAAGTTTTTTTTTTCTCTCTGATTATATCTGCTGTCTAGTTAATAAGAATAAAAGTAATGATGATGGTGGTAATGATAATAATCTCTCCCTGCAAACTGCACCTATCTTTGAAGGGGACTAGGATTTTTTAAGGTATCTTGTTGCTCTGCTTTTCTTGAAAGCTGTAGGATGCAGTGTTGATGTGAAAATGTCATTGCATGTTATTAAGGGAAAACTGAATTATGGCACTGACAATTAAAAGAGACTGAAAATGTGTCTATTAAACTCTGTTTTGCACTTCACATTTGGGTGAACAGCTCTCAAGGGTTCTGTCTGAGCAAAGTAATTAAATTTTGTCTAAGTTTAAGGTTGTGCTTAAAGCTGAAAACTTAAAAGGAAGTATGTGCTCAACAGATTTGGTTGTTTGCACTTCATAAGAACCTTTATTTTAACGATTTTCTATATATGTAGTTTACACTTTCAGCATCCTTGTGATGATGTGGTCTGGTGCAAATCCAGAGTCTATTGAGGAATCTGTCTGGTCCATAGTGAACTCCAGGGGATTTGCCTTGTTAGCCGAAGGTTTGAAGGGAACTTTCAAGCTCAAATGACCCAGCTAAAAACCTGTTTCATTTTATTTCTGTAAATGTGATGAAACTACTTTAAAAACATGAGTATTCCTCCTAGACCAGAGGACGGAAGTCTTGTCCATTCCTTTTTCTTAGCATATCTGTATTTATTAGCCTGTTCTGTCAAAGTCCTCACACCATCCCTCACTACCACAGTGTTTAGACACTTTCTTTGGTTCATTGATTTTTCATCTTAGTACAGTACTTTTGTACAGTACTTTGCTAGCAAATTGTTAGACGAAGTTTGTTTTGAGGGTCTGTGTTGCTGTCTGTATGTGGTTGTGAATGGAAAGTGGAAGAAATGTGCCATGTCTTCATCCTTATGAAAGAAACGCTATGAGCTGGGGGAGCAGAATTTACCAAAAGTTTCAGCTACATGTTACAGGCTAACTTAGAGATATTGAATCTAAATGACTAATCATCTTGACTGAGGGCACCAAGATTTTTAATGTGACCAACAATATAATGGGATGCCAGCGGAGAAAGCCCAGAGCGTGCTGGATGGCCCAAAGTAGCCTATCAAGAGAGGATGTGCAGCATGCTGTGCTAGCTGGGGATGCACAAAATCAGATGGGCCCCTGCCCAGGCCCTGGAGCAGTGGCACAAATGGACAGATACAAAGTCTCTGTATGTGAGGTAAGGTCTGTTTGCTAGCAGACTCTGGTCAGTGAGGAACCTGGGAATGATTCCTCATAGAATGCTTCCTCATCCATCCTTTTTTTTCCTGCAAACTGTAAGGAGCTCTTCCAGGGCTGTGTGATCTGAAGGGACGCATTAGTCATGATTTTCTCACCATGCTTTCTGTGCAGTGAAAACCTTCAATGAGAACAAGGCACTGGGGGCCCCTTTCCCCCCATTACAGTGTTTTTATCTTTGAGTAAGAAAGTACCTCTCACTAGTACTTCATTGTGGCAGTGAAAACGCATATCACCAGGCAATACTATCTTCTATCATTTTATAATACACTGGGAAATTAAGCTTTAGAGGAATTTTAATGTGTTCATTCTTAGCATATTGTACTAAGTCTGAAAATAGACTGCCAACAGGAGTAATTCTATCACTTCATTTTACAATCAGAACAACATTTTTGTAGTACTTAATTTAAAAATATATCTAACATACCAGTTGTCCAGTATTTCATTTTCAGGTTCTGCTTGCCTAGAAGCCAGAGAGGAGGCAGTTCTTTCAGGGTAGCTGGGCGCCTTGCGCTGTCTTGGCCATTATCTCTTTGGACAGAGGCATGAGAATTTGCAGCACCATATATTTTTTCCATTAAGGTGTGAGCAAAGATGTGATTATTTCTCCTTCAGCCTAACATTTTTCTGATGATCCTTGCAATTATTGCCTTGAGGTTGGCTTCTTCTTTTGGCTCCATTACGGGCTGCCATGCCCTAGAGAGATAGAGGACTACCCCTAAGAACCACGGGTGTGTGAATCCTGTGGCCTCAAACTTGCTTTGCACAGAAGATGCAAAGTGGCTATAATTGGTCTGTCAGTCTTTATAGTGCAGTGGTGAAGCTAGAAGGGCTGTATAACAGCTTGGCTAGATATTGGGTACATTTCTTCCCTCTGTAACTCTTCCTAGGATCCTACAAAAAATCTGACTTCATATGAGGGACAGATTGCAGGCTGAACTCTAAAATGTACTCTCATTGCAATGAGAGTGAACTAAAACATACCAGATTATTTTTCATTCTCTGTGTTTCTTGGCCACGAGCCTTTCAATAGTATGATGTTTTGATAGTTAATATATTTGGGTGAGCATAATGCAAAGAACAGTTTTTGTGAGGTTTACTTTGAATTGAAAAGACTGGGTTTTATTGGTCTCTTTTGTTCTACTGCTTAAAAAAATGGATAGGTTCTTAATCAAATGTGTAACAATTTAGCTTAAAAGTTACAATTAAATGGTCACTTTATCTGTTCTGATGCATGATCTCTGAAAGCCTCTGTTTAATAAACAGTACAGCTGTTAATAATATAATGATTACAAATAGGAGTGAGAGGAAAGACAGCATGATATGTCTGCTTGCATGCTAATGAATATGGACGGTGTGAGTAACTGGATTACTTAAGAGAGGGTGAGAGTGAAATGAAATCTCCATACACATGACATCTAAACATTAAGACCTGCAAAAATGTAAAAAGCAGCCGCTCACTGGCTATACCAATGGTTTGCCGATGATCGCGTGCAAGCAGAAGACATGCTGTCACAGCTGATTCATGTCTACTTTTTCTGGCCAAGAGTCTATAATGAACATTATAAATCAGTATCTGGTAATGTGTTAGACCGATGAAGGGACTGCACTTTTGAGTATATTTGGACAGAATGGGATAGAAGCACACAGAAAGCCAAAAACTCTTCCTGTGTACAGGTATAAATGTGGAGTTATCTAAAATGTGAAACTGATGGAATGGCTCCAGCTTTACACCACAGCAGCTGAGAGCATAACATGTCCCAGAAATGTTTCAATTACTGGCTTGCCCTTTCTCGAGGCTGGGGAGGGAGACAGCAGTGGAGGCTGGGTGACAGTTGAAGAAACACAAGCAGCATTGATTTGGGCTGCTTTCAGTCTATATTTAGATTATTATGGGTATTGCTGGCAACATTTCCACCTGGGACAAACCCTTAGAAGAACTGTGTGTTCTAAATGGCCAGAAGATGATGATAACCAGACTTCTAATTTAATGGAAAAAGCTTGGTTGAAAGGGGAAGGGAAAGGGTGCAGCTTGGATTTAAATTTATTAGTAATTTGGAAAAATCTAGGCTTTCACTTTAGTTCAAGTCTCACAGTACTAAAAATCTCTTCTGCTGGATTCTTGGGGCTGGGTTGTTATGGTCAAGACATTAGATCACAATGAATTTTTTAGGAAAAAAGGTGGACTATGACAAAGGCAGTTTCATATATTTTTTCTGAGTATGGCCATGTGAATGCTTTGACTGAAATCTGTTACAAAATGGGATTGAAACAGGGTGCAGGAGTTCTGCAGCTTGAGTAGATATAGTCACTGAAATCACTAGGACTAATATCAGCCTGCCTCCTTAGAAGATAATGGGGATTAGCCTCAGAGGAGAAGGAGATACGGTCCAGACTCAGAAATCCAGACAGAGAGTTCACATTTCAGTATCAGATTGTCTAGGTAGTTACAGGGTTCCTGCCATCGAGGAATCAAAGCACCTACAGACATTTTTGGTGATTGACAGTCAGTGCTCTGAAATTAGTCTCTGCCCCAGTCATTAGGAGCTATTTAAAAACCAGACTTTCTAAGTGTTCTTTACCTGGGTGCACAGCCTAAATTTGACATGACTGTTCCCTTTTTTTTTTTTAAAATGTGTGTCTTATAACAATAATAACATTATGAAGAGAAATCTAAAAGTTGTTCTATCCGCAGCAATTGCCAAAGAGCCAAGAGACTGCTGGTTGTCAGGGCGACGGGGAGAGCGCGCTGCGAGCTACTGGAGGAAGGGCTTTTGCTGACTCTTGCTTTGTTTCTTTTTAAACGGTAGTTGATGCTCAAGTTGGTTTTCAGGGGCTATTTGAAATAATCTTGATGATTTCATTTTCTACAAATCTGAAAAGATAGATCATAACTACATTTTTTTTTTTTTTGTATATTACTTCCCTCCTCCTCACTGTATAAAAACAAAATGCATTATTTATTGTTTTCACTCTGTATCTCATTCTAAACATCAAAGAGGCTTTTTGCAAGTCTTCCTCTGGAGATCTTTTCTTTATGACACTCCGTGGGCCAGGTGCTGGGCAAACTGGGTGCGATCCCTTGCCAGCTGTTTGTCCCTGGTGATGTGGCCTCACATTGCAGCTATTTGGTAGCTAGTGGGGAAAGACAGGGCTTTTGGTGCTGCCTGTTGTGAACAGAGGGAAGGGGGTGTGAGGAGGAGGAGGAGGAGAAGAAAGAGGAGAAAGAGGAGGAAGATCTCTGAGGCAGACACAGGCAGCAGAGGAGAGGCCAGTGGTCCACCTCAGCACTGTGTCCCATTCGGAACTGGGAAGCCTGGTCTGCATGAAGGGTCGTTAAGCCCCTTTTAGCATCACAAGGTGTTGTGCATGTCAGACTGGTGCAGTACCACTGACTGAAAAGAGCTTGAATGAATGCTCACAACTGAGGTGACGTTTGTGCTAGGAATGGAAGGACAAAGTGGGCTTTGGCCATACAGTAATGTGGACAGTAATGGGGGTGCCATGCCTTTGAAGGTGAATTTATAATAGAGGTTGACATCCCATTCCAGGTGGTATCAGCTGTGGACTTCTTTTGGTCAGTATCTCTAGCCCGTGTCTGCTAGCTTTGTTACATTGCATTGCAGTTTTTACATGCTGATATTGGCACTGCATTCATTTTCTTGTATGGGGCTTCAGTCAGAGAGGCAGCAATAACCCCAAAGATGGTAATCAGTAGGCTTCCCACTTACTAATCAGAAATAGAGGGGATACTACTTTTTAACCATCATGATTAGTGTCCCAACCCCAGAACAACTCTAATTAACATTGTCTTCATGTCTAACTGCTCACAGTGCAGAACTGGTGCCTTACGAGGAGCAATGCTTCCCAGCTCTTCCTCATGGAGGCCTCTTGGAGGATGGGACATTCCCCCATGGTGAGCCCTCTCTGATTCCCTTCTCCACCTGGGTCTCAGGACTCCTGCCCTGGTTTCTGCTTCAGCCTCAACTCTGCCTTTGTCTGCTTTGCTCTGGACCCCTGGTTTTGGGAGATTTAGTCACAGTGATCCCAACAGCCACCCAGTCCTGGCTCTTAGCTCCTCCCAGTGGGCATCTAGCAAGACCAAAGACCAATGTTTCCTCTCCTGCTCTGGAAAGAATAGATCTGAATGGAGAACAGATACAAAGGAGAAAAGTATTTTTGTGCAAAGTATTTTTGAAAGATTTTGCTTTTTATGTCACCTTACCTTGTTTAAGAAATGTCTGGCCATGTTTCTAAAATATATTTTCTCCTGTTTTCCCTGGTTCTTCTTGAGAGCAGTGTGAGTGGGAGTGTTGAATGGATTAGATCTCACTTTAGGGGGAGAGTGTTACATCTTTAAAGAGGGCTGTTTTTCTCCAGAAAGGTTAATCAGTCATTGAAGTTAAACTAGTGCTAGTGAAAACCAAACTGTAAAGACTCTGACTGTAATCTTCATGAGGTTTATTAATAGATCTGGTTGATGAAGTTGTAGTCACATTCCAGTTTCACTGCTAATATTTGTTCTGCGACATGTGTAGAAAGCTGTGTGAAATGCACAGTGGTTTTATGTCATCTGTAATCATAATTTTAAATGGAGGTGTGAGTGACCATAGAAACAAGTGTTGAACATATCCTTACGGTGATTTTTGCAGTAAAACTTTTGAACCAACCCCAACCCAGGCAACCTCAACACTTCTTGCTATTAGGCTACCTTTCTTATGTCCTTATAGCTGGATTCTTAATTTGTGTTTAAGCATACACGATGGAAGAGACTCCCAGCTTCTGCTTTGGTAAGTCTTCATCTGTTGAGAATAAAACCTTCAAAACCTCTATAACTTATCTAATATAGCTTATAAATGTTAGAAATTGCTCTAGTAACCTTCCAACCTAGGTTTAATTTTTTTTTTTTATTTATTTCTACCCATGACTCATGAGGGCTTGCTGGGAGGTGGGAGTATGCAAGTACATTACTCTTCAAAGTTCATTTGTTCTAAAATAACTTGCTGAGAAGAATTGCTTGGATTGACTCTGTCCTCTGCTTACTCGTATGGCTTTAGCAACTCCAAGGGATGGACATTGTGGTAAGGGTGATCATCTGGGGTTAGAAATTCCTTTTAAGGTTGATGAAGTACCATCTAGCATAGTCCTAAGACAGTTCTATATTGCACCAGATTCAGACTAATTCATAGCATCAAGCACTTCCCCTCCCCAATCCTGTGCTGAGCATGTGCAGCTCCACCAGTGGCCAATACAGAATTAACAGTCTGACCAAATTGTGTGTTAGGATTTCTCTGGCCCAGTGTTTGTAAGAATCTGTCACAAAAGACATTGTTTTCTCAAAGGGCTGGCTGTCACACAAAGAAGAATAAGAGAGCATGTGTAGTCTCTGTTACTCAGCTGTCAAAGTTTTATCTTTCGTGTATGTGAGAAATATTATTTGTTTAATGAAGCTAATAAGCACGTATTGGAAAGGTTGTATTTCTCCCAGAGATGATGTAAAACAGTACTTACAACACACACAATGGAAGATGTCTGCTGTAAAAATCCAAGCACAGTGGAAACATTTCTTCTACGAGAGCACACTATATATAGCAAAGAAAGTGCTAACTGTGCTGGTTGTGTCCAGGCCCTTTGTATCCAGGCCCTGAAACCAGTTCCAGTTGTACAAAAAATCAGTATATAGGCCAAGGAAATATATCTGGAGGAATTTACTATGGGCAGTGAAAAGAGGAGTGACCATCTCTATGCTATTAAATATCATGCTGTAATTCTTCATTGATGACATGTGTGACCTTCCCTGTCCCCACTGAAAACCAAATGCTTTTATACTAGCAAGGGCAGAGTGAAATCAGGAAACCATCACGCCCACTGAGAAAAGGCACTAGCAGCCAGTGATTCCCCCCCAAAAAGGGGGAGATCTGTGCCAGGGAACATCACAGCCTCATGCTTTTCCCCACTCTTGCAGACTCCCTCAACCTGGGAGAGGCACCACAGCTCCTTGCATTGCAAACACAGAGAGCTGGGCAGTCCAATGTTTGTGGCTGTCATAACATAGACGACAGACAACCTAAACCAAAGCTTAGTAAAAGGTTATGTCTCAAACCTGGGACATAGGCATCTTAACCAGCAGTACTGAGGGATGCTTCTCTTTTTGTGAGAGCTGGCTCTGAAAGTAATTCCCAACATTTTTTCTTTTGAGTACGAAGCAGAGTCATGACCATCCTTGAAAGTGATAATGATGGGTGTAAAGCCATTGCTCATGGATACAGAACACAGCCAGGAGGCCGGAGCTGGGTTGCATGCTTTCCTTCCTCTTAGGGATTCAGACTTCCAGCTCATCCCTTGGAGCTACACTGAACCACAAGGCTGCTAACAGGTTAAAAGAGAGGAGTTCTTCATTCATTTGAAGATGTTCCACTTTGCAAAAGGAGAACAACCAACTCACTGAGTCAGGAAAGCATGCATTGGACCTGTGCCCTCTTTGAGGCTGGGGACATCCGGGTTTCAGTATGCACATCTGTATCTGTTTGATATGAATATACAGCTACAGTCTCCAATGCCAATGTCACTTCTGGGCTATTACTGTAACATTTGAATGTTGACATCGCAATGATATTTTATCCCTGGTAATTAACATTTAAGCTGGGTTGTCCCTAATTTTATGTTCCTTTCTAACCCACCTATTTTTTCTATTTAGGATGCGCTCCATCAGTGGGTCTCCCTGTCTTTAAAAGCAAACCATTTCGTATTTTAATTCTTTTCTGTCTTATTTCTATTCTTCACCAAAAGCAGCACACATAGATACGTGGGTTTATAACTACCCACAGTGTTTTTTTCTGTGCAATATTGCAGGGCTTTCAACAAGTTAGATAAAAAGTTAAGGAACCAAGTGGCGTTAGATTGAACCTCAATGTACAAACATTGCCAATGGAGTGGCCTAGACTTCTTCAGTATGTGCTCAAATTCAACACAAAATACTGAAATCCGGAACTTAAAATCAGGATATGATTCTGAATTTCACACCCTAGGCCACAAAACATCATAAATTTCACATGAGATGTCCACAGGGAATTGAAAATCAAAGTGCTTTGGAAAACTTCTGCCTAGACTTGACTTGCAGTTTACTAACACATGGACAGAAGTACTGAGTGTCTGAAGAAGTGTTTGTGGGCTGACTGTGACTGCACTGATTGAGTAATTCACTAATACTAACTAATTTATAAGCCAGGAACTCTCTGCCTGTCAGCTTCTGAGAAAATCTCATGAGCATTCAAAAAGAGCCAATCTTCCCCATTCTGGCCCTTGTTCAGCTTGTCTTGCCCTACGAGACCCCTTGACATGCATGCATGGTGAGCCAAGTGACAAGCTAGTGTTAATCAGATAGGATTCCTGCAGCGGTGGGCAATGAGTCAGCTCTGAGAATGGGAAGGTGTGGAGGGACAATGTTCTAAACTGTATACTCTGTATAAAAACTGTCTGACTTTAGAGTCATCTTTCACTGCATATAAAGATGGACTGAATGTTTCTTTTGTTCACTTCTCCCACTGCTGGCTCTGACGCAGGTATCTTCTATATACCCAAATGAAAACGTGTATGTATTGAAGGCTGAAATATTTTTTCTTCCAGGACATGGTGTCATTACTCTCATGTGGAAGAATCAAATCATGTGAAAAAGCATATGATATAGATGTGTATAGTTATAGGGTATATACGTGGCATATATAGGACAGAAATAGGGTATGTCTACACAAGGGAAGGCCCAGCCCAAAGGGTGCATGGCCTTCTGCTAAGGCAGCAGCAGAAGAGGGTGCACAAAACAGTTAAGGAAAATTTACACTGCATTTACACAGACTAGAGACAAAAAAAGAGTAAGTTGGTGGAAAGTAAGCTGTGAGAGGATAGACAGAAAGACTAAGGGTCAGTCTAGCTATTACATGAAATGATAATACTGAGGGAGGCAGGGAGCTCTCTTATTGATCTAAAGCTGAGAACTAGCTCAGCAAGGCAAGCAAAATGTGGTTTCCAATACAAAGAGCAGCACAATGCTTAGACAAAGGCAGTCTGTTTATTTGAACTTTTCTGTCTGAATGTACTGAATAGGCCTTACAGGATAATGAGAAAACAGGTCCAGATCCTAATGGTTTGGAACTAATTTTTTTAATGATTGTTTCCCAGCATTTTGATTAGCTGTCTTTTAAGAGTGCAGCAGGTCTAGTTTATTAGGAATGCACTTCCTGATTGTACAAATAATCACATATTTCAAGGACTTAGAATTTGCTCAATATATTTTGCTTTTCTAGTTCCATTAAGTAGACCTGGGTTTAAAAAACGTGAGGCAGCCAGCATTTCATTCTTAGAGTGCTTCTCAGGCTCCATATTCCCTTATTTTGAAATAAACCAGCTACAGTTTTATTGTAAAGCAGAATCCCATTAAGGAAGACTAATTGATTCACCTTTTAATCGGGATGTAAGGAAGATTATTGTTTATCAGTTCACTACCAGGAACTGTTTTGGCACCTTAATAAATCTACTGAGCATCTTGAATATGAGGTGGAGAGATGTTTTCAGTTTATCTTGTTATGACATCAGAATAGCTTAATACCTGCTCCCTATGGAAAAATAATGCAATGTTATGGCCTCATTTTAGCCTTATTACTTGTGATGGTTTTGTTGATTTTAAATGACAGACTGATGACCTGTTAACATATTATACTATTTGCATTGTAGTGATCAAAACTCAGCAAACTTGCTCAGAATTTTGTTACTGAAGTGATTACAGAAGTTAATTTGCTTACACTCTGCAGTACTATTCCTGCCTCTTTAAAAGTAAAAATGAATACACAGTCATAACCTCAGAAGAATCAAATATGATCACAAGCCTCCACTCCCACTCATTCCATAAGCCTGTCTCTTCAAAATATTCTTATACTTTCCATCAAAATGCTATTTATTTTCTCTCTCTGTAGACATGGTTATTAGACATTTTATATATAATGCCTCACACATTTTCCCACTTAGAGGGGTTTAAGCTGTCATCTAGGGGGCTTGAATAGCAAGTAGGAATAGATGAAGCTAACAACATTAACACTATACAGGCATAATAAAACCTGTATTAAATTTCTTGAGATGTAAAACTCTGTCAAATACCTTAATGTGAGCTGAATAGAAACAGTCATTATCTTTTAAAGCTATTGTTTTCATAAACCAAGAGACCTCTTATTTAGTGAATTAGTCTCTAGAATGGTTTACGGTACCCAGCAATTTCTTGTATTTAACAACATTCAAATATCCTTTTCTCTCTCCAAGAAAAGTGAAGCACCAGGCTTGAGTTTCCTAGATGAGTTCAAATAAAGAACCTTGTACCTTACTTGGCCTGCATTTTGGGTTGTTCACTACCTCTGAAAAGTGGGACATTCTGGCTTGAATATTTAAATATTGATGTAAGAATTGAGCAGGTTGGAGTATTTCAGGTTTTGGAAGTATTTTTGTCAAATGTGTGAAAAACTGGGACATTTTCAGGCATGTACTGCTTTCAAAAAAAAAAAAAAAAACAAAAAACAAAAAAAACCACACGTGTTCATCAGCCTACATATCTCCAGTCCAGAAAGGAATCTGGGGGATAGAAGACAAGAGGTAAAACGGAGGATACCAAGAGCAAGATGCATCTCTTCCTTCCAAAACATCCTAAAGGAAAGGCTCAGGCTTTCACATGGGAAGCAGACTGTTTACTCTGAAGCATTTAAGGTAGAGAACTAGGTCAACCCCAGATATTCTGATTCCCACAGCCACTGATTAGCTGGTCTCTTTTGTTTTTCCTGAAAGACCTAAAGAAACCTGATTTTGTTCTGCTACAAAATGAGACTTGCATATGCATGCATTTCTTAAAGGAAGAAAAAAAATATGCCCAACTGTAGGTAGAAACATATTGCTAGACATTCAGGTTTGAAAGCTTTCTCTGAAGCAAGTAAGCCATACAAAAAAAGTGAGGAGACTTAGTTTTGGAAGTTGGTTGTCTTTTGCAAAGTGAGAGAGATTACTCTGGCAGAGTGAGTCTAAGTCAAACTCCAACTTAGTGACTCTGGATCATCCTGAGAAAATCCTGTCTTTATCCACTAACTCCAGGATGGACTAAGAAGACAGGACAGCAAGGTTAGGTGCCTAAAATTAGGTGCAACGAACACTCCCCAACACACCTGTTGTTATTTCCCAATGCACTAGAGGTGGTATTTTAAGCTTCCCAGCAACACCAGCTACTGTACAGAAATCTGCAAAACACATACCACCAGTTTTGAGACACAACTTCATTTTAGTAAGGACCTCTCTTTATAAAAGGATAGTACCATATGGCCCAGCATACCAGATCTAAGCTATACAAACTTATATAAGCTTCTGTTGTTGATGAACACCACACGGACTTAGTCTAACTAAGGAACAGAATTTTGTTCTGAAAGAATTTGCCTAGATACCTGACTGACATTAATTTTCTCAGAAATTATGAGAACCATGGTTAGTGAGGACCCTCATTTGTCAAGAGCTCATCTTTTAGTAAGAAGATTATCCTGCATGTTCAGAAAAGCCCGAATGAACAAAACCAAACTCCTGGGGGTACATTTTTCTGAATTTGGCAGCAACCATTCTTCAATTATTATGAATAGGTAAGGAGGAAATTATTAGTCTGTGAATTAAATATGGGCATGAACACCCTAGTTATATTCTAAGCAGAAATTGGTGTTTTGTTATACTGAATTGATAATGATCATCACTATATTTTATTAGTTGTAACTTCTCTTTTCCTGATTTAAATGGAAATCCATTTTCTCACTCAACATAGTATTTTTCATGATGATTCTGCCATCTTTGTATTTTTGTAATTGCATATAAAGATAAAACAAAACAGGAAATGCAGTTAAAGACTACATGTCAAATAATGAAGCAGTACTGGGGTGTTCCCTTGATCCTTTTCTCATGCTGATGGATCTATAAAATAAACTGCAAGATAGAGGAGTAATTTTTGCCCATCACTACCTCTACTCCAGGACCCAACAGCAAACATTCCTGATACCTATCGTGAGTTCGTACTGCTTCATTTGCTCACTTCAGGTGTTTAGCATGACACCAGCACATCAAGACAGGCAGAGAGGGATGAGGTCTGGTGGGTCACCCAGCACATGAATTATGTTGTTGATCTGTAGCCACTGGTGCTTGTGACTGTGAGATGCGGGGCACGGATACTGGTTGCTGGAGGTGACCTTGGCCTTTGCAAGCCTGTATGAGTAATGAAGAGTTTAGAGAATCAGAAGAGCACCTACCTTCCCTCTCATTTACAGAAAATGAGGAGAAATATGGCTAACTGAAGGCTGTGCTGTTGATGCCTGGACTACCTGAGGGCAGACTGGTCAGAAAAAGCTGGATGGAACCCAAGGGTACAGGAAGGAGCTGGGACAGGAATGTTTGGGCAAGAGGGAGGAGGCATTTGATGTGAGGGGGATATTCTTATTAAAGAAGGCTTGCTCTGTTAACATTTGCATATTTTCTGATTCAATTTTCAGCTTGTTTCCCATGAACAGGTTTCTGGAGCCTCCAGAGTCTGAGACCTTGATGGGAGGTTGATGCATCTCGTCTTGACCTCTGTTGATCTTGGTGGTATCTGCCCAGAAACGCCCTACTTAAGAGATGTGCCCATGCTGTTGAAGTCCATGATCCAGCAGAACTCCTTCCTTCAGAAAGCAGGATGACAGAGAAGATGGTGTCTGAGGAAAGGGACACGGGGGCACTGGTGCCTGTCTCCTGTCCCTTCTTCCACTTACACGGGCCACACTTTCTGGGCTTAAGTAAAGAAGTATGCTTTCTGAAGCTAACCACCCTACAACTTCATTTTCTTGACCACGTTCAGAGAATGCTGCTATTTTGATAGGCAAATTCATCCTGTAGAGAGTGCACTGTCACTGTGCAAATTGGGCAGCTTGTGCTTTCTGTGGTGTTTATGATACACAACACTGCTTTTCACTGCCAGCAATCTAATATCTATGTTCTCTCTTCCGGGCACGCGCATAGTCAGCCAAATGTCTTTTCAAGGTCAGAGTCCATCTTCAAGAGTGCTTTTGCTGTTTTGAAGCACAAAGGTTTTTTTCTCTTTGTCATGGAAGGAGTAATGCGCTTCACTCATAAGAGAGAAGCAGTAATAAGTTTTACTGATATAATATAGCGATTTAACAAAATTTGATTGTAGATAAGACAGTGACTTAACAAGATTTGATGGCAAGGTACACTCAGTTATTTACCATGTAGAGGATGTGGTTAAACCTTCTCATCCAGGAGACCCTCTCACTGTGTCACGAGGTTCAGAATGGACCCCCTTGCATTCTAAACTTCTCAGAGAGGAGCCTAGGTGTGGCTGGATCCAAACTTAGTCCCAGACTTGGTCAACGGTTTATGTCTAAAGGTTGATGAGACCCTCCAGTTGAGTCACAAGGTTCAGAGTGGACCCCCTTGCATTCTAAACTCCTTGAACTGGACAGGTAAGGAGCCTGGGTGTTGCTGAATCCAATTCTAGGCCCAGACTTGGTAAACGGTTTATATCTAAGGATTATATGTACACAACCAATCTAAGATATAATCTTAGCGAAGCTTACAAAGTTTAGCAAACTATTAGTCACCTGCTGAGGATCTGTAGCGGCAAGGAATCGCTTGATGTCAAGGTGGAAGGGATCTCTGCAGCAGGCAGAACCTCGAGAGGCATCCCTACTCAAGGAGAGATCTTGCTGTGCAGCCCACCGTTGTGCAAGAGAGCTCAAAGGGCTATTGGGATGCTCACTATTTATGGGGTAAAATGATTGACTTATAGTCATATTTGCATAACGAATGCAGATGCTAGTTTCTTCCAAATTTGGCTTGATTCTTTATCTATCTCCCCCGAATCCACTGTGAGTTGGATGCAGCCATCACGACCAGACAGCATCCATCACAACTGCTACTGGTAGTTATTGCTTGAGCAGTGTTATGGGAAATGAAACTGGGAAGGTGGGGAGAGGGAGAGCACATCGTCACACTCTGAACTGTTCTTAAGAATTGAACATGCACTAGCTAAACAGTGTGTCCACTTGAGTTTTCAGGCAGTGCTACTGCTCTGATTTTAGTAGTTTATACTTCTGTAGGATGTTTAGTGCTTCAGCTTTCTCTGTTTGTGCAGTGGCATTCTCATGGTTTCTAATGAGGATTTGATAGAGGTGAGAGTTCACAAGCGGGTCTACACTACATACTTTGCCCCCAAACAATAGGCCTACAAGCCTTCTAACCTGCTGTTATGTCCGAACCATGCATGCATGTGCACAAGGACCAGCCAAGCCAAGATGTGCACAGCTGCAGTTGGTAAGCTGTTCCCTGCAGGAGAAAGACAATTTCAGAACAGATCTGGTCACTGGCACATGTATGACCGGTAATCTTGTTCCAAAACCTTTTTCTGGTGACAGTTCTGGAAATTGCAGCTCTATGACTCTTAGGCTCAGGCTCCACTTTAAATTGTCATGTTAGTTTACTACTTCATCTGAGATTTAGCTGCTGAGAGTGTGAGCTCTCCTGGAAAGTATGAACCAGCACTGAAGGTAGTTAAACAGCTTGTTTGACTTTGCACATGTGAGTGTTTCTCACCACTTCTTTGCTGCTAGCTCCCATCTTCACGTCCTGAGTTCCTGGATGGCTTTTCTTATTATCCCACAGTATTCTTCTGGGGAAACTGTCTGCCTGTGGCCTGAACAGGTATACTCTTCTCTGGGTAAAGAACTGGCTGGAGGGCCGTGCCCAGCGGGTTGTGGTTAATGGAGTTAAGTCCAGCTGGCATCCCGTTACAAGTGGTGTCCCCCAGGGGTTGGTACTGGGGCCTATCTTGTTTAATATCTTTATTGATGACCTGGATGAGGGGATTGAGTGCACCCTCAGTAAGTTTGCAGACGACACCAAGTTGGGAGGTAGTGTCGATCTGCCTGAGGGTTGGGTGGCCCTTCAGAGGGATCTGGATAGGCTGGGCTGCTGGGCTGAGGTGAACGGGATGAGGTTTAACAAGGCCAAGTGCTGGGTCCTGCACTTTGGCCACAATAACCCCATGCAACGCTACAGGCTTGGGGCAGAGGGGCTAGAAGACTGTGATGAGGAAAGGGACCTGGGAGTGTTGATCAATGCAAGGCTGAACATCAGCCGGCAGTGTGCTCAGGTGGCCAAGAAGGCCAATGGCATCCTGGCCTGTATTAGAAACAGTGTGGCCAGCAGGAGCAGGGAGGTGATCATCCCCCTGTACTCAGCTTTGGTGAGGCCGCACCTCGAGTACTGTGTTCAGTTTTGGGCCCCTCACTACAAGAAAGACATCGACGCCCTGGAACGTGTCCAGAGAAGGGCAACGAAACTGGTGAGGGGTATGGAACACAAGCCTTATGAGGAGCGGCTGAGGGAGCTGGGATTGCTTAGTCTGGAGAAGAGGAGGCTCAGGGGAGACCTCATTGCACTCTACAACTTCCTGAAGGGAGGTTATGATGAGGAGGGGGTCAGCCTCTTCTTCCACATAACTAATGATAGGACTCGAGGTAACGGCCGCAAGTTGCGCCTGGGGAGATTTAGATTAGATATCAGGAAAAACTTTTTCTCTCAGAAAGTGGTCAGGCACTGGAATGGCCTGACCAGGGAGGTGGTGGAGTCACCGACCCTTGCGGTGTTCAAGAGGCGCCTGGACAAGGTGCTACAAGACATGATTTAGTAACTTAGTGGGTAATATTGGTGATGGGATGACAGTTGGACTAGATGATCTTGAAGGTCCTTTCCAACCTTGTGTTTCTATGATTCTATGATTCTATGATTTTGCCTGGTGCCTAGACCACACATTAGAAGTGAGATAAGTTCATACAGAAGGACTAGCTAATCTTTCTCCTCTGTGGGTTTGTCCAACTCTTTGCAAATAGGAAAAAAAATTTGCGGAAAAAAAATTTGCCAAAAAAAAATATCTAGAGAAGGTCTGAAGACAGAGTCCTGAACTGGTGGCAGGAACAACATCCAACAGCTTTCTGGCCAGGAGTGTAGTGTCAGACACCGATCTCTGATCTTTTTGGGACTGTCTCCATCTCTTGATTCCCTGCTGTGGTGCTGCCTGTTCACATACTTCTAACACAGGGCTGCAGCTTCTCTTCAGGTCGCAGTAAGACAGGGGGACCTGCTTGGCCCACCACCCCCAGCAAAATTGGAAGCTGTAGCTGTCCTGAGCACCTGTGTGCTCACACTTCCTAGCAGGACCTGCACTTAAGGAAAATGTCTTGGAATATATTGATTCCCTGGATTTAGATATATGTCATGTTCTCCTTTTGATGCATGAGAAATGTGAGAGGGTTGCATTCTGTCTGCTGCCATCACCTCTACCTTTCAGCCTCTGTGGCCTTGCAAGTGGAGTTCCACTAGCTACACCACCAAAGACAGCTGAGTGCTCAGGCTGGTTGCTGCAGTACTCCCTTCACTTTCAAGCATAGTTTGTTCCCTTTGCTCTTCCTCCCTCTCTGCACATCTAATCCTAACATATGACATAGTATTAGAAGGCTGCTCAGAAACCATGATGAAGAGCAGCATATAGACGTGCTGGGAGTACATCAGTACAACCTTGTGAACTTGTTTCTGCTGAATGCTAGAGGTCTGTAAAGTCACCAAATGTATGGGCTGCTCACTGTTTTCTTTTGGAGCACCTGGTCTATGAATCAGAGAGGTCCTACTTTGAACTTGGATATTAGTGTTGTGTATGTGGCTGCTACTTACTAATTCCCAACCTCTCTGCAGTACTGTGCGTTGTCACAGTGTGACATTGTGTTAATCACTACTGTATGTCACCTGGTACCTCATTTAATAGAGTTGTGTTGAATAAGCCAGAAAGCAAAACCCAGGTAGATTTCCAATTACAAAGCACCAAAATGATATGCATACTAGCTTAGCCACCATGCACTTTCTTTCTTTTTGTCCCCCCTTTTTTTTTTTTTTTTTTTTCAGCATGGCATTTGTCTTTTTCACAGCACTTAATTAGCCTTCATCAGGAGAGATGCTAATTGTCAATAATCGTTGCTTGCCCACATGAATGAACAAGGAGAACCACACTGGATGCCACTGAGGAGCCTGTGGGCTTGGCATAAAAATGCTAGGCATCCCTTACTGAGAAAAGAAGAGCTCATGTTGCTGCAATATTTGATTTGCTTTCATTCCCTCATTTATCAGAAATGTTTACTGAGCATAGCTATTATCTGTCATGGAGGCTGGAACTAGTTCACTTTCATCTCTCAACTCTCTTTCTTGCAATTCTCTGTTGCTAGCTCTGTCTCAGGTACTACAACAATATGAAAACAAATTAGTGTTCACAGGTTCTCCTTCAGCCTTTGGATTTTTTTGGTTGTTTTCTTGTGGCTGTCTCTACTGCAGTACAGGAGGCATGAATTTCATTGATCACAACAGTCCATAGGTTTCCTTTGTGGCATTATTTGAAAGAAATAATACCTTCTGGGTAGCTAATACACTTCATTTTGTCTTGAACAGCAATTCCTTCTGTGAGAAGGGGTTAATGGTGGAAACTGAGACCTGAAACTTTTTAGATACAGAAACACTTCAGGAATTACAGGGCATTTGGGGTCAGAGTCCTTGCTGCAGCTGAGGTCTGCTGGGGCTGGGGTTGCCAGGAAGCCAATTATGAAGGATTTGTGTCTGGTTGCAGCAGCCTGGGGATTGCTCTAACCTGAGCGCAGCTGGCTCTGCTTCCCCAGGGAGAGCAAGGCCACTCCATAAAGTGCCAGCACACGTGTGCTGACTGTCTTCCTTCTCACTCTGCTGTTCAGGGCTGTGCAGAAGGAGAGTAAAGAGACAGAGAGGAAGAAGGGCTCAGTTTGCCAGAACAAAGCAGTTTCTGTCTCTGTGCATTTGCCACTGAGAGTCAGACTGGTCTTTGATGTGCATCCTCTATAGTCCATTGGGGCTATACTTACATCGTCTTTGGGCAAGTTTGGGTTTAATTCTTGAGACCTCTATTACTCAAGACATTTGCAACCTCATGGTTTTTGTGGACTCAATGGTGAGCCCTGCCCAGGGGCTCTATATGACCCCATAGCTGAGAGGGTCTGCTTGAAGAAACTATAGGTGGTCTTAAGACTAATGTCAGAGTAAAAGCATAAGGGCCACGAGGACAGCTGAGGAATGCAGATTTAAATATACACTTGAGACCTGAGTATATTTTCTAAGGAGAGCCCATCTGCCCATCTGGTCTAAATGCCCAGTTAGTTGGCTCTGCATCAAGCATGGCAGCGTCCCTGAAGAAGTAATTTGTGTGATATATCATGGTTCCCAGCTCATCCTGTTTGTTTATTTGGCTCTAATTAAAGGGGTCCTTGGTAGCCAAATAACAGCATCAATATCCATACCTGTTTGTCTTGAAATACAGGTTGTGTAGCACAGCACAGTGTGATAGAAACAGCTGTTCTTATATCATACAGAGGTATAGCAAAGCAACACACTCCTCTGAAAGAGAGAGTACAGTAAAGAAAGTGAAAAGGTGTTTAAAAACCATAAAAGATGTAGACTATGCAGGGAAATAAACACGGGTGTTTAGGACACACCAAATTTCAAAATATCAGAAAGAGAGGATATAATAATCTGCAGAAAGGTGGTATTAACATTTATAAATGATGGCTCATACTTCAAAAGTCAACTGCATAAGTGCTGCACATGAAGATACATATTTATGTGTCGTAATTGAGGGTTTGACTGATTGTCTCAGGCAGGCAGCATGACTGAATCAGTGCTGCTGTAAGACTGGGGCCTCCTCTGCTCTCTAGATTCTGTTCTTCTGGCTTTCCTTCCTGCCTGTTGTGAAATTGTAGGTTTGGATTTGGTTTAATTGCTGTTTTTAGACCTTCCCACCCCTCTTCATGAATAAAAGCACTTTGCATGGCTTTCTGGAGTACCTAGATGTAAGAAAGAATGAAGGAACTCTAAAAGAGATTTCAGAGGAGATGGGGAGCTACTTAGATGGCACAAGAGGTTGTACAAAAATTGGAGAAGGGAAAAAAAAACTCAGTATTGAAGATGATGGGAAGAAAAGATGATTTTAATGTTATAGAAATGAAACAGTGATGTAGCCCTTACACTTCTTGTCAATTTACATGTTATCTTTGAATGTTTGCTCAAGTTAGTTTCGCCTATTGAGTTTAGGTATCACTTAATGATAGTTCTTTATGCATCATTGAAGTTTTTTGTTGCTATATATGGGTATAAGTTTTATAAAAATACAGTGGGGAGCTGAATGCACTTGTATAGCTGTCTCTGACTGCAGTAATTAGACATGTATATATACCTCCATACTGATAAAAGCAGGCTGTCAGTACATGGGACATATCCATTAAATCCATTTACGTATGACTAACCTCCCACAAAATCTGCACAGTGGGTCACGCTTGAGAAATCAGATCATTCTAGTTATCAACATGTATTGCTTTATTTCCTTGTTTTAAACAGAGCTGGTAAGCATGCAGAATTATTTGTCAGTGCATATGAAATGCTGAATTACTGCAGCACTTGAATATATTCACTTAGGCAGGATACTGTTTCCTCTATAATTGCCAGACTGATTAGGGTGAAATTTGCAGTTGTGCAGACACACAGCATCAACTTCATGGATTTCTAAAACCCTGCCTAATCCCTGGTTTGAGGGTGTGTCAAACAGCCCATGTGCAAACCCCTTGTTAAAGACTCATCTTCACCTTTCTTTTATTACTTATGCACTGATGTTCAGTTTATCCATCAGCTTCCTGGGATAAGCTAGACTGAAAGTTCAGGACTGTGTCCGTTTGCTTCTAGGCTATTTGTCTTTCAAGTGCCAGATTGGGCCAAACTATCTGCAACAGCAGCTTTTAGAAATCCTGAGCATTTTCCTGTGCTGGCAATGCATATGCTTCAGAGAAAACACTTTCAGCTTTCTTCTGGCTTTCAGTTCAAAAGGGCACTTGGGGCTTGCTTCTGCTCTGCTCTGCTGCAGGAGAGCATGATGTTTTCTCCTTCCTGGTTGCTCCTGAACAGGATTAAATCAAGCAGGTGAAAAGTAATATATTTTTGTCTTTCTTTGATTAGATACATGTCTTTATCTATATGCCTATCTATCTGGTACATAAAACAAAGCTAATTCCCACTTGCATTGGCTAAAAAGGAGTATAATTTCCAAGTGACTAAAGAGAGTTCATACCAAATGTGCCACATTCACTGAATTTGGCATTCCCTCCTCTCCCAGACCCTCTGGCTGACATGACTTCCTGATTTTAAGGAAAAATAAGTTAGGTCTCTTTCTGCTAGTGGCACCAGTTCACATTGCCCACGTCTGATCCCACTCCACTGACTGCAGCAGGAGGCAGTTTACACTAGCTGTTTCCTCAGGAGGCTTTACTTACCAAGATGAGTCCTACCCTTGGCGAAGTCTTTAATGATCTTAGATGCTGTGAAGTGGTTAACAGTGTTGGCATTTTAAGGTGCTCAGCCTTGAAGGGAAAAATCCATCCTCCCTACACAGCTGTCATTGTGAGCAATACAAGAAAAGATCTCTCTCCCTCTTTCTGTCTTTGCAGCTTGCTGCAGTAGGTTGTAGCTTTTCAATAAAATCTGCATTTCTGCATGTTATCTGCTTGCTGTGCTGTGTACTGTGCTGTATCGTATATCTCTAGGCAGTTCAGGCTACTTTTAAGCTTTTAAGCAAATTACTCAGTCCTACCATGGCCTTTCTGTTTCTTTCTGTTTAGGCAAAAAAAAAAAAAAAAAAAAAAA
>VXAL01015086.1:41868-91516 GCA_013399475.1 Chauna torquata
AAGTGTTTTTGATGTTTACTCAAAACAACAACAGAAAAGACCTTCTGGGTTTGTAGTATGCAGGTTTAAGGGCTGCCCATCCTAGAATATCTCATGCAGATCTCTACACTTGCATTGACCCTGGAGACTGTACCCTGGATGCATCTGAGCCTGTCCCATGTTTGTTCTGGAGTCCCCAGAATATTGTGGATTTAGGGGTGTCTTAACCCTTTGCATCCACCATCCACAGAAGCTCTGAGCCAGCCCTATGATATCCTCTTATTTCTTTGTATTGCTTTGATAACATAAAGCAAACACACAACTAAAGAATCCAGCCTCCTCAGCAAAATGGACTTGGAAAGTGGCAAGTAACTATAACAGTGATGGGAAACAGCCAATGCTCCAGCTGCCCTAAGGTCAGTGGGAATGTAAATGTAGTCTTCAACTACTTTCAGCTATGCCAAGAAGCTGGGACCTAGCAGCTGAACACTGAGTTAAGTGAACATCTCCTACTGAATTTTGAAATTTATTCAAGTGCCTTCACATTTTTTTTTTCCATGAAAACTGTTGGAAAATATGTTCATAGGCTCTGGGAAAAAAAAAAAAAAACACTAACGAACACCTCTCCCCATTCCCCCATCCACCCCAAGGAAGAAAGAAACTATAGGTTTAACAATATCTTAAATGTTAAAGATATTGGAAAAATGAAGAGTTGTCTATATGTAAATAGTTTCTGTATGTTGCTTCTGTTCTTCTCCCCATATTTAGTTTCACAGGGGTCTCCTTGTGTGAACAAGATCTTAACAAAAATCTGCATTGTCAATGGAGGAGCTTACACATTTAGTTGGTTTGGCCATGGCATGTAAGTGATTTACAAACATACATAAGCTGTGCCTCTTGAGTGCCTTTTCTTTGTAGGATAAATAGTTTGTTCCCACAACCATGGGGAATGGTTTTAAATACACCTCGGGATCCCAGATGAGGGGAGAAGATTTTCTGCGAGGCTTCTTAAGATCATAATTATCAGTGGGATTTATTTTGCCAAATTGCAAGGTAGATGTCTCATGTAAAGCAATTATCTGAGTTTGCTCTGTAAGTGAGAGAGAAATTGGCATTTCCAGTGGGATTTCCTCCCATCTTTAAATAAAAACAGGTGAAATGAATCTCACACTAAAGGTATTTCTACCTATCTACTGACCAGAGAAAATATCTAGGTGATTTTAAATGCAGCTAGGTAAGATACTATAGGACGGATGGGTAGGATAGCTTATCTTTTGAGGCATGTTTGTGCTCACTTGTGATTTGTGCAGGTGTATTTCATAACCTTGAAACTGGTGGTGATACTAGAGCTATGTGCTGTTGGCCCAAGAGCTCTAGTCCCCTCTGTCCCACCAGCCATGCAAGGGAGCGCCTTGGAGCAGGGTCTGAGCTGCCCAGGGCTGTGAGCTCTGGGATGTTACCTGGGGAAATGTGTCAGAAACAGGTTTGAAAGGCTAGCTTTTCACTTCAAAAGAGTTGGGGCTTTCCCTCTGCGTTGATCAGGGGTAGAAGATGTGCCAAATTTTAGGACAATGTTGATAGTAACTCCTCCTTGCTCAGCTGCTGCTTTAAATCCTATTTTAAAATGTTGACAGACAAGTTTTTCTGTTGCCCCTTTATTTTTTTTTTTCCTCATGTATTTATAGGCAGTTAAAATACTGGGGTTTTGATTTTCTTTGCTAGATCCTATAAGTTTCTGTGTCATGTTTCCCATTTATGGCCTTATTTTTAGTTTTCCAGGAATGTTAACTGCTTTCCTGGGTAATGGGAGACATTGGTCTTAGCTTTTCCAGAAAATACAATTACATCTGTACAGAAAACAAGCTACGTTAGAGGAAGCTCTGTTTCATTTCTCACAGTAGTAATTGCAGAAGTTTTAGTCTGGAAGTTGTGTAAGGACATAACATTCCTAGCTTGACTTTGGAGTTTTCTCTTACTCAAGTGTTGTTTGGATTTGTTGGTTTATTTTTTTTTTTAGTTCAGAGAATGAGAGAAGAGAAAAACACACTCTCCACTGGGAAAACTGGCAAATTTGAAATGCATCCAACGAAAGATAACCAGCACGGAAGACTACAATACAGTTTAACTGTATTAATTTTCAAATGATTATGCATATTTCTTTAAATAGTTACGCAAAGTTCTCCCTCCACCTAAAATGATTCTCTTCTCTTTCTTGGAACTTACTAGAAATAAAAAAGTAAGAAAACAATTGCAATCCTGAACTTCCTTAAGCTGTTTAAATCCAGATCTGTTGTCTAGGGAATCACCTCATTTCCTCCTAAAATCTTTTACATTACATACAAGCCTTCTGGTCCAGCATAACAATTTACTGCGAGAATTATTTCAGAGCTATCTGGCTTAGATCCTGGTGATTTATATGATGTTAACGGAACGTCACACTTGACTGAGATGGGAGTTTAGTGGCAACATAACCCCATCCTCCTTTCCCTCTTTCTAAGCACAAGACTAAGACCACAGGAGGGACTGGAGGAAAACCTACAGGCTGAGTCTGCGAGCTTGACCCAACACAGCCAAGAAACAGGGTGGCCTTTGGACAAGCTGCGGCTTTTCTTCTCCCACTGTTCTGGTTCCACTTTGCTCATCAGACAAAGGCAGGGCTTGGATTCTGCTACACTGCAAAAGGCTGCTAAACACCAGGGAGAGTCTGAAATCCCATGCATTTCACAGACAGCTCCCCCTCTCCAAGCACATTCATCTGACTGTATATTTGCCAAAAACTTTTGTTTCATGTCACATGTTTTTCATTTGATTTCAACATCCAAACTAAGAGTGACATGCTCGTAAGAAATCTGGCTAATCATCCTTAATTGTCTGATCAATGATCTGTCTATAACAGATTGGGTAGGGTAACTTAACCACTGGGACTTGTTCATGTTCATGTACAAGTTTGGTCAATACATCTCAGTAGATCAGAAAAAGATTAAAGAATTGTTTTAAGATTGCTGAAGATGAGGTAGAATGACTTTTGACTGCCCTTCCTCTTTTTGCTTTATTGTACTTTGCTTGCTTGGTGAGACTAGTTGCCCTTAAAATGAACTCTAAATTCATTTTACTTGAACATGGGATCAGCTTGTAAATTGCCAATCTGAGCAGCAGTTTCGCTATAGCATCTCTTACATAGTTGGACTTGGAGAGTTGCTACCGTCTCCACCAATTTGTTCTATTTCATAGCACAGAGTAACCCCTAACTGTAGGGATTATCTCCCCTACAGTTTTAGAAACTCTAGGCTTTCTTGAAGACATTGTATGAACATACACAAATGCACGCACACTCTACAAACCACAGCAATCCTAGTATTCATCTTGTTTCTTGGTTGTCTGCTGGAGGGCTATGTTTTGCATCCTGGTACTGGTCAGAGGTGCTAGGATGAGGATACTTAACGCTGATTAGCAGAATGGCTGGAGGTAAAGGATTTGTTTATCTGAAAGGGGGTTTTGATATATATATATATGTATATATGTATGCATGTATGACACATAAGTAGAAGAGAACAGATCCTTCATAGTCAATACTGGAGACCTATTCAGCTTCTGCTGACTTTCTCCAATATTCGCAGAGTTTACAGGTGTATTGTGTTTACATGGGAAGGTTTTAGTAGCAGGGGTGAGTGCAGTGGTGGCCTCTGTTAGAAAAGACCAGGGCAGCCCCTGTGCTGCACAGAGCCAGTTCCAGCTGTCTACAGAACAGATCCACAGCTGGTCAAAGCTCAGCCCATAGCCAAGCTGGTGGTGCCTCTGGGAAAATATATTTAAGAAAGGGTAAAAATCATTGTGTGACAACTCTGTGAGAGAGGAACAAGGAAGCAGAACTGTGAGAAACAATCCTGCAAATACCAAGGTCAGAGAAGAAGGAGGAGGAGCGAGACGTTATCTGGCAGCTGATTAAGGTCAACCCACCACAACAGGTGATTGTTCTGCCTGTGAAATACCTTTTTGATGTTCTTGTGTAACTGATGAATTTTGACTCATCTTTTCCCCCATTTATGAAAGCTTCTCTTCTTCTATTCTCAGAAGCTATGCAAAGTCTGTAAAACTCCTCTTGCCAAACCTACTTCAGTCTGCCAAACAATGAAGAAACTTAATCCCCTAAAACTCCCCTCCTCAGAGTCTGTATATGGTTCCACCTCTTTGGAGTTGTGCTTGTAAAGACATTTTTTACTACATTAATCTAGGGATCAAATCTGACTTTTAAAAAAGCAAATCCATTGTACTTATAACAAAGTAACGTGTGTGAGACAAAAGAATTCTCTTCTGTAAAATGCTGTTGATTCTTTTTTTTTCATTCTATACTTAATTTTTCTCAATCTTTTTTTGGAAATAAAATGATGTAGAAATTATCTCCACATCTCAGGAGCCAACTTCAATGATACTCTTGCTAAGAAATTTTGTTATTTTTGTTTATTATTTGCTGAGGTGAGATTTTAAGGCAGGAACCTTCACTATGCAAAGTCTGAATGATGGTGAAGAGGCATTGGCGAACCATATGTAGTTCCCACCACATACCTGGATGGGCATTTCTGCTTCCTGATTGGCAATCTGAGGCTCAAAGTTGCTCAAAATTTAGCTAAGGATCACCTTTTAAAGCAGCAATTACTTCAGATCAAACATGAAAGTGGAGGAAAACAGTAGACTACTCTGCAGGATTCATAGCTCTGTCCTGAGCAATATTAAGCTCACTGCAGGGAAGGGATGGAGTTTCTCAAAGGAGTGAAGAGAAAAAAAGAAAGAAGAGAGATTTTGGGAGCTGAGGAACAAATGAGAAAGAAAATGCTGCTGTGACTGGTGAAGACCTGAAATAATGTTCTTGAGCTAGTTTTCTTCAAAACTCCCCTGCTGAAATCTGAAGGAAAACCTATTTACTTTCAAATATGATAGTTTCTTCTTTAACTCTACCTTAAGTGGCCACGTGCAGGTATGGCAGTAAAGTGAAAGGATGGAAGAAATGCCAGTTACACCCAGTACAGCATAGAGTCCTAGTTTCTGCTCTTTTCTGTGGGCCCCATTTTGAAGGCAGATTGTGATGTGTTGCAGTCTGGAGAGACACCAACACCTCTCCTGATTTACAGTGGGTTCAGAGATGGTCTGGGAGCTTCTGCCACTCCCTCTCTTGCTAGCAGAGATTTGTTGCAGTTGTCAACAGCTTGAACTGGTTTTGAATCCAGAGGTCATGTTTTGCTCTTCTCAACCTCCAAAATTTCTGCCCAAGAGCATGACAAGAGTGCATCTTCTCTTCCTCTGCTGCTTCCTTCTGGGTTGTGGAGTCCTGCTTTCTCCTCCGTCCCCACTCACTAATTCCCTTAACAAATTGCCAAGGAAAAGTCATGTACTCCTAGTTTCTCTTCTAAAGTGCCTGACTGCTGTGATCGTAGGTGATTGCTTTAGGGCAGTACAAGCCCAGAGTGCTGTGGAAGGATAGCCATAGTCTCTGTTATATATCTGATTAAAGTAATTCAGCATCTTGACAGCAAAGCAGCAAACCAAGAGAATGCAAGAGAAGCAGCTCAACATAAAGGCACAATTCTCTCGTACGACTTGACAGGACTTAGCTTCAACTCTGGGCAGTAGCAAAGACCAGCTTCCCATAGATTTGTCTGGACTACTGCATCACAAATGCTTATGGACCTGATCATAGAATCCTAGAATCATTTAGGTTGGAAAAGACCTCTAAGATCATCTAGTCCAAGCGTTAACCCAGCACTGCCACGCCTACCACTAAACTATGTCCCTAAGCACCACATCTACACGTCGTTTTAATACCTCCAGGGATGCTGACTCAACTACTTCCCTGGGCAGCCTGTTCCAATGCTTCACAATATTTTAAGTGAAGAAATTTTTCCTAATATCCAACCCAAACCTCCCCTGGTGCAACTTGAGGCCGTTTTCTCATCTTATTTCTTGTTGCTTGGGAGAAGAGACCGACCCCCACCTTGCTACAGCCTCCTTTAAGGTAATTGTATAAAGCAAAAAGGTCTCCCCTGAGCCTCCTTTTCTCCAGCGTAAACAACCCCAGCTCTCTCAGCCACTCCTCATAGGACTTGTGCTCCAGACCCTTCACCAGCTTCATTGCCCTTCTTTGGACATGCTCCAGCACCTCGACGTCCTTCTTGTAGTGAGGGCCACATCTCTTGCTTGGTACTATTTATTCTCTGTTAGGTAAGCCAGACCGTCAGGCCATCAGTGATGCCTTGGAGTCCCCATGTGCTGTTCAGCTCATCCGATGGGGTGTCCTCAAGGCAGACTGGGGGTGGCTGCAGTAATCTTGTGTGCCAAATGGCCCTTCCCACCTGCTGGCTGGGGCCTTGTCTTCCTTGCTTCTAGGAAGAGTCCAAAGACTTGATTTGTGGATTGTGAATTGTAACATCTCCGGTAAAATTCCTGATGGAAAAAAGATGTACACTGATACAAAACTTGATGACTACAATATAAATCAGAAATAGAGCTGAACACAGAAAGGGTGAAGCACTGAAGAGTTACGAATGACTAAAAACTTTTCAGAATTAAAACATTCATGCAGTGAGAATTTATCATGCTTGATAAGTTTGGGCTGAGTCATGTTTGAGGTCTGTGGGTGCTTGGAGCTCAATGGTGGAAGCATAACATGATGTCAGGTTGGCTGAGTTGGTGGGAAACGCCACAGGGTATCTGTGTCCTAGTGTCAGTCCTGCTGTTTACTTGCTATGATGTCTTGGGTAAGTTATTTCTCTTCTGTGCTTTCTTCATGTATAAAACACTGAGCATTGAATTTACCTCCTCTGTGAAGTTAAGCTCAGTGAGATCTTATGAATATCACATGTTATATATTAGAGCTGCTGTTCTTGAGACTCTCAGTGTTGCCTCTCTTTCACTGTGGGATCTGTGGATTGGGAGGAATTTAAGTGAGAAAATATTAATCTCTGTTTTACTTTTCCTCTCTCTCTTTTTTTTTTTTTTTCATTTCTGTATATCTATTTAGCTCTAATTTCAGAATGTGGAAATAAACAGAAGGAAGAAAATCAAGCATAGACCCTGTGAAATCAAGACTTTCCAGACAGTCCTGAAATTACTTGTTTGTTGTCTAGCTTCAGCAGCACTGACAAGGTAATAAAATCAGAGGACTGGTCACGGCAAGCAGTGGTGACGTGATACAGCTGAGTATGATTTCTAGTGGTATAACTGTTCCCTGCCACATGTCTTGCAGTAGGAATGGTGACCGTTCCTCCTGATGAGACCACATCTTGAAATGAAACAATTTTCTAAGGCATCATCACTGCAGAAGAAATGGCCTCTGGAGTCAGAGATATGGAGCTCTGGCATGTTGAAGAAATCAAGGGTGATTCTGAGAATTCTGAGAATTAAAGGCAGCCGTGGACTTCACTGAATTCGAAAGTTTCCACATAATGTTTTATTGCCTTGGCAACATGCTGTGCCACCAGGGACAGGACATAAAAATCCTACCGGTGCTTTCTGACAGAGAGGTTTATTACTTCAGCTAGGCTGTAATCAAAAGAAGAGAAAAGGTTAACCTTTCAAAAAACAAACAAACAAACAAACAAAATGGAGGCAGGGCAGGGAAAAGGAAAGTGCATAGCCTAATACTCTAAAAAGGGAAGACAATGTAGGAGAGTTATGGAGTACTTTTACCTCTTCTTATTTGATCAGAACGTCTTTGTCTTCCACAATTACAGTCATTATTTCTCTGCAAAACACCACCCCAGTTTTGCAGCTTACTTGGGCATAGAGCATAGAAGGCCACACAAATCATCCCACGACTGGCTGTGTATGGGACTTGCTTGTATGGGGAAGTGCTCCAGGGGATGTGCCTCTGTTGTGCTATGAGTTAGGAGTTCCAGGCTCCTCATGCTCTGTTTTGCTTTTTCCGATCTTGCTCCACCTGCAGTGCTTTTTGCTGGCACTGACATCAGCAAGTGCTGGCAAATGTCTGCAGGGAATCATAAAGATTCAAAGCCTTTGAGCACACAGATTTCATGACTAGTATAATGTTGAATTCATAGTAATTTTTCTTTATCTTTGGGTCAAAATGATAAATTACTTTTGGGAGTAATATGCATTTTTTTTAGGCATTTCACTCTCTACACCAGTTTCAGACAGATGGTGACATTTTCCTTTATTATACTTCTAATTTTTCTAAACAATTGACTACCCCAGTAGAAAGTCAAACCAATTGCACTGGGCTTGGGGCACTATTTTTTCTCACAAAAGAACATACCTGAAATCTCCTGACATATTGTTTATTTAGAAGAAATATGTATATGAATGAAGAAGTGCCTATGCTTTTAACTGTATCAAATCAGCATTATCACTACAATAGAGATTCCCCACAGAAGAAAGAGTTTTTTTAAAGCATATGTTCTTTGAGCAATGATACTAGCAATACATTAATGAAGAGTGGATTTGCCAGGATTTCCCACTTGGATAGCCCCTCAAGGTCCTGAACTCAATGGTTATATTTCTTCTCTTCATACCTAATCCACTTGATTCCTTCTGGAGGTAGTAAAAAACAATGAAAAATTTTAGCAATAAGCTGGCAGATTAATCAGTCCCCTTCCTCTGTCACTTACACTCCCCCCATCCCCCGCGTCCCCTAGGATGTGAACAAGTATAGCTGCAGGAAGGAATAGTAACCTTCTCTGCACCAGTGGTGGCCTTGAGATTGCAATTGAAAACACGGGTGCTTCATGATGGAGGAAATTGCAGGAGGTCATCCTCACTTGTGTGAGAGATGTTGGTCAGACAAGGGTCATGCTTAGGGCCTGGGATGTCTGGACATCCCAGGTGCTGATGGAAACCACAGCATGGAGGTATATGAAGAGATACCTGAGGGGACAGGATCTGCTGGAGACACAGGAGAAATTTAAACTTAGGCACTGAGGCTTCCAGCCCAATATTTCATCAACTCACCTAGACCTGCCTAGGCTGTCACCTGTTATCTAAGGTTTGGATAACATTTGTTCCTTATTACAACATTTTTGCTGTAACTCTCATTACCATCTGGGAGAACAAGGTGATGCCAGGGTTCTTGCATATTACATAATCCTTGAATCACTGGAAATGCCATGATATCAAATGACAATCATCCAACACTTCATTTGAGTAATCTATAACCCCACCCAAACATCACCACAGAGTTGTATGTTTTATCTGTATTGCTTCCTTGCCCTTCTGGACACACTGGTCTTAATTATGTCATGCAATAGACATCAGGGAACTTACAGTGTAAATTCTTGTTTGATTAATATTATTATGGCATCTGCACTATTCCTTGTGTTCAGTTTATTATGGGCAACTGGTCTGTCTGACTGAGTCTAGGTTACTCAAATACTGTAAAAGTATTGCAAATATCAATGGGTATGACATATTGGCTTGTTATCACCATATCCACCTTAGTGGTATCTTTCGTTGAAAACAAACATAATCTAATCTCTGATACATTTCCACAATTACAGTGGCTGCAGTGACACCAGAAGAGTGTTGGAGAAACAGATGAATCCCCTAAGCACAAATCTGGCTTTTTTCACCAGCTCTTGGGCTAATCCCTGGCATTTCTTCTGGTGCATTTGCCTCAAAAGAAAAGTCAGGACAGAAGTTCAGAAATGTTTTGCCACTAAGGAAGTGTCCAGGGATGGAATCAGCATAAGTAATTTAAGAACTGCACCAGAAGCCATTGAATAAGATGGTAATGTAAATATAAATATAAATATAAGTATAAGTATAAATATAAATATAAATATAAATATAAATATAAATAAATAAATAATTTTGTCATCAGAGCCTCATGACTTTCCTGAGAAGCACTGCTATTGAAGAGGAGTTCTGTGTAGCAGCACTGGTGCTTTGTTTCCATTGGCATTATCCTACCTTGACAGGTAATTTTAATGAATCTGTTTTAAGTTTCTTTGGGCCAGTTTCTCTTCTATAGTCTAGGTGTATGTCATGGATATCCAAAATACAAAAATAATGTGGTAGAGGAGAGGGGCAGGCACATGGTGTGTTTATGTCCTTAAGGATGTTCACCAAAACATATGCCTTCTGCTTCAGGATAGTCCTGTCTATCAGTGACCGCAAAGCTGCAGGTATTTTGGCAAAACTGTTTAACTAAAGGCAGGCTTCTTTGCCCCCCTGACAGCAGCAAATGGATTAGTAATTGCAGACCCAGTTTCAATGGGGCTTCATTTTCACTCCCAACACATCATTTGGGGCAGTTGTTACAAGATTCAGATAGCATAGGTTCTGATGAGGCCTTGGTGCAGGAGACTTGGAGATGTCTGTTACAGCTGGTATTTTATTCACAACACTGGTCACATCCCAGACTATATAATGTGCATGTGTTATAACACAGTTCACAGATGGAATTTCGCAGTATCAATGAATGCCTTGTTTTGCTAGTTTGATCTGATGGATTAACCAGTAAGTATGACAAATCTCAAAAACTTGCTATCAGCTTTGAGAAGATTTCCCTAATCAGAAAGCATACCTGGAAATGAATGTGCTGAAGTATTGAGAGAACAAACTCTCTGTCACCAGGTCTTCTATGGCAATACCTGTGTTTTGGAGGGGATGTTTGAAAGAAAGACACTCCAATGCCACAAGTCTACGGCACTATTTAGTGGCACCCTGGAAAATAAGTTGATGTAGACTAGTGGAATATTTGCCCATCTTTAATTTCTAGACGCTGGAATGATATTCTGTGATCTGTGCAAATCGAGGAGAGTTAGCTAATGCTGTGGGAGCAGGAGATGTGTGCAGGACGGAGATGCCATCTAGTGGAAACAGCTACTGCATATCTCTGCAGGAGGAGATGGTCCTGGCACCTTGCAACGTTGCGGGCAGTTGTTTTCGCCTTTCCTCTGCAGTCGGTAGCTGCTGAGTGCTAAGCCCCAATGCCATACACATCCTTGGGAAGCGGACATACAGGGACTCTGGATTAGATCCCCAAGTGCCAAAACATTCAATGTAGAGGGGAAAAAAATCGTGCTTTTCTTTACTTCTGAAGTTGGTGCAGTTGCTGACAGATGTATTGGAAACCAGTTATACACAGGGTGCCTGAAACCTGGGGCTGGGAGGGGAATCCTGCTGTCAGAAGTCTCAGGGAAGTCCAGCTTCAGATACAGGGAGTCATTCCCTCCCTCCCTTTCTCTCATGTTGTCCCTCTGGGCCAAACAGGTTCAACAGAAGTAAATGAAGGGATGTCCACCTCAGAGTAGACCATTTTCTCAGGAAAGGTGTTAGACTGTGAATGTCTACATCATGAAATGGATGGAAATATGGAGATGCTCAAGCTGCCTGGGAACAAAAAGTGGTGTGGAGGGAAGGGGTGAGGAGGGAGGGGGGCAAGGAGAGCTGTGCTGCAGCCTTGCCAGCCCCATAGAATAAAATATATAGGGGATATAGCTCCTTACTGTGTTGCACTGGTCAAGGTGCAGGAACAAATATATTTAAAGGGTAGCAGAGGTGAGGGAGGGGTCATATGAGAGAGCAGGAGCCACTGGGGTGGCTCTAGAGCTGGAGCAAATTGTCCTTGAGTACAGCTGTTCCCTCAGCAATTCCCGCTCCTGGTTGTTCTCTGGGAGGCTGTTTCATCAACTGCAGTTTAGAAAACCCCCAGCTTTACTCTAAGTTACTCATAGGAACCTCACTGGGACACTGGAGGCCCAAAATGTGGGAGCTAGTCTTGAGGACAGGACTGTCTCAATGTGATTCTTAACCATTTAACAGGACTAATGTTTGCTTCCTACACTGAAAGACCATAGCAAAGGTCACTGCACCAGTGGTCACTCAGAGCTTTGAAGATCCAGAGCACTATGTATATACTTAGTTGTTATTCTTAATCCACAACCATGAATGATGGGATTACAACATCCCTAAAAATTCTTGATGAAATCAGATATTTGGAGAACAGAATGTGAGTTGCTAGCTCCTGAGATCACTTTGCAGATGTATAATTTAAAAATGAAAAATGTCTCTCACACATTGAGCCAGTTCCATTCTTCCTTCCTTTTCACTGTTGCTGTTCTTCTCTCATCTATAAATAGCCGCTTGAGTGCCTGGTCCCAAAGCAGTGCTAGAGCAGCTCTTCTTATTATCATTACAGCCTGATCATTTTGTCTGCCAAAAGATTAAATGTGATGACTTGAGTTGCTGAAAAACCTGGATGTGGAGAAACTGGTCTGGCTCTGCTGTTTTACACAGGAGGGAGTTATCCAGGCTCCTCGTGCTGGGACTGGGGGTCCTGTGTCACTTCGTTTGTTAGGCTGTTACACAGAAACTGGCCATTTCAGCAGGATTCCGTCTCCCTGCACTCTGTAGGGACAGCCTTGATACGAAAACCAGGGTTATAGATCCTAGCCGTGGGAATCAAAAACAAAAAACATTGAAGACATTTTGTGTCTTCAAGATGGCTAAATTTTTTTGTAGAACCTAGCCCTTATATTCTCAGGGTGATGAAGTCTCTTATAATCTCTGCAGTTGAATATATGTTGCTGATGGAAGATGTCCTAAGACAAGTGGACTGCTGCCGCCATAGGGTCAGCAAAGAGTGTTGGTGTTTAATATGGTGCTCCAAATCTCTGCTGAGTGTGAATTAAATGCCTCATTGCAAAATATGGTCGTTACAGCCAAAGTCTATTTGCTCTGTCATCTCCCATATTGAATCCATGTTATCAATGGTGCAAGAAAAATTCCAGAAGCCAGCTGTACCACAAAATGGCGTGTGGTTGACATGGGTTGCCAGCATCTGTCTTCCCCACAGTTGGCACAGAAGAATTGTTTAAGTATTATTGTGAGGGAGACTGAAAAGTATTAAGGGCACTAAGCACTGTTCTTCTAAGCAAGCATTCTGCATTAGTGGTGGAAATTATTTTCATCCCACTGACTCAAGCAATCAAGTCACTGTCAACACCAGTTGAAAAGAAAATGCTTGGGAGATATTCAAAGTGAGGGGAACGGAGGGATTTCTGATGCTGACATCCTTGTCAGTAGCAGGTAGTTTTCCAAGAGCAGATAGACCTATGTGGTTTCTTCCAGTTCTCGGTTAAGAGCTTTGTTTTGTTCAGTGCCTACTACAGTTCACTCTGCAGCAGTCTTCTTCTCTATAAGAGTTATTATTTATACTTCACTCTTTGCCTGGACAGCAGGAACTGCTTGTCTCAACCTGCTTTTTTTTTTTTTTTTTTTTTTTTGGCAATAGCACATCTCTTCTTTATCCCTTCTGTGGCTTTTCTTCTAGTCCTTCTTCTTCCTTCTCTGCTGAAAGCGAATCAATGCTCATCCTGGCCACAAACTGGCCACACATTTTTCACATTTTTCAGGTCATGTATTTAAGAACTGATTGTTAGCACTTTGTGTGCAGAGGGGAAAAAAATAACAAGGCAAAAACAAAACATGGATGTTGGCTTTATTATTTTTTTTCCCCCCTCATCTCTGGAAACTCTAGAGCATAAATATATGGAGTAATTTTCAGTACCATTACTATCATTGCTCCAAAAATGTAGCATTCATGCCTGAGCTGTTGGAAAAAAAAAAAAAAAAAAAAGGAAAAGAAAAAAGATCTTGGTTTGTAAGACAACTGCATAGCTGAAATGCTCTGCAACTAAGTCACGTGTGTGATTCTGTCTAGTGTGTCCAACTGGGTCAATAATTAGGTGGCAGATCTGCCATGAGCCGTTGCTTTGAAATTTCAACAAAAGACCCTAAGAGCAAAGTAGTAGTAATAACAATACCCGTAAGACACTGGTGAACTCTCAGTCAAAGCAGACTACATTGAAACAAAAGCTGCACATGGATGCTGAAATTTTCATGAATCTGGGGGTTTTCAGCAACAGCTGCTTTGCTTCTGCTCTCCATGATAATACTGACACAGACTAATGTTTTTCACCAACTGGTGCCCCATCCATTCTCACACCCACTGCTGATTAGCGAAGACTTGTTTTTGAGTCGTTTCTGTGGCTTATATAAACTTCAAAACCTACCTAATTCTTTTTCTGTCTCATAGCTAGTTCTTATAAGCTGCCTTTGAAGCTTTCTCCTAGAGGTGAACACTGCTATCTAAGCACTCTGCGTAGATAGCCTTACCTTACTGCTTTTGCATTGATATAAGTAACTTTTCCTCTCTGATGAGAGCTCTGTCAGTGGTTACAACAGCAGTTCAGATCCTACCAGCCTGGAGTAGCAAGCAAAACAGCAGCTGGGTGGTGCACATAATATTTTCATCCTCAGTCTGCTTCATGTACATAAATACACTGGGAAGAGAGCACAGTAAATTGATTTTATTTATCAGAAAGAAAAACAATTTGTAATGAGCAGGGAATTGAGGGGGAGGAGGAATGTGCGACTTTATTGAAAACAATTGTAAGTTTTGCTTTGCTTGCTTCAGGTTTGCTAAGAGCACTATCAGAACACCATCGCCAAATGCCACTGGCTTCAAAGTCATGTTCTGTTTCCTACAACTAAGAAATGAAAGTCATTTTTAAAACTGGTGCTGTTGTCTGCGTACAGACGTGTGGCTGATGGAGTCTGTTGATTCTTTAATTTCCCCATCTGTTTAGCCCTTACTGCCCTTGCTAATTGCAGTGCAACTGCAGAGGTATAATTCAAGGTGGAAAGAAACAGTGCTAGTCTGTCATCTGTGGTATGGCAATTTTTCATGCCTCCGTTTCATATAGTTGTGTACAAAGTCACTGAACTGCATTGGCATGCACTGGCATTGTGCAGGGCCACTTCAGGGCCATATCCTGACCTCTGTCATACTGCAATGAGAAATAAGTGCTCTGGGACTTGCAAATGATCCTGTTGGTACTTCTGTATCCTTTCTGGTCACTGCAGGGTCTATTTGTGCATAAAAGATATTTATTATGTGCATGTCTTTGTGTCTATGTATTTTTTTCATAATAAATTCTTAAGAATGTATTCAAGGAAAAATCTTATCCTCTTGCTTCTAGTCAATGCAGAAGGAGGGAGCACTTGTGGAAATGATGGGTTCTTCTGCCTCCAGATGATTTGACTAAAATGGTAAGAAAGAAAGGTCATTTAACAAAATATGAATCTTTCACCTCTCCACAAGATTACATAGCCTTTTGTGCTTGCCATAGAAAGATGAATTTGTGGCTAGCTTTTAGAATAAAAATAATAGGAATACTTCATTCACCTGACTTCCTCTGACTGCTGCTAAGCCAGCAGAGCAAAGGAGGAGGACACTGGGAGGTCCAGATGCTGCATTCCTTTCCCTGTTCTGCATACAATGTGTCATTTCTGGTACTGTTTACTATGTCAGAAATGGAATAGCAGTGCTTTAAGACCCTCTTCTCACCAGAAGTCCTCAGGAACCTTAGCCCTGTAGCTTCTAAACAGGAATTTCTCTAGATCTTACCCAGTGGTTGAAGTTCTTAATAAAAGTTCATCTCTGTATATATATTTGCAGTCTGAACTATAAGTCTTTCATCATAAAACATGCCACCCTTTTTCTGTGATTGCACAGAAGTATGCTCCTGATAAAAGGAGCAGCAGACACCTGTTTTTGTTGTTGTTTGTTCCAAATTCTAGTAAATCAATTGAAATTTAAGCTGGGAACCACACATCCAGCCGCACAGCAGACCCAGGTGATTAATTATTCTATCTGTAATTGCTGCATAATGAGGTGGGACAGCCATTTTAAATATGATGTAGCTATTATACATAACTGGCTGACCAGTTAGCGAGATTTGCACATCCCAGAGGGAAATACATTGGAAGCTGCTAAGGTGAGCTGGGTATAACTCTGTCTATCTTCACCTATACTGAATTGTCAAATAGTCTGTGTGCTACAGCATGTAAAATTTATTTCCAGTTACAACAGGCTGCTAGCCAAAATCTCATCTTTCATTGAAAGGAAATCATACTAGAAGTTCAGGCTGTAAATGAGACAGAAAACAATCCTTTTGAATCCACTTTGAGTGTCACTCCTACGATGTATTAATCTCTTCTTGCAAACCCTTCTATAACATCAAATCCGTTGGGTGTATTTTATTTAGATTACTAGCCATGTTTTTTTTATAGATGCTACATCTCTTCTAGTAAATTAAACAATGCCAGAAGACATTCTCAGGTACCATAAATTTGTCTCCTGTACAGTATCTCTTTTAGAGCAGTCTCTAATATGGTTTTGGTCTCAGCCAGCTAGGACTCTCCCAGTTGTCTTTTGGTACCTGTTTGGGAGTTAGCATATCCTAGAGGCAGTTCCAAAGAAATAGTTTGCTTATTGGCTGAATTGTCTGAGAGGCTGAGAATTCATTAGTATGAACGCACGCTGCTCCTTGCCTTTTAGCCCCAGTGCCAAAGAACAGGCCTGGGCATTTTGAATTTACCAGCACAGATGTAGCAAGTTTTTTGCGTATGCATATGTTTACTTTTTGGAAATAAGGACAGCATGATTGTTACCTTAAAAATCCTACGTTTGCTACAAAATAACAATTTCTGAAAAAAGTTGCTCTGTGTAAAACTACACATGCCATTTGGATCCACACATGAAGATGAGTAAGTCTTTGTCAACCAGGGCAACTTGAAGCTAATATTGGATCATCTTCTCTGTCTGGTGTATTCATTTAATCCACTCCATTCTGATACAAAGCAGGCATCTGACATTACCAACTGGAGGGGAGGTGATTGTGCCTCAACAGAAATGGCTCCCTGAGGAGCAGAGCAACAAGAAACCTGAGTCAGGAACCGTCTTCCTGCAAAATGCCCAAACCTTCCCTTCGTGCTAATGCAAGAAACCTCTTCATGTGTTTGGGTTTCTTAGAGAGCAGTGGCTGCTCATTGTGACTTTGATCTCCTTGGTTAACCAGATTCAAATACAAACCTTTCTAAATCTGAACCCCTGCTTCCCACTCACATATATTTCACTTTTTCTCTCTCCCATGGGTTGCTAGTGCTCTGGTCATTGGAAGCCAAAGAAAGATTAAATTGGGTTGAGCCTTTGCTTGAGCATAGCACCTGCTTTATTTGACCACAACACATGTGAAGACATGCCTACCTCCTTACTGGATCAAGTCCTCAGTGTGGGAACATGGGCGGGACATCTGATTCTCTGTGTTCAATCAGCTGTGACCAGGCTGATGCCAACCACTAGGGTCTTAAAAACATGGGACTTAAAAACATGGGCCTTAAAAACATGGGCCTCTTTTGTGTAACATACTTGAGTTAGCTGCACAGCTTTTAAAAGTAGACTGAAAATACAAGGGTATTCAGGCGATTGTAACACTTGTTTGCAAACCTGGAGCAAATCTATCAGAGCTTTCATCCAAAAGTCTATGGGTTTAGCATCAATTACTTGAGAAATAATGAATAAGCAGCAAATAATAGACAGCCCCATTACATAGACAGAAGTAATCTGTTGGCAATACAAGGTGGATTTGGGAGCAGCACCATAAATATGCTGGACCAGATCATTAGGTTTGAGACAGTTCTTTACAGAACAGTATAGAACGTTGAATATTGAAATGTCTTGCTTACAGTCCTCCTTCCAGAAACTTATGACTCATTTTGGAGAGAAATAGATTATTCTTAGAGCAAGAAGAAACAGAATGGTGAATTAGTAACAGTGCCTGTTTCACCTTAGGCAAAGACATTTTGTAATTCAAAGCAGGGGGATTAGCATTCTTTTAAGAGGTATAATCAGCTTTTTCCTTCCACATTTCTCTCTTACAGGGGAGAAGACAGGGGTTCTCTCTTCTCCTGTGAGTTCTCCAGACTGCTTTGTAAGTGTAATAACTTTCTTGTTCTACACTGACACTTATCCTTTTATTTTCTAAATTTACCTTTGCAAACTATTAACAATCTCAAGTATAGTTTGTACAAGATAGGTCCCATACCATCTAACTTTTTTTCATTCAGCAGTTAAGCATCTCAACTAGGCTGCTAAACTCCCACGGAAGTGGATGACTAAACTAGGTGGAGTGGGTTGCCGCCTGGAGTCCCCTGTCTGCATTGCCTCTAGAGACAGCCAAGATCACCAGCTTACACAGTTAGATGGGTGCTTTAAGTAAGAAAAATTCCAGCATGGTATGGACTGTGAGGAGAAATTATTAGCTCTTGTTGCTTGCACTTTGTTAAGATGCTGATATATCTACATGTTCCACCTTTCCAAAATGTCCATGTCTGTGCTCTACTCTGTAAGTGATGACTTGATGATCAGCACCTTTGAAAACTAGGTGTATGATGTGTTCAGTCCTACTTTTTAGTCTCAGTTCCTGGCATGTGAACCCAAACACACACACACAAACGTGCGCGCGCACACACACACACACACACACACACACACACACACACACACACACTCTCCAGTCAAGAAGTCATGTAATCTTTAGATTTCTGTTACTTATCTTCTTATATATTAGTTATATCTGACAGTTACTGCTGTCCCCAGTGCTGGCAAGTATACTAACTAGGTTATATGCCTCATCTTAGCAAGCTCTCTTGTTTGTAGTTGATGTACCTCATGCAAAATACGTTGTTCTAGTCCTAATACCATGAGATATTATCAGGAGTTGGTCTCGGAGGGGATGTAACATGGTTGGAGCATTACATGCTGGGAGGGACAGCCACAATGTCTGAATTCTTTACTCCTGATTTATATCACCCTGGCCAAGCTCCTTAGTAAAAAGCAGTATGTGTTAATCTAAGGGGTCAGCCTGCCATCAGACTGCTCCTTGGAGGGAACATTTGGGCTCTTGCCTGAGATACAGTGCGCTCATCAACATCAGGATCATTAGAGTGTCCTGAGGTCTGTATTTGTTCACCCTTGCACTTGAGATCCAGGATTTGGGTCAGGAGCATTTTATGTCTGTGTCTTTATCTTCATCTGTAGAGTAGAATAAGTGGGATACAGGAATCTGATTCTTTCCAGGCAAGCATGAGCTGGAATACGAATCTGTCTCATTTCTGGAATTTGTTTGACAAGAAAGTGAAACTGAAACACGTGTTTAAGCAGAAACCACCAAGAACACAGAAGCAGCAGAAGAATCAAGTTAATAACCCAGGGTATGTACATACAACTTGCCAGGACCATCCCAGTGGTCTCTATTTCAGTGGTCCCAGAGCTTTGCCTAGGTTCTGCCATCTCCAGGACAGGAGACCCCTAACAAGTCAAGTGAGTTCACACAACCCCTGCGTTGGTGTATGAGGCTAATATTTTCCACCATTCATGAAGTCAACAAGATTTCAAAGATGCTCTGGCTATTTAAGTACCTAGCAGTTCAGACATTCATTGTCTCTGATATATTGCCTGAACTCCTTCATCTGCAAAATGTGATAGAAATACAACATCTCAGTGCCCTCTGCTTTCAATAATCAGGAAAAAAGCATAACTCTTATTGAGGAATTTCAACACTTTCATTCCTGGACATAATCTGAATCTATGACTGAGTGAAAATGAAAATTAAGGACATGTTTTGGTTTCTTTTTCAACTAGTTATAAGAATCATTAGCATATGAAAGTACCATTCAACACTAAGTTACTGTGATGGTTTTCTGGCAATGAAAACTTAATTTCTTTATATGTTTATTTTTTAATATCTGAGATAGTCAACTGTCATACGAAGGCTCACTTAGTAACAACTGTGATATTCATTTCTAAAAAAAAAAAAGTTAGTGTTTGACTTTGTAATCAATAAATTATTTTGCATCAGCACAGCCTCACTGATCAACCTAGAATTGCCCACTTGTTAAGAGTAGCATTTAAAATAATGATATAGCCTACTGTTTCTGTTTTTGGTGCTTTTACTTATTTATTTATTTTTTCTCCCAATGAATTATTTGTACTTTTTTAAACAACGGAGAAGATTAAGTGGAAACCTTAACTAACAAGTATTATTCATTGTCCCTCTGTCTCAAGCTGAAATTATCACCCCGAGTTTTTACTCTCCAGGTTGTGATTTAGCAAGTCATTTAAGCATGTTGTCAACATTTAAATGTGCAATAAATTGTTAGTTTATTTACTGAAGTCCTCACTAATTCTGGGCTCCATGTGGGAGGAAATGTTGAAGAATTTTAACTAGTTTTCATCAAAGAAAATCACAAGCTTATTCTAATTTCAATTTATACGTAAGTAATAGCACAAGAATAATGAAAGTGAGGATGATCCTTCACCACCTAGGGAAATCACAAATTTTGCATCATTCAGATACAGTTTTTTTTTCTAAAACCATTGACAGAAGGCTGGCTATAAGTGTCGATGAAATGGGGACATGCAGCCCAGATAAAAAGGGTGAGAAAGTACTGAAAAGGAAATTAGAACTTGAGCATTTTGTGGCAAAAAATGTGACAAAACTCTCAACAGATATTCAGTGCATTAAAACAACAACAACAACAACAACAAAAGAACTTCAAATACATGCTTAAATCAGGGAAGGCAGCTTCCCTATTGAAGAGGAAATTTTTGCTAAATTCAGTAACTATTCTTACCATCGCAGTGACAGTCCACTGAGCAATAGAGCAATCACTTTTTCTAGTATACGGACTGTAAACAGAAGAAATATGTCTGAAGCCAACGACCCTAGCTTTAAAATCCTGTGTTCCTCCCAGTATCATTGATCTGTCCCTTACTGATTTTGGAAAATGCAAGCATTTGTTAAAGAGATTGACATGTTCGTTCATCAGAACATGCAACTGCCAAACATGCTCTGGGATAAATATGATTCACTGAACATCCAGAAGATGGCATAGATGTTTTAAGTCTCATGCAGGGAAGCCTTTAGATGCCATTATATAGGGGGAAAAAAAAGCTTCACCTAGCTTACCCTGTAAACAGCAGGGCTACCTCAGCAAATATCAGTTCACAGAGAAAAGGAACCAAGTCCAAGTAACCAGTTTGTAAGAAAAGGTGTAAGGACCTTGACCTGCAGAGTTACAGGCAGTGCCAGAGAGAGGATGGACCTGCTTGCAAAATCTGGAGCCTACAAACAGCAAGGAGCAGCAAAGTGGCTAGGGAAGCTGCAAGGGGCAGAAGGGGCTACAGCAAAGTTTAGGCTGCCTGTAAAGAAAGCATGGTGGTAGGCAGGCCTGCTTGTGTATCTGTAGCTTCAGACGGGAAAGGCTTTGAAAGAGAAGGTCATTTCTTTGGATGTTATTAAGATGCTATGAATGTGGATTATTTTAATAATGTTTTAATCAGATTTTAATAATGGATATTATACAATTAACTTGGATATTATCATGTGTGCTGCTATTATCCCTTTTGCGTTGATAAGGAGGTGGAATAGGCATATATCTTTACTGTTTCTAGTATCCTTTATTCAGCAAGGAAAATAAAAATAAAAATAAAAATAAAAATAAAAATAAAAATTGTGAGTGACTCCTCTGGTATTTTTGTCAGTGTAGAACTAGTAGAGAGGCAGAATTAAAAAATAGTCTTTGACTGAAAGAACATACAGAATTATATGTAATTATACACAGTAAATTACTGAGAGCTTAAAGTTTTAGCCTGTGACTTGTTACACTCTGTTTTGCCATGGTGTCCAAAATGGAGGAAAACAAGGGTCACACAGCAAGGCTGAAAGCAGTGTTGATGACAACTTACAGACAGTGAAAGACACTGCTGAATCCTAAGACTTCCTAAAGTCCTGAAAAGATGTTGCTTTCTGCCGTTGCAGTGTCTGTTCTCACACCAGAAGGAAACTCATACTGTGAACAGAGTAGGAAGGTGCTGGAATTAAAAATTCAGTAGGGGAATTCTGCTTATTGTAGAGTGGCTCTTGGGTGACTCCTGCACTCATGAGAAACATGTCTTTGATAGAGCCATCTTGGACAAAGAGATCTGTGAAGACACATCAAGAGGTAATTGTTTCGAAAGTTGCAACAATTATTGATACGACTAAATGCAAACACATCTTTTGAAAACTGTGGTAAGAATTAATCTGAATCATCAGGGAAAAGGCGTTATTTTGTCAAGACTTTTACGCATCATTCTTTGTATGGGATTAGGACCGGACATCCATCTCTACAGTCCTCAGGTTGAGACATGACTCTGAAACCTTGAAAGAAAGCAAAGATGGAGCTTTCACTTCACTAAGAAATAACAAAGACTTCTGTCCCCCATGCTTTTTACTTACAACCACAAGTGTAGCTCCTTGCTTTGTGTAACAATGGGAGAAATAAGTGAATGAGAGGTGTGTTGATAAAAGACTGGACTACAGAACTGGAAAACTGCTTTCTGCTTTGATACCAGCTTTGTATAGGAGCAGAGACCAGTCACCCTGAGCTTGCATCATACAGCAAGACAAGTACTGCCAATTTAAAGTTTTCCCAAGGACTCTCTCTGCTGAAACCCACTCTTAGAAAAACTGACATTTCTTAAATAAATGCTCCCTTGGTACTTAAAGGTCTTGAGAAGTCTTCACAGGTCTGAGCACTTATCCCATGGCTAAGCCCTGCTGGCATTCACAGGTGGGCTGTTTCTGTACTCATCTTGCTTGTGATTTGCTTGATCCAACAGGCCTTCCTACTACAACACTCTCAGACTGGGCTCCAGCCAATACCTGGATGACTGGAAGTAGCTTATTTTGTAGCCAATAACTCAAGGTGACCCACAATGAAACATTTCATTTGTGATGGTCCACTGGGAAATCACAAAATATCAGGAAATTTAAACTTTCACCACAGAAACACAGTGTTGGCAGAAAATTATCAACCAGCTCTCCTGATACGTGGTGTCAAAGATACTTAGACCTAAAGCTTTGTTATGACCCATAGCACTTTCCATGGTAAATAATTAACAATACTGCTTGATGGAAGAGAAGCCAATCTAGTTTAAAGTGAAAACCATGGTTTCTGTGAAGAACAAAAAAAAGAAAAAAGAAAGTAGACATCAGTTTTTTTTTCTGCTGCCTTTTAGTAGTAAACCTCCTCCTCCGAAATACGATTTCCTTCTTAGTGACACAAGCCTCACCTTTAAAGCACAGCAATAGGAGTATCTTCTAAACAGCATAGTAGCATTTTCAAACTAGGGTAGCAGTCTCAGACTCCTCTTACAAAATCAAAGTGTACTCTGTTGTGCTCTATCGTTAATACTGAAGCTTTCAGTATGGGATCAGTCTATTTGTTAGTGATGCTCCATGTTGTTACAATAGATTGTCAGCTGAGAATAAAGAATTGTTTATAATTAAGGGTGAAAAACCTGTTTCTGTATTCAGGAGGCATAAATGCAGTATTTGTTTCATGGAAGAGGAAACAAATTTCCACTTCTTTGTCCAAATAACATATAGCTGACAGTTCCGGAGATAATTAACCACAAGTAATGAAAAAAATCCTTTTATTCTGAGATTACATTGTACTCCTGGATTTTTTTGTTGTTTTGTCCAGAATTGTTCTGTATAAAAGACTCTTCAGTTCATTATCTTGGAGCTAGCATTGAAATAAATGCCAATAAATTAAAGATGTAATTATGAAACAAAACTTAATTAATGGCCACATTCCAGCAAATCATACAATTTCTTCCAAGTAAATGTAGCTGGCCTTATAAAAGTCTTGGGCTGAGATATAGCATTCCTTGGCACATTCTGGCTTAGACCAATTTCTGTGTGTTTGCTTTGGTGTGTACAGCTTGATTAACTGAGAGGAGCACAGATCCCTCTCTTGTCTTTACAACCTTTTTTCCTCTAATGTTTGTTGATTGACTTATTGTATTAAAGATTCATCATAATTAAGTGCCAGTTTAGAGCTCTCCTTAACTGTGCTTTCAAACAGCCTATGGATAAATTGCACATATGCAAAATACTTCTGTAAAGGCATTCAAATAGCTCTGATATCAGCATGGTAGAACTCTTACAGCTTCAGGACAAGAATAACTGTCTTTGCTCTGCTTTTTGATGACAACCGCACAACTGATTTGCAAAAGCAAGAGGAAGACCAGTTTGAAATAGCCTGGTGAAGAACTATCTATGGTCCGAAGCAAAGTCACAACCTCTGTCTAGCTGGACCTGCCTGGTTATGCCGTTGAATAAAGGAATGAGAGTATGTTGAGTAATAAGGAAAAAAAGCCATGAGAAAAAAAGTAAAGCTAAGTTCTTCCACAGCTTCTGAAAGACGTTATCAAAGTAAGTGCTAAATATCAGCAAAGTGATTTCAGCACCACTGCTGTATAGTTACCTTTGAATTGTGCAAACTGAAGGCTTTCGATTTTGTCAATGACTAGAGCACTCAGAGACATAAATGGAAATATAAGGTGACAAGATTTATTTCAGGCAGAGGGTTGGCCATCTAGGCCCCACCTTCCAGTAAGGTAACAGGTAACCCAGCCAGCCCTCTTTGTCATCCTCCTTTGAGACAGAGATTGAGCACACGTTTGAGAATTGGGAGCTCCTGAGGCCAGTCCCAAATCTCTCTGTGGTCTGGCTGTGAGAGGGGATGTGATGCTAACCAGGGACTTGGGCACGTTTGGTTGCCAAACCTTTAATTTTCTATTGCCACGCTGGCTGTAGGAGCTGTAAGGGTAAACTTACGGAAGCTTAGACAGTACTTTATGCAGCAAATAATTACCACTGCTATCCAGTAGTTTTGTGAAAATGAAAATAACAGTGCCAACAGATAGCTGTTTTGTAACTGCACCTTTTTTGCTGAGTCCTTATGCCTCATTGCTCAGTTAGTTAATCAAAAATCACTAGTAGACTGAATTTTTTATTAACATTAAGAAGTACTTAGTTTTGGCTTTCTGCCTCTCTGCAGACTAGGCATTTCTGTCTGAAATGACACCTCAACACATTTGCTTCCTAAGATGCTTTTCTTCTGGTTTGTGTTTTGTATTCTCCATTGCTTGTAAGACTCACCAGTAAGCAGTATATCCAAAAAGTTTGATGTTGATTTCTCCTCAAACTTAGGATCTGAATTTTAACGTGCCTGGAATTTAAACACAACCTCCTACTCAATCAGTCTTTAAGATTAAAATATTGACTACTAACTCAAAGCAGAGTTTTAAAACGCATGCACTATTCCAATCATGTAATACAGATATGGCTTGATACATTTAAAATTTTGGCAAAACATAAGAATTTTATGTTTAATGCTTGCCAAAATGCTGCATATACTCTCCTGATAGAAAGCGGAATGCTGCTTGCCATTTGAAGCCATTTATTGTTATAAATCAAACCACTGACTCTCAGTTTCCAGACAAAGAAGGAATCACCAATGTTCAACCATTTCCAGTGTAGCAGCTGGAACAGCAGGCTGACAACCCTGGGAGCCTGTGTACAAAGGTTAAGAGTGGGATACTAGAGAAGGCAGGCAGCCGAACAAATGAGACTGCAACCTCAAAGGGCAGCAAGAGAGAGAAAGCCCGGGAGTAGTTCAGAAAGGTAAGTAACTTAGAAAAATGGTTGTGATGGCAAAGGACTAGCCAGGGCGTGCCACTTCCCATACCGGCATTTTAGATCAGCTCAGGAAGGTGCTGCTGAAGGTAGTCTCCCTGGCATTCCCACTTTCCCTGCTGTTGCATGGGTCTGACGGCACTTGCTCCATTGGCATGCCCTAAGGCTAGTTTGAAGTCTAACTCCGTGATTGTATTGTCAGGGATAGCCAGGTCCCCAGCATGGACAATTTAGTGCTCTTGATCTGCTCTTGCTGGGCCTTTCTGCTTGCACAGCCTACTCTGGTGCAATTTCAGGTGCAAGAAGGATGGAAAGTTCAATCAAAATGAGTCCTTCACTGTCCAGCCATGGCCTTTTCTGGCCTTCCCATTCCCACAATACAGTGTCCCTCTTCAATTCCTGCTTGCTGTCAACCTGAGCAACCTGGCCTGGTGGTGCCCATGCAGCTCCATGTGTGGGGCTGTGATTCAATGCTGGAGCTGCAGCCTGACACCCACTGTGCAGAGCCTCTAAACTAGCCATTTAGGTCTCTTCTAGGGAAAGCAAACCTGATTTGAATATGTGTTTATTAATACATCCTTTTGTCTCCCATGAAATGTGAAATACATGTCTAAAGTCATAGCTCTCATTACACCTTCACTTGAGGACTTTGCTGGGAGTAAAAGACTCAGACCTGCAAAGCTGACAAAGCTACACTCAAAATCTTGTTTATGACAAAGGGAAAGCTTACTTTATGTAGAAATAAAACCATGAATTTCTTGAAATCCTAATTAACCATTAGCAGTCCATACCTATTTGTTACAGAAGGAGATATAGTAGCACTTGAATTAAAATTGATATATAGACAATTCTTAGTTTCTGCCCATTTTCCTGGTGTTATGCTCACCCCTCTGCCACTTCTCTGGGTGCTAAAGCTGGCAGTTTCATTCCTGTAACAGTGAGGTTAGAGAGTTGTCATCAGGCAGAGTATTTCTCTGGGAGGAATACAATGTCCATGTTGATGGTTTCTTCTTCCTCACTCTAGGATCCACTTGGGGTCACTTTTATGTTTGCTGACATGCTATGACACCACTTCTTTGTCTTTGTTGGTCTCCACTTCCACATTTTATACAAATTTACTTTATATAGTGCCTTTTACACATGTTAAATACTATTTGTTACTCCTAAAATCTTACTTGTCAAGCTCCAGATCTGTCATGTCTTTAAGTGACCGTTGCTAAGTTGCTAACAGCCATGGAGTCACCAAGCCTGTGCTCCATCTCTTGTCATCTCATGCCTGTACTCCTTTATGCTGCATCCTGCATCTCTGCTTCTTAAGGCTTCTTTTGTCATATCAGGCTTGTATTTCTTTATGGGACATCACTATTTTGGAGTCATAAATATTTCATCCTGCACAGAATAACTGCTTGTTACCGTTATCTATCTAAAAGTGTGGTTGTACCCTACAAAGATAAATGAAAGCAGAACAAATTAGTCATAGAGACCTGGTAAATTAGAGAAATTGCTGTCATATCTAGACCTAATAAAAGAAAGCTGCAGGCAGGTCAAACTGCAGTTCAGGCTGGGCAAGAGCGAGAAGTGTCTCTCCTGAGGATTTTCAAACTCAATACAGAGCTTACAGCCTGTGACTTGCAATGGCAATACTGCAGTGTAGGACTACAGGAGAGTCAAGTGATCTCAGGACCTCTTTGAACTGTTCGGCACCATCCAAGCTCAAAGTTGGGAAAGGAAAAATTCTCCAACGATGGTGGAGACGTGGTCATCTTTCTCTTATGAAGCAATGAGAAGAGGTAGGATAGAGTCATTCACTGACATGTCAAGGTGATGGTTTCTTTCAACATAAAGAAAATAAAGGGTTTCTGAAGATTATTGGAGTAGCATGCTAAAACCAGGGGAAGAAGGGCTTCAGCAGTCTCTCTCTTTTTAGACCCTACTAGCTTTTGTCTTTCAAGGATCATTGAGAGCACACAGGGTTTATGCTGAGCAGCTTCAAGTCTTTAGAGCCAGCACACAGAAATAGAAATAGAAAGAGAATAGTTCAGTTGGAGGGGACCTTCAGAGATCATCTAGTCCAACTGCCTGACCTCTTCTGGGCTAACCAAAAGTTAAAGCATATTATTGAGGGCGTTGTCCAAATGCCTCTTGAACACTGACAGGCATGGGGCATCAGGCACCTCTCTAGGAAGCCTGTTCCAGCACTTGAACACCTTCATGGTAAAGAAATTTTTCCTTATACCTACTCTGAACCCCTGGTGCAGTTTTGTGCTGTTCTCGCATGTCCTGCCACCTGTTACCAAGGAGAAGAGACCGGCACTTCCGTCTCCACTCAGAAAGTTGCAGAGAGCAATGAGGTCGCCTCTCAGCCTCCTTTTCTCCAGACTGGACAGCCCAAGTGTCTTCAGTCTCTCCTCATAGGACATGCCTTCTAGCCCTTTTACCACCTTTGTTGCCCTCCTCTGGAAGCTTTCAAGGACCTTAACTATCTTTTTATTTTTATGGAGGCTACAACTGCACACAACATTCAAAGTGAGACCGCAACAAAGCTAAATACAGTGGGAGAATCACCTCTTTTGACTAGCTGACTGTGTTGAGTTTAATACATCCTAAAAATGAGGTTTCCCTCTTGGCTGCCAGGGTACACTGCTGACTCACATTGAGTCTGTTGTCAGCCAACACTCCCAGATGACTTTCTGCTGATCTGCTCTCCAACCACCCTTCTCCCAGTCTGTACCTTTGTTCAGCATTACTCTGCCCCAGGTGCAGCACCCAGCATTTTTCTTTGTTGAACTTCATGCTGTTGCTAATTACCCAGCGCTCCGATCTATCTAGATCCATCTGAAAGGCCTCTTGTCCCTCCAGGGAGTCATCAGCACTTCCCAGTTTAGTATCATCGGCAAACTTGCTGAGGATGCACTTCACTCCTGCACCCAGATCATTGATAAAAATGTTAAACGGGACTGGCCCTAGAACTGAGCACTGGGGAACACCACTGGTGACTGGCCACCAGCCAGATGGTGGTGATTGCCCCATTTACTGCAACCCTTTGAGCTCTACCATCAAGCCAATTCATCACCCAGTGTAATATCAACCTGTTTATCTCACAGTTGGATAATTTATCCAGAAGGATGCCATGAGGGATGGTATCAAAGGCCTTACTGAAATCCAGGGATATTATGTCCGCCACCTTCCCTTCATCCACCAAGCGGGTGATGTCATCATAGAAGGAGATCAAACTACTAAGGCAGGAATTTCCCTTGATGAATCCATGTCGACTATGCCCGATAATAGCTTTGTTCTTTAAGTACCCTTCAATATCCCCTAGGACAATCTTCTCCCTAACTTTTCCAGGGACTGAGGTTAGGCTACAAGCACTGTAGTTTCCTGGGTCTTCTCTCATGTGCTTTTTGTAGATGGGTATAAATTTGGCTAGCTTCCAGTCAGCAGGGACCTCCTTAGACTCCCATGACCTGTGACAAATTGCTGAGAGGGGTCCAGCTGTAACTTCTGCTAATTCCTTCAGCACTCTGGGGTGAATCCTGCCTGTCCCCATGGACTTGCGAATGTTGAACTGATACAGCTCTTCCCTTGCGATTTTGGTGACCACAGATGGAAAGTCATGGTCCTCCAACTCTGAGGTCCAGGCAGCCCAAGATCTGTTGTTACTATTAAATACTGAGGCAAAAAAAGCATTAAATGCCTCTGCCTTTTCCTCCTTCTTACTTGTTAGGTGAGCATCTGCTCCAAGTATCAGTCCAATATTTTCCTTCAACCTCCTCTTGTTCTTGACATACTTGAAAAAACATTTTTTGTTGTTTGACACCACACTGGCCAGTGTCAACTCAAGCTGGGCTTTGGCTTTTCTCGTTTTCTCCCTGCAGATGCGAACTGTAGCTCTGTACTCTCCCTGTGAAGCAAGTCCTTGCTTCCAGAGGTTACATAGTTTCTTCTTCTGCCCTGAACTAGGCGGAGTTCCCTGTTCATCCAGGCTGGTCTTCTGTCTTGCTTGTTTGACTTGTGGCACAGTGGGATTGCCTGCTCCTGGGCTTTTAAAAGGTGGTTCTTAAAAAGCTATCAGCTTGCATGGACCCCTAAACCCTCTAGAGCAAATTCCCAAAGGACACTGCTAGCTAGCTCCCTGAGAAGCTTAAATTCTGCTCTCTTAAATTCCATGGTCAACTCTGCTGCCCTTTTTTCTCCTTACACAAAATATTTTGAACTCAACTAATTCATGATTGATGTGGCCCAGACAGCCACCTGCCATCACCTCTCCCACTATTCTTGAACAACAGATCCAGGAGGGCTCCTTTCCTAGCTGGCTCACTCAGTACTTGTGACAGAAAGTTATCTTCAACATGCTTTAGGAATTTCCCAACCTTCCTTTTTGCACCAGAATGATATCCCTAGGATACCCCAATGCTTCGGACTCCCAGATGCTTCTCAGTCTCCCCACCTCTTCCTGAAGCTTGGCCACCAGGCAGAGTCATTCATCTACCTGGGAACACCTCTCACAGGTGTTCTTGCTCTCTCCCTCCATCTCAGGAAGTAGCACCAAGCACACCACACAGCCTGAGAGGTGTGGTTGTGTGAACTGACTGGAGCTCCATCTGGGTGGTGGCAATGGTCCTACCAGGTGCTGGAGGAGCAAAAGTGGAAGGCATGGCTTTCTGTCTAGCTGGTCATCATGTCTGTGCCTCCTTGCTGCCACACACCTGACAGAATGTTGTTTAGTGTGTTGCCGTTGGCTGGGGAGGCCATCAGGGCTGCAGCCCTCGCCTGCTAGTGAGCAGAGCAGGCAGGCAGAGCAGACCGCCTGGTGACAGTGACAGAGCGCCCACCCTTCTCACGCCAATGGCTGTGCCAATGTCCCTGTCCCTGGGGTGGGCTCCAAGTGGCTTCCCAGCATTTGAACTCACCACCCACTTAGCCGGCTGTGCCCAGCTCTCGACGGGACCTCTTACGACACCAGCCTCCTGCTGGCTGGTCTCCTGCTGACCTGCCCCTCTACGTACATGGCACACATGGTATGCACCTCGAGAGTGTCGGGGCTCAGGAACCCCCTCAGACACTTTGTGAGCCTCATGCTCTGCTCCGCACGGCAACTGCTGCTTCCACTGCTGCCCTTACGAGTGAGAAAAAAGGTCTCTGATTTCCCATCTTTACTATGGAGTGTGTTCTCAGATGTCATCAGCCACTTTCCAGTTGTATCTTTTTATTTTCCTTTCCTACCACTAGGATATGAGTACCAAAGCTACTGCCTATGGGCTTTTCTGAACCTCCCACATGCACCTCTGACAAATTCAAATTTGGTTGTTTTCTATGGACTGGGGAACCCTGTTAGGGATAAACATATAAGAATGTACTTAAGTCCACCTTTTTAGCAAAGCACTTAAGCATACATTTCTATGAACTTCGTCTCAGTGGGAGAGGATCACATGCTTCTGTGCCTTGTTGAACAAGGTGATATGTCAGTGCACATGAAACGCTTGCTCGAGTTTGATGCTAAATCAGTATCTTAATTGGTTGAAAATCTACAGCTTTGCTTGGAGCCTTTTTTTCCTACAGAAAACCTTTGGCTGGACTGGGATGAGTCACTGAATGCAACTGTGCTTATTGCCGTCAAATAACGTAAAAATCACCAGTCAGGAGGGCACAGCTAGCTTCTGGTTAAACCAGTAACAGGTATAAATGATAATTCATATCAAGAGTTACACTAAAATAGAACAGGACCTGGTTTAAATTCAGCTTCTTTTTGGGAAAAAAATAAAGAAGAGAGGGCTGTGAGCTAAACCTATGACTACAGTGGCCAGAGGAGGATTCCTGGGTAGGAAATACAGATGAAGCAGCCCAGAAATTAGTGATTTCCTTCAGAAAAAAGTCATGGAAATCTGCTTCTTACTGTCAAGAAGGAATTGACAGAGACTAAAAGGAGGCTACAGGATCAGAGACTCCTGAGTACGGAAGTACTTCTGAGTGGCATTCAGAGTTATAAGTAATAAACACAGCATGCCACAAGTCAAGGTTATTTGAAATTTTTTATATCAAGGCATATTTTGATACAGCAAATGTGTTTGACAGAATTTAGATTAAGATGCAATGGACTTGGATGTGTCAAAATGTATTGGTATGGAAGACGGGTTATCTTTCAAAATATACATCTATATATACAGTTATAAATACAGAACCTCTCAGACAGAGGTCTGTCTCACTAAGTTTATTTTTAACCTGGCTATGATGCTTTTCACTTCATGAATTATTGTACAGTGTGGGGTTTTCTGATAGTGCTAGAACACTGTCCTGTTTCTTCCCAGTTTACATGTTGCGTCAGGACTGGCTGAAAAAGTTTTCTGTACCTATACAATAAATTATTAAAAGTCTGTCAGCTTCTGTGCTCAGGCATGGCACAAGGGCAGTCAGGCCCTTACAGGGCTCTTCCTTTACGCTCCTCTTTGGCAACTGCACACTGAGAAAGGGGAAACAGCTTTCAGCACAAACTGAATTTAAAAATACTTTAAAAAGTCCAGTACAGCTACAAATTAGGGAAGAGAGGTCCTGAAGCAATATTGCAGACTGCAGGAAACTTTAAATATCTGTAAAATGTGGACGGTAAGTGGAACAGAAAAAGTACCAAACCTGTGAAAATGCCCAGTCAAACCACCCAGGCAACTTTATCTGAGCCCTCTCCGGTGCTGCCTTAGGCAGGAAAACAGAAAACCCAGGCAACTTTATCCATCCATCACTAAAATGCCTTGTTTCATTAATTACCTTGGGTCGCTTCAAAGAGCACAGCTTGTACCAAAGCCAGGGGAAAGCATCTCTTGGGGAAGAACATTGAGCTCTTTTAAAATTTGCTGGCCTATGCTTTCATTCTGAGGCTCAAACAGCTGCTACTGTTTCTGAGGAGCCTCAGCTTCATGAAGTGCAACTGAAAAGTTTATTTTATCAGGTCTACACAGGGCACCTGAGGTTTCTTCATATTGCCTTAGCATACTATGTGCATATAGTAACCGTATCCTGAGATATGGCAGGTTGGAAGGATCTGAAGTACAGCTTCTGTCCAACACTCCTTCTTTGGAGATAGACAGCTATTAATGTGAGCAGAGGGAAAAGCCATCTTTGCTCCCTGGAGCCCTTTCTCCCCCTTTTCACAGTCCACAGGCTTACTGGACTCTACGTCTTTTCACTGAGCCAGATTCACTACTTTCCTATTTAGCTTCAAGATGGATATCTTGGTCAGCTACCTCTCTGTTTCCTACAGCCAGCTTCCTATCCCTCTGGCATGTCACTGGCTTAACTCTCTTAGTTTCTACTATACGTAAAAGACAGGAGCAAACAGGCAACTTTTGTCAGGGATCATGGGTTGCGTTTGTCTCTCTCATGTAGTGGCTGATACTGGCATTGTGTTTACAACTCTGTATTGATTATCCAGCTAAAGAAGACCTACCAGCCTTGAATTCCTTACAAATTACCTCCTGGAAACTGTTCAATTCAAAATCATCATAAGGGTTTTCTGTATCTCAGGTTCTGAAAGCCCACCATTGATCAGGACTGGAGAATCCCTAAAGCATAACACGTGGGAGGTAAATAAAGTATGGGAAGTTTATAAACAAAGAACACAAAATCCATTTTTCCTTTCCATGTGCTAAAAAGGGGAAAATGAAAAAAAAAAAAAAAAAGTTTCTTTCTGCCTTGTTTTAAATGTCCCAGTGTGTGAACACATCAGTTACTCCAGGCACAAGTTAAAAGAGGGGCTGAAAATACAAAACCTATAATGGATGTCTAGACTCAGAATCACTCCCAACACCTTAATATTATTGCCCATGTATGGGAACAAGACGGGTATGTCCACATTCGTTCAACAGCACATTCCTCCACATATTCTCTTATTTGTTTTACTCCACACAAATGAAGCTCTCCAGCCACTTTACAGACATATAATTAGTCAGTTCCCTACCCTGTAAAACATTTTATGTGGAGATGTCTCAAAAGGCGTAGGACTGAGGCATGACTTTTATAGAAAGAAAAAAAATGGTTGACCACAAGGAGCAAATTAAAGTAATAGTTAAAAAATGAACTGCTAATTCAACCACATCTTCAATGGAAAATTCATATTACAATGAAAACACCAGCATATTTCTTTCTCCATTGTGAGTTTAACTTGGAACATCACCACGGCTTTAAAACTGGATGAAAAGCAAAGAGTTTTGGAGTGAGAATTTCTAGCATCTGTTTTGCTATGGCAGTGCTACAAGGGAAAAAAAACCATTGTGTTGAAAGATAGCTGAGGATGTTTGGCTCAGTTTTCTGACCTTGATCTTCATGTTGACACTATGAAAATCTGATCACTCTACCCTAATTTATTTTTACTTAGCGCAAACTGTTCTTTCACTCTTTCTAATAACTTCTGGTATTATTTGAGAGACATTTCCAGGCCCACAGTATGACAGTCAGGTCTCGCTTTTTAACTACAGGTTACAGGATGTATAGTTTGGAAGATGTCAAAATAAATAATAATTATGCTACAGTTTAAACTGACAATTGCAATCCCTAACTCCCTTGCATAGTGCTAACTTATTCTGAGATAAAAGCCTAATTCAGTACCTTCTGCCACAGTGACACTCGCTCACCGTTGAATTGAATGACTTTCCATTCAGTCCCTATGATAATGGGCAAATCCTGATGGCTTGATTCATGCAGGCGTGAATGAGCCACTGAAGAGGATTTGTCCCCATGTATTTATAAGAAGCTGGTAAGATCCTGAGTTAACCTCTGGACCTGAAGAAGGATGTATGAACTGTAAGGGCAATTATTACCTAAGGGTAGAAATTCATCCTAGCTTAACAACTCCCTCAATGTGCATTTTCAGGATTTTGCTCACCAAGAACAGTTAAAAAGTAGCCAGAATACAGTTCATAGGTAATAGGAATCTTACTGATATGTTAAATGTTGTGGAGGGTGTTGTTCTTGAATCAAAGATTGTGATACTACAATGGTTTCCACTGCATCGCAGACAGATTTTATATTTGCAGACTGCAGGTTATCTAACAAATAAGAGTTGAATCTTGGCCCTTGTGATATCAGAAGTGACTGGTCACATGTTTTCACTCATAAGTTTTACCATTGGATTAATGTCTTCCAAAAGACTAACATAGTTTTTGCTCTTTTCAAAATATAATGTGGTTTTATCAGTTAAATACTATAAGATTTCAGTTGTCTGCTGAAACCTCTATTGTTTTCTTGAGTCTGCCTGCTAGAATGTCATGCTAGCACTGAGTTTCAGCTTTAACAAGAAGCAGAATGATGGGATTTTATATCAGCCACTGCAGTTAATGGTTTTGTTAGCATGTCTTCACAATGTAGCTATAGTCTCATTAAATGCAATTTTAGCTGAAAACAATTGCCCAGTGACAGCAACAAGGAGAATACAAGCAAAAAAATTTTACTTGAAAAATGGGTAGATTAAGTAATTGATTTTATATCCTAGTGATCTATAGAAAAAGCAGTGGAAGTTGTTCAAATACAAATAGGAAAGAATTAATTTCTTCACATGTACAACCCATGTTGATCAACTGGGCCTTAATAACCACCCAGAAGTCAGACCACCACAAAGTAGTTTTTAGGAAATCATTTTCCTGGCAATCCATTTCCCTTCCCCAATACAGGTACATTAATGAGAGAAGTTATTTTTGAAGTGACCGGGGAGCAAGATGGTTTGGTGGTCCATAACCTTAACTGTGCATGCAATTCTGATCAGTTTAGATCAATTCATTAGATGGAGAGCTTTGCTTCTGCACCTGGCCAGTGTTTCCTGTTGTAACCAACTAAGTTCTGAGTTCCTATCTGGACTAATCATGGACTAGATAATTTCTGTATCTTTGCCACCTCAAGGTCAGTATTCAGGTCAGTGTGTATTGAGGGTGCTTGTTATACACTGACAGAATCAGACTCCCTAACAAGATGAGCCTGTGGTGCTTTAATTTATTATATGGAAGTTTCCTTTTCAACAGCCAGCTTGTGCAGGAGCAAGGAAGCCCAGGTTTGCTGCTCCTCCCAAGCAGCTTGCTTGTGCATGTTCTGGGCTTAAACCCGAGGGGAGCCTTGTGTGACTTAGGATATCCATTCAGGTATCCCACTTCTTGGTGGAGAGAATATATCAACTGATAGTTGTTTAAGCTATGAGTACCATCTCTAACCAGTGCAAAAGCCTAGCCTAACTCCCACAAAGAAAGCATGTGGCTGTGCTCAGAAAAAAATGTGCAAAAAGGTACTTCTGCATGCCTGTGTTCCCAATGGTTAAATTTTGGATACAGCCTTGCTTTCATTGTTTCCTATTAGCTAGATCTCAGTGGAAGATGTTTTGGGTACCCCATGTGAAACCTAAAACACACCATACACGAGGTCACTGATTAAACTTCTGGATTCCAGTTGAGCCAAGCACCTAAAATCTGGCAGTCTGGTGCCATCCAAATCCCTTACTGGAGTCACACCTGATGAGCCACAGAAATTGCTGCAGCTCAGCTGGAGATCAGGGCCTCCTGTTATTGTCCTGTTTCTTTACCCCTGGTTTACTAGAGAGTGTGCAACAGGGAGCTTATGGGGGCTTTTCTGAAGTCTCTGACATCACTAAAAAGCATACTGGTGTTTTGTCTGAAATGAAAAAAATAGATGTCTATCTGCAAACTAAAACTAGCTGAATGACTGGCTTTGACCATGGACCTTCCTTTTCCAAGGTAAACAATGCAAAGGTAGATCTTGCCCCATCTTTTATTGTGAGAGGTAAGTGTGAGAGACTTCATTTTTCCCATCTCTGCCCATTCAGACAATTTTCTCCTCACAGAAATCAGGCAAAAGAGTAACTCAGGCATCTAAGTCCTATGCAGAAGATCTAACAAAAAGATCACAAAAATAGATTATCCTTAAGCAGTCTGTGGTTGCCTTGTGGTGTGAGAATCTACCACCACCCCTTGCCCTCATACCCAACTGCTACTCTAACCTGGATGCCCAGAAGGAGTGATTGCCAGGGTGTCTGTGGCATCTTGCTTGCATCTGCCTGGTGGAGTTATCACAAGTTCCAAAGGAGGCAGAAGGAGGTGGAAACCTATATAAACATGCAGTGCATGAAATTCTGCAGTAGCCATGCTTTGACTTCGACGTTATCTCCTCTTCATTCCACTCACATCACCCTAACCATGTCTGAAGGTGGTTTTGCTGCCAAACCATCTTTCTTGTAATTTAATTTTTTTCTACTACCGAGATGAAAATCAGCATACATCAATGTAGACACTGATATGCTTTCATATACATATTCTGCTTAATGTAACTTGAGGCACAAAATCTGGAAACTTAACTAAATTCCAAATTCTGCCGGCCCTGGCAGACCGCAAGCTCCCTGCCTGTCTTTCCTTAAAGAAGACTCTGTTTGAATAGATCTAAGAAGTTGCAAAGGTCATCCCTTGGTTAACTTCGACACCTGAAAATTGCAGCCATTTCTCATTTGAGTTTTCCAGGTTATTGTACTACGCACACTGCTGCATTTCCATAGAACTATAAACACTGATTAGGTGTTTCCAACAAAAAGATGAGTGCTTATCTGACTGTAGGGTCAGCTTTTACTATTGCACTGTACCGAAGGAAGGGCAAGGGTTTGTCTCAGTTCAGCTAACTAGGCAATAAGATGCATCTCTGTTTATTGGGGAGCCAGCAGCTCTGAGAAAGAGAGAGTGTGCTGGAAGGGCTTTAGTCCAGCACCTCCTTGTGGCACTGTGTTCCTGCATGCCTGTGTATATGCAGGTCCGTGCACAGGTGTGGGACTGTGTGGGTTACTCCAACGTATTAAAGTTATGGTTATTGTATATGGAGAAAAGATACATAGATATATAAATGACAAACGAGAAATGCAGGCTAGAAAAGCTGTGTATGTTCTACAGGACTAAAAGTGAGAGGTGGATTTTTTTCTCCTTACTATCATTTCTGTGGTAAATTGTTAGTCAATTTAATTTACAGTACTCATAAGAAATGCCAAAGATATATTTCTCTAATCCAGATGGATCAAAAATAAAGTGATACAATGTACTTGGAATTTTAATATCAAGGATAAAAACACTAAAACTTTAAAAAGAATCAACATAGTACACTACCCATGCTTTATGCATTTAATTTATCTGCTTAGTACAGAGGCAGCATCTGTTTTCAGTGAGTTGCTTTTTTTTTTTTTTTTTCCTAACTCAGCAGCTGGGATAAATGAAATAGTAGTCAAAGACCAAATTAACAGTTTCAGGGCCACAAGTCTGCTGGAATGAAGGGAAGGGAGGACAGTTCAGGAGGACAGTGACAGGAGGAATTGTAACCTCCAGATGTCCCCATAATAACTCCGAGGCATACAGTTTCATAATGTGGTATGTATTATGCTCCACAGTAGACTGCTCTATCTCTGACAAGTTTCTCACAGTGCTGCTAATTCTTCTGTTATCCCTTTCCTCCCACAGAGCTGCAGAGAGGAGACGAGTGAAGGAGAGGTTCCTTCGAACCCACTGCACATCACCGATGCTGGCAGCTCCAAACAAGACACGGGCCACAGTGTTACGATAGGAATAAACCTGCCTAGCTCTGCTCTGTAACTGGAGAGCCAAGCATTTTGGCCTCAAGTCACGTTCTTAAGCTTCTCCCTGGATTCCAGCTTCCAAAATACCAAAGTATAAATTCTCTTCTTTCTTCTTTGCTCTCCGGCTCACCACCTCAACCCTCCCAGCAGCTGAGAGCAAAGAAGCTACACGAGCAGTAGGGAACGAGTCTGACTAGAAGAAATGACAGAGCTGGGCAGAACAAAGGTGAGATGAGCTTCTCAGTCCTCAGCAGGCGGCTGTTAATGCACTCAGGAGATGCATTCAAGAAGAGGAGCCCCTGTCTGCTGAGTAAGGCAAGGAGGAGGGACCAGGAGTAAATGGATTGGTATGGAAAGGTATTTGTGGGTGCATGGCTGAGTGGAGAGAGCGACGGGCTGGAATGACTGACAACAAGGAATAGTGTAACGAGTTTAAATTGACTTTATTCTAATGAAGAAATTTCATTGTGTTTTTAATCATTCCAATTTAAATATTCAAGCTCTTACCACACTGGATTGTCCTGACTAGAATCAGGGCACTATTATGGCTTGGATAAACAAATCTCTCTATGCAAATACCCTTTCTAGTCTTGCATTTTCTGTCGGAGGGTCTGAACCTTTCTTACACTTAGATCTCTTCATACTGCCAGAGAGATGTAAAAAGAGCAGAATAGAATTGAGAATAATACCCAGAATATTCTTCATTTCCTGCTCTCAGTGTCTGTATGGCACTGCGGAGCACTTGTTGCTGGTTTTCACCTTAGAGAGGGTTATCTGCTTTAACCATGTCACATTGAAGTGGAGTCAAAGTGTCTGACTCCCTAACCCTCAATTACTGTACCCTTCACACTCACACTGTGAACCAGTCCTTTAAGGGTGCAGCCAGGTCCCCAGCAAAGAGGATCCCTCTGCAAGGAGCTGGAACACTTTAGATGAGAAGCCCTACATAAATGCAAGATGATAGTGCTGATAGCATTCATTACCTTGCAGTTATGCATTGCAGGGGTAGGAGATGACTGAATGATCTCAGAAACAGCATTTGCAGTAATAGCTTTGCACAAAGAGGTCACTTAGAGATAAAGTGGCAGTTAATTCAAAACAGAATTTCAGACTCAGCTTTGCCTTTTTCCCCTTCTTTGAAAGAAATGAGAGGTGACACAATTGGATTAGGTATACATTTTAGGCTTTTCAGAAAACAGGATATTATTTACCCAAAAGATTGTAATAGTTCCAAGCTGATAAATGCAGTACATTGTTTTTGGAATGCGTATCAATTCTTAAAACAAATACTATTTACCAGAAATTTTGTTGAAGCTCCGTTGGACTATCCACAGTCTATTAGGTAAATATGGGCTTTGTAGTACTATAGGAAAATGTACATTTTTACAGAAGCTTTGTAAAATTTGGCAACTCCGTCCAGCCCAACCCTCTTTATTTTATAAAACTCTTGAGGTTCATTTTTTATGACTCAATTGCCAAAGTCCACAAAACTTGGCCTGCTCTTAACATGACAGTAAAAGAGCGAGGGAGATAGGGATATACTTTGATTGGCAAATGAGTCAGGAGCGGAGATATAAAAATGTGAGAGTCTGAAGTGAAGTAGCTCTAGAAACCTGGAAGGAGCAAAGGACCCTTTCCTTCTCCAGCACTATGTTATCTGGGGTCACAGGAGTGGAAGATGTGTCTGGTCTACCATGGGAAGTGTGAACAGCTCATTTGTAGAAAGCACCTTCGTTCCCATGGGCACGCATGTGCACAAAATACATATGCTATCTAACATGACTGTGTGTATACAAATTTATGTTTTACACACAGGTGCATATCTCAATGAAGATATAGATATAGACTACAATTAATTTAATTGGCTTTCATTTCAGAAACCACTGGCAACAAGTACAGTAGCTCTTCTGGGGTGGACCACTTCTCTCAGCCCTCTTTTTCTAGCAGCCAGCTAGTTTCATCTTTGCTGGAGCTCTGTGAAATGTTTTATTTGCTATGGAGCTACAAATCAGGAAGGATTCACCTGCTTTGGAGTGTGCTTCCAAAACCAGAACTGGCAGGACATCTTATAATGTGCTGAGTCCAAATACTGTCTTGCCAATGCTGGAATTATATTGTCTCACTCCATTTTGATAGCTCCAGATTCCTGGAGGTCCAACTTATTGGAAATCTAGAGTGACTTCCATGAGTTAGGCCTGATGTCCAAGCCTCATAAAAATTGGAGTGGCTCGCTGTGTTCTTCTGGACAGAGTGGGTGCCTTTTTGGCCAGCCTGTTTTGTCCTGCAGGATGGAAAGCCACGTCAGGGCCCACTGTGTGGCCAGGACCAGATGTCAACAGTTGAGTGTTGCCCTCTTGCTGTCCAAAGTGAGCAGTCAGGTGGGAAATCAGAACTCTCCTCAGAGAGAGACTTAACTGCGTGGCTCTCTGAGCTGCCTGTCTGCAGTCTGTGTCCCCCACCTACACCTGGCTCAGTAGCATCTTACTGATGTTATTCAGTGGAAACCTTATAGATTCAATCAGTATATAGTTCTTTCCTGCTTCTGCTCTCCTGTGGAAAGCACCCCCAACCTCCTGTGTCCAAGTACAGGATGACACTAAAGGATAGCTCTTGGAGGCAGTCCTCTAAGGTGTTTTTGGGTGACTTTTCAGGCTACTGATTTGCAATGATGAAGAAATCTCACTACAGATCAGCTGGGAAATATTCAAGGAAGTGATACAAAACAAAGGAAGTTATTGGACAGCACACTTAGCTAAGGACAGTATAGACAAGCAATAAAACAGGGCAATGTGGGGAAAATGTAAACAAGCCAAGTCTAAAGGGAAACAAAAGAAGTGAAAGTATCTTGCAGAAAACTAGCAAATCACTCCAAGGCTGGGCAAGCAGAGAAAGATCTGGAGAAAGATCCAGAAAACAAGATACAAGAGCAGTATACTAAAGGTGAATTTTTGTGGAGATATGTGGAAATACATTTGGGCCAAGGATACCAGTGATTACAAAAAAAAAAAAAAATTGGTGAACTGCATACCACAAGGGTATGTGGTGAAGTAAATATGGAGGGAATATTTTGAAGCCTACTGTAGCCAGGTTTAGAAGCTTGCAGTCCACCCTGAAATGCAAACACAGTAGACATTCTTAAATGCGCATTAACTCAGTTCCTTCATCAGAAAACTCTGCTCCAAGAAAGAGTTAAAAGCAGATGTCCTGCAAGAAGAGATAAATAGCACGATTGACCTTTTAGAAGCTGAAGCAACATATTCTACCAAGGCAGAAAAAAAATCTGAAAAGGTATACTGGAGCAAGTGGAGGTATGAGGTAGCTGAATAAAGAAAATAGCTGAATGAACCCTGAGGAAAAGAGTTCTTTTCATTCCAAGCAATCCAGAGGTATAAATTCATTGTCCTGACGAAATCAATTGTCAACAGGCTGCAGTTAGCTGCAGAATAGGTGGAAAAGACAGCATGACTTCAAATCAGGTTGTGTTGCACTGGCTAAGGTATTTACTCCAGCAGTACACGGGAAAATTATGGATAATGGAGGCAAAAGAGTGTGTGTTATTTATCATAGTATTTGGCTGACATATGTTATAAGAAGTTGAAGAGTCATAGGGAGATCTGCATAAATGCACTGATAAAAGCTTTTCTTGAAATACTGCACAAGAGTGCCATAAGGATTTATGGGGGTTAAAAATTACTTCATATAAAAATGTAGTGAATGACAGAACAGTATGAATTTAACACCCCTCCTTTCGCTTTTAATCAGGAATTACAAATAGTAGATGTATTAGAGAACAAAGTCACTGCCTAATGTTAAGGTCCATATGCAGGTGCAATTGCGTATCTGACAGATATTCTCAGGTAACATACAAAACCGGAGGAATTATTTAACAGTGATTGTCATGCAGATAAATTAGTTGCAGCTTGGAAAAGAAGATTATAGAACAAGCAGATTACTGTGTGTACCTTGTAAACTTTGTTTTTTTGCTGGGTGTTCTGTTGTGTTTGAGATTAAAAGTATTGCATTAATGAGTAATGTTTAGTGTCAAATAACATGTATCCAGACAGCACACAAACAGTATGACTTTGTAAACTGAACAATATAGTCAACAAAAGTAGATAAACAGGCATTAAAAGGCTGAAGTTTGAACAACAGCAGAGGTGAAGTGAAATTATTTGAAGACAAATGAAGAAACTGGAAAGAGGGCAGGAGGTGAAATCAAGGCATGGGAACAGCTAAACCTGGAAAGATTATGACGGTGGGAATACTGTAGAAATCAGATAACAGAATGTCAGAGATAGTCATGCAAATGCAACCAAGGTCAGTTCAACAAGAAATGGACTGAATGGGCTGGTCTGAATAGGTTCATCGAAGTGGGCTGGTGCTCTGTGCAGGGATGTAGTCAAACTGGACTCAGTGGAGGAACAAGCAGCAATGCTGTTCAGTTCCTGGTGTCTGCTGAGAGCTGGGAAATGCAAGGAGAGAAGGCATTTAAAGAAATCATGGCAGCTTGCCTGCAAAAATGCTGATGCATAAATTAAGGCTACAGTGTAACTTGTCTTTGGTCTTCTGTGCACTGGTGGCTACTTTTTACTGAAGCCTTCCTATTTGCTTCTAGAAAGCCTATTTCAGATTTTCATGCAGCTTGTGACTTGAAAGCTGTGTTTGAAATCCCTGTAAGACCAACCCATAGGAGATAAAATGAGAGCTGAATATTAAAAAAATACTCAGCAGTGTTAAGAGACCGTATTGCAACCAAATTTTTTCTGCCTGCAGCTTGGGACCAAACGAACTTGGCACCTGAAACCAAATGAAGGCTGTAGAGTGCGTGTCTTCATAGATTAGACCTACTGAAACAGATATATTTGCACTCGCAGAGACCTTTGGATGGCCCTAGTCTTTATTGTGGCCTATAGGGAGACTGGCTTTTCCTGTCTGTACAGTATCTTTCAGACATATTTTCCATGAATGATAAAATCAGGAGAATGTGTGGGGCTATATGAGGCCACCTGGGTGCTATATCTTAACAGCAGACATGGAATTTTGTTTCTGGATTGTCTTTGGCTTTGAGTGCTGCTAATCATCTCCGTTCTCATGCATAGTCTGTGGTCTTTAAAGCCCTGTGAGAGCATTTTCAAGCATGGATGCCTGTAGCTCAGCATCAATATCCACATTTTAAGGCTCCTACAAATATCCTGCTTTTGAGAAATGCAGAGCATCTAATGCACTTGGCACTGACTTACCTAACCTTTTAGGAAACCACTTAACTTATGGCAGTGGGTGGGAATATGCATTCTTTTACTTCTTAAAAATTTGCTTGAAGAAAGCAAGTATCCCAAGCAGAAGACACTCAAAGTGACAAAATAAAAACAGTTTCCTGTTGTGTTGTTTGTTGTGTTGCCATGTCTGGAAGACCTTGTTTTACCATGTGTCAATAGTTTTCTATGTAACACAGGAGTTCCTGAGGAGTATAACTTTCTGGTATGAATATGGTAGTGTCAACAATTCTCATTAAAAGAGGCTTTTGCTTAGTTTGGTATCTCCCAGTTCAATCTCTCCTCTCTTTATCTGTTGCCATTTGCAAGCCTAAACAGCCAAAACTTGCAAATATTAAAATCAGGACAGCTCTGAATTGTTTTCCGTGCTTTTAATTTTCTGCTTTACATGATGGATGGTAGGATTTATTATAGCTCAGAGGAACAAAGTAGTTGCTATACAATCTGCCCCAGGCAAGCTGTCCTGGCAACGGCTGAAAAGTAATAGCCATGGTCCCTTAAAAGATGTTGCTCAGATTTTCTGAAAGAATTCACCTTTGGGGCAGGTAGCAAGCATGGAAAAATGCAGCCCCAAAGGTCAGCATTTTGCAATGCTTATGGCATATGAAAATAGGAGGTTGTGATGGAAACTATGGTGCAATCACGGTGACAGTGGGTGCGACCAGCACCCCTGTGCCATCTTCTTGTCATGAAGTGTACATTACCTTCCACTGTAATGTCATGGATTATATTTTACTTGCTCTCAAAGCTGAGTTCAGTAGATAAATGATGACAACTCTGCTTTCTACCGAATCTGATCTTAAAAATGAGGCTGTTTAGCACTGTCTGGACAAATGTTTGCTCTTTGCTCTTGGAAAACCACTTTCCTAATCTTTTTTTGTAGTTGAAATGCCATGATCTGGAGACAATAAGCTTGGGGATAGTCTTTCTACATATGGCCTGTACCTCAAACTCTGTACCCTTCCCTCTATTACTCTCTTTGTGCACTTTTAGTAGTGTTGTAGGTTCTGTCAACCTTAATATTTGTCTGTAGGCTTGGTTGATAATCCCCTTTGATAAGGTTTAGCAAAGTACACATTTCAGTTCTTTTCAATTAGCCAGAAGTTATTTTCCAGGAAGACACATTTAAAATGCACAAAAGTACTCACTTAATTTGGTCTGCCTTTTTTTGGAATGTTTTCTGAGAGGTCGTCTAGTCTGAGCATCTGAAGCTGGTAATAGTAATGCCATATTTTTTGTCTCAGATAGTTACAGGATTGTACAGCTTAAAGAAATTCAGCAAGAGCAAGTCCAGAATGGGTATTCTCACAAGGCTTTTATTGCTGCTCATGAAAATGAAATTCCAAGCAAAAAAAAAATCAATTATTTCTCAAGTTGCTCCAAAGTGGAGGTCCATTAAAACATTGTTGAGTTTCAAAGGTGAGAAAAAGCTAACCCAGCTGCTGGATTCTAACACAGACCGTCAGTGCTAAGAAACTTGTTTGACAATTAGAGATTGTGGTTCTACTGGGGAGAATTCATGGTGGACTCTCTAGATTCAGTGACCTCAAGTAACTGAAATCTGACTAGGACAGATTTCCCTTCCCCTTTCTGTCATCTAAGGTGTGCTACTGAAGGTATGTGACGGGACATAGCTATGAGGTATCAAACATGAGTTTCTCTTTGACTGAGGAATATTCTTCATGCCATAGAAAACACATCAATAGAAGGAAGGGATCCAATGGCTGAAAAACTGAGGCTTTCCAACATTTCCCAGAAGGATTTCTGGTCATCAGAGTGGCTCTAACTGTAGCTACTGAAATTCATACTCTCCAGAATCATGGCTTGAGTAGAAGCCACAGGAACATCAGGGGGATTGACCATCCTGGATGATGTGGAGGAAAATGTTAGATCAGAGGAAATTGCTTCCTTTTCTAGTGGTCAATGGTTCTTGCCACTGACTGCTTTCAGCCCTGCTTCTCCCAGAATCCCCTGGAGCAACTATTCTGGACCATACACCTTTGTCATTTCTTACACTGGAAATTCTGCTTATAACTGAGAAAAAATTTCAGAATTGGGTGCTGCAGAGCATACTTCTCCATGGCTAAGGATTCGATCCTATTACAACAAAAACAATGTTATATTAGAGCAACATCTTGAGTGACCTCTAGAGCTGTCTGCTCTTGTTCTTATAAGGAGGAGTATGGAAGTGGTACAGAAAGCATCTTTGCCTGCTGGGGTGCTACCACCAGTGTAAGCAGATCGTTCCCACCGAGAGGTTTATGCGTCCCGGTGGCTCACAATGCAGCAAACTAAGCATGCACCCAAGGCAGAGTCTCAGAAAGCAAAGACATGTGGCTGGGTTCCAGGAATCTGAGGTGAATTTTGGCAGCTCCAGACATCTTGACCAGATCGGGGAAAAAAAAAACCCTCTTGGATCTGAAGCCCATTTTCATTTTCACTCTGGTGTGGAAAGTCAGTTTGAATTTGAATTCCTGCTTATGAATCTGTCCCGTCTCTGGGCTAGAACCAAAACCAGAGGAGGCTTATTTCCAGAGTCAGGGAGAATGCAGCCAAAAGTGCATGGGAATGAGTGGCTTTTCTTGGGATGTGGGGGGGGTCTCCAGATTTTTCTGCCACCTGGTCTTCCTTTCGACATCTTGGGCAGTAACGTGTCACTGCTTCTGTCATCAAGAAACAACACCTCTGGGCAGGAGCTTAAATGTAGAAGGTCAGGTTCACCATCAAAGTCCTTCTATTCCTACCCTGACAGCAGCCTTGCTGAGGTGCTGAAACCCCGAGCCAGTCAGATGAAGAACACCTTCCCTAATGTGAACAGATAAGCCACATCTCAGCAATTGCACTGTTCACAAAGCCAAGTTATTTGAGCTGAAGTTGAAGCTTTTGAAAGCACTAACTGCTGTGGTAACACAGTTTCCAGGAAGGTCACTGCTTGCTTCATTGAGAACAGAGCTAGGCCCTTCTCAGCCAGATCCTTCCGTGTGAAACTCGTCAAGTGGAATAAAATCCCGTTCCAATTATATGCTTTTCATGTGCGTAAATTTCCCTTAGGAACAACACTGTCAGCCACAGCCTCTCATACTGCAAAGAACATATGGTGGAGGGCTTGTACACAAACCACTGCTTCAGACTGTAGCAGGCTACGTAACGTGCTGTGAATTCCTTGGTGCAGCCACTGTTGCAATGTCAACAAAGGGGTGACAAAAGAAAGAAGACAGAAAAATGTGGATCAAGTGTCCTAACAGTGCATATGTGCAATGAGAACATGGTTACTGATTTCTTTGGAGTGGGAAACTTCATATGCCCTTTTGCATCTGCATGCTTGGAAAACTGCATTTCCTAAAACACCTTCAGGTTCAATGTTTTAACTAATTGCAGAGGAATGTGTGTAATTAATTCTGTTTTATCAAGAACGCTGACAATAAGAAGCAGCTGAATGCTTTGATTCACATTTTAGAGTTAGTTACAAGTGAATACTCTAATGAACACCAGAAAAATAATGAAAATAGGAGACTACTTTAAAACAATTAAAGTAAATATACAGTAAAGAAAGTGCAAAGTTCTTACACAGAGGGTTTCTTTGTGTTTAACAAGATCTAGTTTTGGATTGAATACTTTTGATTGCATGTATGCAAGCATTCTGGTTTGGAAAGTATGTATTTCTATTTCCATACAAGAAGTCAGTAAAACTTTAGCTGTAGGAGACCTTTTAATAAGGTTATGAATAAGAAAATAAATTCTAGGTTAGTTTCTTACTTTTTAAAATAAATTCTTTTGTGTGTGTGTGTGTGTGTGTGTGTGTGTGTGTTTTGTTTCGTTTTACCAATTTTTAGCAGAGGTAGTTTTAATCTTGAAGATGTCTTATACTGAATGACTAGGGATAATTCAAGTAATGCCTGAGAAAATGGTATTTGGGCTTAGTTCTGCATAGTGTTACATTTTGTTAGTGTGACGTGAATAGTTTCTGTTGCATTGGTTTTATAGTACTTGCTTTCAAATCAAGACACAGTTTGAAGTAATGAGCCCATAGACAATTTCGGCAGCATTCCTACCAGCTTTTTGTTAACACTTCTATTAACTGAAGGCCTTGGTATTATTGATGCAAATTTTCAAAAGCCTGTAATAAAAATAGAGAAAATAGCTCGTGTAGATTAAGGTGGAAAGCCAGCTGGTACATGCAGAAAACATTAAGTTCCAATAGTTTAGTATTGAAATATAAAAGCAGTGTTTGGACTGCAGAACTGAAATTGCTGCAGAATGTGGAGCACTGTGAATCATGGCAGAATGCTTCTGGCCTCAAGCCAGCAGAACTGAACACTTTACCAAATTGTTTTGATTTGGAGGGTGCGCTAAAAAAAATACGCTATTACAAGAGGTAATTTTTTGTCCTTTTCCTTCCCATCTTTATTTTATTTGTCAAGAAATGCCTATAATATTTGCCTATAGTGTCCAACATTGGACTGGTATAGGGTATACCAGTGTTATACGGGGAGACTGAGTCCTGAGGGACCACATATGCAGCAGTGTTAGGCACCAGTGTGATTTCTACGGGACCTATGCTCCTCAGTGCTTCTGAAGATCTGGGCTAGGGAGATAAGGATTAGCTTTACACAGATATTTAGATGCACGAAAGTACTAAGAGGTGTTTAGTGGTTCTTAGGTGAAGTGTCTGCTCAGGACATCTTGAACTTATTTTGTGCAAGGGCTATTTCTAGTCTGGTGCCTGGTTTTATATAATGGTACGGTTTTCTTTCATTATATGATGTGCATGATGGTTTTTAACTCATGAATTGGGATTTAACAGGAACAGCAAATTTTTATTGTCTTGATCCTGAGAAAAACAGATAAGACTTGAAATGTCACTGCATCTTTTCCCCACTCCTCATGTGCACATGCTTATGAGCTGAGGCCACTGAACACTTCAGAAGTCCAAAGCGCTTTTTCAGTAAAAGAACTGACTTTTGGATTCAAGATAAGTCGGAGGTACAGGTCTGATGTGTAGGACTAGCTTTTTCTACCAGGAACTCTAGTTTTATTGTCTCTTTTTCTAACTTCACTCTATACAAAGCCAACATACGAGCTGAAAATGCCCTGAGCAAGCCTCTTATCATCATGGGACTTCTCACTCAGCTTTATTGATTAAGAAGTTTGAATAACTATTTCAACTTATCTAGTCCAAACTTTTGAACTCTTACCTGCTATTGCTATAAGGAGATATGTTTATGAGCCTTAGTACTGAGGTAAAGCTGAAGAAACAACATGTGAGTTTGTGCATTTTGGAGGTCATGAACTAACAAATTAACTTCTCTAGGGGTTTAGCCTGCCTCAGCAGTAGTGTGGGAACAATCCAGAAGCATGTGGTCACCCAACAGGAAATGACGCCTGTTTAAGATAGTTTGCTTGTAATAAAGGAGGAGTAAGAGGTGAGCAAGGCAGATATTGCCAGGCAGCTGAGTTGTGGCAACCTGTGTCCTATTCTTTCTCTTCCCATCTGGATGCGCACTGGGAAAGGACAGCACAGTTAAATCAGAGGGAAAATAGGGGGTGAGAAGTTGGAATACCACTTCTTAAGTCCATGAGCAGTGAGATCAACTCAGACATCTCCTGAAGCTTCACCATAGCTTCCTGGGAGAGAGGATTTGTACTCAACATTTCCTGTTTCCATTCCCTGGTCTCCCATGGGCTGCCTGCTAAATGGATAGATGGAAAACTATGTTCAAACAAAGGTATTTACATTTTCAAGTCAAGCATGCAAAGCTGAGAAATATCCATACAACTTAAATTCCATCCCTCTGTCCCACTGATCTGTCTTCCAGAATGCAATAGCGTTCCACAGGGTATCAGCAAAACAGCACAGTAATTAAAAACTGAACTGTAGTGTTTTTACACAAAGTGTGAAATGCCTCATTTTGGGCATACCCCAGTATTACCTTCACCTAATGACCCCTTACACTACAGCTGATTTCACAGGCACCATGTTGCCATGAATGTTGCTTTGGGGGTTGTATAGGACTAACACATTAGAATATTCATATTCAGTTATGATTTGGGCAGTTTCCCAAATTTTGCCAGAAGAAAGAAGAAGAAAGTTGTAATTGGGGAGTTTTAATAATGTATAATTCAGTTACAGCTAAACAGAATTTCACTGGAGAGTGAAAAAGAATTTCTAGTATAGGTGCTTCATCCCATGACATTTTAGAGGGCTCTGCAATAGAAGAGCCTACCTGAAAGCAGAAAAAGACATTCACAAGCATTTCTTTTATAATGAAAACTGATAGGAGCTTTTACCATCTCACTCATAGTAAATATAGAGAAAGAGATACCAGTGCAACATGTTCATGGATTTGGGGAACAATCCAAGTCGTGTGAAATTCTTTAGTCTCTGGCAAAAAAAAAAAAAAAAAAAAGTCACA
>VXAL01015086.1:95537-120853 GCA_013399475.1 Chauna torquata
GGCCTAGAGACAAAAACAGCAGCAGATGACTTGGGCTTCAGTCTTCCAGTGTACATACAATACTTCAGTTCTGTTACTTTTTATAGAGTTTCAAATGAAAAAAAGTTGTTCTTTTTTATCCTGGCTCCTCATGCAGTGAAACAAACAAGTCTTCAACCCACAGCCCTGATTGGAGCTGAAATTTCTGTTTGTCCAAATTTCATTAAAGCAGTCTGGAATGTTATTCTCTCCTCCTCTCCTGTTTCTCTCCTAAGACACACAGTTCACACGGACAGGCTGTGTTCTTTGGGAACAGGTAGAGACCAAAGCTATGAANNNAAACAGCTTGGCATTAAGCACATAAATGCTCTTGGAGTAAACAGGGCACAGTTCAAACAGGCAGCTCTCTTGTATTGGCTGTACATTAATTGAACCGCCTGCTCATTCTAAATCTATCTAGACTGAATGATGTTAAATGCACATGGATAGCAGCCAAAAACAGTGGATACATTACTAATTGGGCTGGAGGAAGGAAGAAAAATGGCAAGTAATAACCACAGCATCTTTCTCACCTCCTAAGAGTATGAAATTGTCTTTGCATGACTAGCACACCCTGAGGTTCATGGCAAGTTAGGCAGAAAGGGAACAAGCAACAACATGAGTACTCTAAGTATTGTCACCCTTTACTGGACAAAATAAATAATTGGACAGAAAGAGGGTAGGTGTATGTTGTGGGATAATACATCTGCAGTCATTTTTACCTGAGGGGAGAAAAGTGTTTGGCAAATCCCATCTTCCAGCAGAGCCCTTTGCAAATCTTGGGCTGTCTATAGTGAAAGGCTGAAACCAGACTGCTAGGGCATAGGTTGGACCCAGCATGCATCTCAGGGAAGTATCATGGTGTTATGCAGAATTTCTATGTCTGTTGGACACCCTTGGAGATACTGGGGAGCCTTGTGAGCTTTTAGTCACCAAGGCTTGAGAATACCCTTTACCTCCACATTCAGGAGATTTACCTCGCTTCACAGGTGTCAGTGGTCAGCATCACCATCCTTCAGTTTTGCAATGATTCATTTTGATCTACACATTTTGTTACTTATAAAGCCCCTTCCCTCCCTGTGTTGTGTCTGCGGAGGTATGGGAGAGGGCTGCCTTTCTGTTGCCTCCCAGGAGGGCTTCTTGCTTAAGCGATGTCTTTATTCCACTAGGTTCAAACTAGCTGTGCAAATTGTCCTTCAGGGCATATTGCATTATAACTGGCTTTTAAGGTGGAGGAGAAATCTGAAGCTTGGGAACAGAAGCTTGGTGCCTTTTAAAATCTCATTTGACTCCTTTCTGGTTTGTTTTTCTCATGGAGATTGTCAGCTAGATTTGTCCACGCTTAGAGAGACTAGGTATGCCACCTTCCCTTTGTAAATCAAAAGTGATAAAGTAAAATAAGTTTTAACTAGAACAATAGTATGGTCTGATTAGATTAATTTAATCTCCATTGCTTTAACTGAGGTGATTCACTCGTGGTTAGATCATAGCTTGCAGGATACCTCACTAGTTTTACACTTTGAACTTTTTCTTATCTAAAATTAGCACTTTTGGATTGAGGCTATGTGATAAATATGTTTGTCTGTTGAATAAATTACTGTAATCTGTAATGAAGAAATATAGGAAACAGTACACAAGCTTAGATGACTGAACAGGTTTTTAGTATGATCAAAATGTCCCTTTTCCTCACTTGAATTACACAGCCTGACAATAAATAAATAAATAAAATAGATGTTTGCAGCATTTTGATCAGTAAGCAAATTTTCCAAGGAAAATTTCAACAAAAAATGTTTCTGTATTTTTTCTGATCATCTGTAACATTCTTCCTAAGTGCCCCCTTGTTTTCTGCCTAGTGATTATCCTGCTCAAAGCTTTCTGCCTTTGCTCCTGCCCTTACTCCTGCTAACTTTCATGCCAGCTGTTGTCCTCTTCTGAACTGCCCTCCTGCCTCTCACCCAAGCAAACAGGCTTCAGTTTCCTGCTGCCTTATCCAGCAATAAAGTTTCCTGAAAGTTTCCTTCCTCAAACACTTTAACACCAAACCTATCAACAGTCCCCTCTCTCTACAATAAAAAGCCAAACCACAGCTAGTGCAGCAACGGATAATAGGTGTGCTTTCTGTGACTTTTACAGCTTTTGAGCAAGGCTGGACTTCATTCACACACTGAAGGTGTATCAGCACATTTGAGGAGGTGTTTAGGTGATACAGAACACGTCCAATTCTGATTCATTTTCTTATGCAAATGACAAAACATTCATGAACAAGCAAGAGCCTAAGATGGAAAAAAAAGAAAAAAAATGCTCTTAGGGCAGCATTTTATTTTATTACCATATTGGGCCTCATTAACAAGCCCACTCAGTGGCCTCTACAGTACATGGTGGTTGGTCTCTTGCCTGTTCCAGGCTTACTGTTTTTAAATCACAACCCCTCTTTATCCAACATTAGGTAGAAAGGCAATTGTCATAAGGGACTCCATTTATGAGTTATAAATTAACACAGCAAACATGATCTCATGGGTGCTGGCCTTTAATATGTCGATTACCTGTTGTGAAATATCCTAAGTAAAAGGTGCTGAAAGCTCTTATAAAAGCATAAAAACAAGTCAAAGACAGAAATATCCTGCAATGTAAAATGCTTCCAGAAGACTAGAGGTGAATGAACAAAATTTAAGCAGGTGTGGGAAAACTAACAATGCCATTTATGTCTATGTATAATGGGCAAACAAAAGGCTTCAGGTCTGATTCATATTCACATGGTGGCCTTTTAATACTGCTATGGGATGTGCAGAGGACAGAAACGGTTCTTCAACTGGTGGCATCACACCATGAGCTCAAAGTTAAGGTCTGTTTGGCTTCATTTGTGAGAAGAGATTTCAACAAGCAAAATTCAGAGAATTATGCTGTACCTCAGTTAACTTTGTAGAGGTCTAAGGGTCTGTCATACTGCCAGGAATCCTAATAATGTGTCTAATTTTTCCTCATATCCTTGCTCTTTTTGAGCTAATTCTGTCAACACACTTAAGACTACAAATCTCACTCCATTTCCTCAGTACAGGCCACAACATTATGGGTGCTTCAGCCCAGGTTTTAAGGAGTGCCTGGTCCTTGAAGTTTCTTCCTGGTCTGTTCTATTGCTGCAGCTACATATAATATATATATATATATGGAACAAGAATATCTGAAATTTAATGCTGATTTCTTTTTCTGTCAGAGTGAAATGACCAAAGCTCTGACTTGACCATGACTCAGAATAGTATTTATTGGTAGCAAATCTCCCTCCCCTACATAAGGTCTCAGATGATAGGGAACATACAATTTTAAGATGATTTGATAGTGTTCATGTGCCAAGGTCCAAGAAAACAGTCCAGCAGAACGATCCCAGTGGCATATCCTCCTATTGCACCTAGGTGCAGGGTTCTGCCTTTGCAGCTCTATTTCTACCTTGCGAACAGTGAAAATGTGGAGTGGGAGGGAGGGGGGCTTTAAGTCTGCATTACTGCTTTAGCTGTTATAAATAATGAATAGGTGATCCAGGAAAAGCTTTTGCTTCTGATTGCTCTACACGATCTTAAGAAACTTTTGAACCACCCAAGTTGCTACACAAAGACTGAAAGTGTCACAGAAGTCAATAACCTTTGTGTTCTCACTAGAAACTGATCTAAGCATGTTACTAATAATACTTACTATATGAGCTTAAACATTAACACTGGAATCCACAAAAAACTGGGATGAGAATCGGATCCTCATTCCCCAGCTTCAGAAGAAAACAATGGTCAAAGTTTCAGAATTTGCTGACTTCCTAAAACTCCACGTGCCATTAACAGAAATAAATTAGTCCTATTATTCAGCTTTGCTCACCTTAAGACATGGCATGCCACTGAATGGCTCTGGTTTAGTCTTCTTTCTTCTTCAGCTGATTACTAGCTTTGCCTCGCTGAATGGGAATTTAGGCATGGTGAAAAGCAGGGGCAGATTTGAGCAGCACTGTGAAAAAAGGAACCTTTGAAAGAAGAAGTGGTGAAAAAAATGCAGGACATCAGTGGGTGTGAAAAAGCAGAGCTGAAATACATGTAGGATACAGACTATTTGCAGGGAGGCCCAGACATCATTTTTGGAAGTGCATAGGTAAAAACTTAGGTAAAAATGTGAGGAAGCTTTTCGCAGCACAAGCAGGATGAATCTGTACTTCGGTGAGGGATGTGGTGACAGTGTGTACATTGATGACATGGACAAGCAAGCTGAAGTGGTAGGGAATGTCATTCGTAAGAATCTATAAAACAAAGCGGACATATCCCCGTATCTGGTTTTAGATTCCCAGATAGTTTGATTTTACAGAAGAACCCTGTTCATCTGTTTCAGTCCATAAATTGTAGTAACTGAACTATACGTGTGATAGGAACAGTACATCAGATTATTTATTCTTACATTGGCTTCCACACCACACACCTGCCGTGGGATTTAACCTGAAAGGCTTCATCAGTATGAGTCAGATTGACATATATTTATTTAGGATATTCCATCTTAAGGTACGCACATGTATGATATAAGTTACATGGGTAAGCCTGGTGCTTCCTGGAAGTGTAGGTGTACCTTCACATACACTGGAACAATTGATTTCCACACAAGCAATGAACTTGCCACAGAAGCACTGGACTTGCTATGCAGTTGCAAGGATAAGGTAAATCCCAGCTGTCTAAAAGTTAGAGATCTGGTCTCAGATCTTCAGGTATTGCAGGGCGATGGGCACCTCCAGGCATACAGGAAGAAGGAACAGACTAACTGGGTGGAGGTGTCCAGCTCTCTCCAATGATTCTGGTGCCTTAGATGACTAGCTCAGATTAGGCAGAAACGTTTCAGATTTTTAAAGTGAACAGAGAGGAGTTTCATCCTAGGGAGTCCAGCAACTGATCTTACAGTGCATGTACGTTTAGTACAGTTTGGTAGAAGCTTGGCAGCCAAGTCAGAACTACTGTCTCACAGTGAGGTTTCTAGTTATCTCGAATTCCCAGGCAAATTTTAAGAAAAGCAAATCTACAAATTTCTTTCAGACAAAACACACTGGTAGATAAAGAAGAAGCATCCAAGGCATCACAGGTGTATGGTAGTCAGAGCCTTCCTGGAAAAAGGGTGCCTCCACAAAAACAAATAACTTGTTATCAATGCTGACGCAGAATGTAGTTTATAATCTGATCATGTTATTTCTTATCCTGCTGTAGGTCCACAATATGCTTTGCAGTGAGCTGAACAAAGAACAGGAAAACTTTAGATCTGCTCTAAATGATTTCAGATCCAACAGCAAGTGAGGCATGATGCAACACAGACGTGGTACTTGCTAGGTGAATGTAATGACTAGCAGGTGTTTGTTGAAGTTGGAATGTGTCTCAAAACAGGTGTATTTTCAGGACTTGTTTGGAAGGTGTGTGTGGGAGAATTTCATACATGTCAAATGGGAAGCTGGTCTGGCATGTCATAAGAGGTGTCTAAAACATGAAGGGAGCAAAACACCCCAAGGAATAGACAGAGCAGTGAGATGCCAAGAAACAGAAGAAGAAAACAGAGTTATGGATATCAGGGCTGTAGCTGTGGAAAGGTTAGGCTGTGAGCTTTAGGGGTATGAAGTAAAGAGATGTTTCCATTAATGAAGTGGAAAATTGCAGTCAAAATAATAGAAAGGAAATATAGTTTTTATACTAGAAGTTTGAGTGACTTCTCCATGAGACAGATGAGAAGGACTGTGAACAAGAGTCTCAGTGGCAAATGGCTAATTAAAGACCTGAAATTCTGGTTGACTGACATGAAGAAATGGTGGAGTTTGGAGATGCTATGGAATCAAGTTGCCTACAGACAAGATGTCTGAACCATACAGTAAATGGTGTAGATGAAGCACTCTCAGGCAGAACATGTCATCTGGGAAAGAATGGGTTTAACAGGGTTTCAGCAGGGCAGTGAAGGAAGGAGTTTTCTGTATTGCCATTAAGATGTCAGCTGCCCAGTGGAGTCACAGTCTCTGGGACTTTCTAGCAATGGCATATCTTAACCTCATTTGAAACGCTGCTGCAATTTGATATATACATAGTCCTGATTAGCTACCTATTGCAATCACTTATCTTTATCAGTTATCTACAAAATATGAATTATAGTCAGTAGTACTAAAATGGCATAAATGTCTACTGGGTCTGGTTACACAGTGTTTTTCCATGAAAATTGAGCCTTTTTAAAATTAAATATTACAGGAAAAGTACAGGAGGTTAGAGATTAAAAGGTTTGATTTTTCCACTGAAAGAATGATCTCTTATGGGAGATGTAGCTGATTTCCTCATATCCTAGTTATTCTTTATGCCTGGACTCCTCAGACAGGCTGTATTTCCATTGATGTATTAAGCCTTGTAACAGGGCGACAGAAAGGAATTGGGGAATGGTGGTATTTTTGGTTCCCATAAATCAGGCTGCTTGGAAAACATCAAAGTGATTTCTGAAATTCAAAGCATCTGGAAAACTTACAAAAAACAAGGTAGAAGTTGCTGAATATTGTAGAATTTTAAAAATGAGTTTGCAGTACTCTGAACTTTGTAGGAAAGTATTCCCAACATAACATGAACAATGTCCTATTCAGTCTAATTACTTCAGTGATCAAAGCTAGATTTTCCCAAGTTTCCAACCATAAAAGATTGTTGAGCTTTCGAGATGACATGGGATCATAAAGAAAGAGTCATAAAGGTAAAGTACGTGTAAATAAACAAGCAAAATAACCTTCTTTGAGTATAAGGAAATGTCATGACTTTGAATACCAGCATGGGTTTTTTTTCTTGTTTGAGCACATTATCACTGCTTTTTTTTTCAGCATGTTGTAATGTAGTACCACAAAGCTTTCGTGGAGATTCCCAAGAAACTGTAAGACAAAGGAAAATGGCTTGTGAATTACACAGTTAAATCCCCCAGAGCTCAACAATGAGGACAGGCATTGCTTCTGCTGTCTTCTGCTAAGATGGACAGTAGTTTGTTGAACAAGTTTCACTTGTCACCGAACCACCCAAGAAACCCAGCTGGCCCTTCCAGTTACAGAAGAGTGGGATTTTTCAGCCAAAAGTCTTATGGGCTTAAAATGCAGATTTAGGTCAGATGAAACATTTAGTGCATTCATGTTAACAAGATAAGGCAGTTTAGATTGAAGGAGCCTGAGAACAATTTTAAAAAGAAAAAATTCCATTTTGACTTTATGGAAGCTAGGTACCGTGATCTTTCATTTCAAACAAGGTCTTGTTCCTCACCTGATTTAAATTAGACATACACACATGTCTATACAAACATAAAGTCAAAATAACAAATTTAGTTTTGGTTTGAACAACGAGTGCCTTCAGTCTAGAATAGCTTTCCTTTTTTTAATTTTATTTTGCCAGAAAACCTTTTTTTTTTGGTTCAACCTCAGTGCAGTTTTTGTTTGTTTTGATATTTTTGGTTTGGCGGGAAAATCACAAAACATTGATGTGCACCAGTACATTCATGCTATTTCCTCCCTTTCAGAAGCCACAGTCTCTGCAGCAGACTGAGGGGTCTGTGTCATGGAAATTGGCAGGGATTGAGTAATTTGGGAAAGCAATGAGGAAAACAAATATTCTTTTCCCTCTGATTCCTTGTTTTTTTTTTTTGCAGAGTTTATCTGCAAGCCTTTAAATCTAAGGCTGTGTAACCTCCCAGTCTACAAACTCAGGAAACAGCTTTTTCATTAAAAAATCTATAGATTTTATTCAAATTTTTGCAATATAACGGTGACAATAAGGTTCTATACAATGATAATATTTTCTTGGCAGAAAGGCTAAATATTTAACCTAGCTTAACTTCATTTCAGTTCCTCACAACTAAGGGATATAAACCAGCTCATGTGTTTAAATCCACAGGCTAATTTCAGCTTAACTTGGCAGGTGAACAGAGGCTTCAAAAATGATGTTCCAACAGCCTTTATGAAACGAGGTGGCTCTGTAAGCCTAAGAGACTTTATTAATGCCTTTACTGAGAAGAAGAAATCAAGGGGGAACACCCTGAAGTGGGCATCAGAGAATCCACGTGGATGAGAGTGCCATGCATGTTATTACAACCCTGGGGTTCACCCTGGAGATGCAATAGTGGGAGGGAATGGGGCTTTGCTGGCCACTTCCCCATGGCCTGGTGGCTCTCACCACCCCATGAGCTACAACAGTTGCCCTTGTAGGAGGGAAAATATAGGTAGGAGTAGAAAGATGGTGGTCCTGCAGCCTTCCCTCTACCAGGATGCTGCCAGTGAGAAGAGGAGCTGTTTGTTCTCAGCACACCACCTTTCATGAAGATACTTGTGACGGGAAATACCCTACTAAATGGAGTGTAGAATGATACAGCTGAAGACTACTTAAAATTCCATATAAAACTCAATAATGTTTCTCACTATTAAACTTTGAATTTTTTCATCCTTCTCATAAAATATCAATGCAGAGTGCTACTGGAGCGCTTCATATAAGCAGGACAGAGACACATACCAGCCAGCAGCTTATGTTACTTTCACTTTATCACTATTAATACTTAAATCTCCTTAGCACTCCACATTTACAGCTCAGAGTCCCAAGGAAGCAGTGGGGCTCAGACCCCATGCACTTCCATCCATGGGCAGAAACCATATTCCCATGGATGCTAGGACTCTCTCCTGTTTCTGTTCTGAAATAACAGGTATAACCAAATTCCTCTAGAAGCCTTTCCTCCATCTCCTCTATCCGCCCTCTCCCTCCTCCCCCCAAAATGTGCAGAAGTGGAAAAAAGGGTATTTTTCCATTCATTGCATGAAGAGTATGAAAGCTTGGCACACAAGTAAGCTATGTACTGGAATTTGGGTGGGTCTAGGAAAAAGCACAGACTTCAGTGGAAAACATATATGGGTGTGTGTGTATGTGTGAGAAAGAGAGAGAGAGAAAAAAAGCCTTTAAACCTTAAATTAACCACATCCATGGACTGGTCAGGAAAAAAAAAAAAAGAGAGAGAGAGAGAAATTTGCCATGAAATAAAACTCTTGGACACTACTGAAAATAAGCAGCCCTACACTAATATGAAATTGTCATTGGTATTTTTGATTTGGTCCAGACCACTTCAAAGCAGCAGGTGAAAGCCCCTGATTTATACACACCGGTGCGGTGTTTTAAGGGTGTATGGCACCCCTGTGACCATTTCTGTCATCCCTGAGGTTTGAGGCCACCCTCAGCAAGGCTGGTGAGGAGGCAGCGCTTCGCTGGGGGCAGCTGCAGAGTTAGGATGAGAATGGAGCCAGGGCTCGGGCTGGGGCTGGGGACAGAGTGTGCAAGCCCCTGGGCAACACCAGTGGCCTCTAAGGGACAGTGGAGTGCCCGTTTGGGCAGTGCATTGGCAAAGCTCAGGGGAGACTTGACTGAGCAAGGACTTTGCTCCAAGACCGTAGCCATAGATTGTGGTTACTGGTCATTGTAGATGTGTGTTGAGAGGCTTATTCTTCTGTGTCACAATTTAGAGACTTTATTAAAGGAAATAATGGTACTAAGGGAAACATATGTAAAGGAAGAGGCATTCACTACTAACTTTAAATACATCAAAATCTCCCACATCAGTACTTTATATTTGCAACTCCTCATTCTTTACAAAATAGGCAGCACATTTATGAAAACACACATACCATAAGGTATTATTTTAAACAGTAGAAATGACCCTATGATTTCTATGTAAGTGCACATACATATTTGCCTGTGTAATACCGTATGTCCTGATTTTATTGGACAGTACTGATTTTTCTTTTCAGCATTGAAAAGTTTTAATATTTTGGTTTTTGTTAATTAGCTATCAAATATTTGTTTGAGATCAAGTAGAGCTTGTCTGTTTATCAGATGTAGACAATCAGTGAAATGGGTACTTGGTGCGATTTGAGATCTTCGTAGTGCAGAGAAAATGGAGTAGAGAAGAACATTTTTGAAGCTGTTGAAGCTGTACTGGGCAGACTTACTTTGTAATTCACAATAAAGTAATTCATTATCAAAAAATAACCAAGTAATCTGTATGTGTCTGCTGTGCCAGCACCGTCACCTGTACTTTGCCTATGAGAGAAAGACATCCAATTTAAAAATCATTAGATTAGGGTGAGAGAAGTGGGTACTTTGTCTCACAGGCTGTATTTTGCTAGCATGAAAGAAGAGTCACTTTTTGAAAACATTTTCCACTGTATGAACTTGTTCACACAGGTAGGGCAATTCTTCATAACCAAATAGCTTCCTGGGAAAATCAGCTTGTAACAAGTTTTAAGATGAAACCATGACAAACCCATCCCTCTTTCTTGGAAACATGCTTTGTACTATTGCAAAAATTGCAAGGCCAAATTCATTGGTATGTCCTGGTCCTGCAGAGAAGCCATAAATTTGGCTTAATTAACAGGTTACTCTGTATTTATTGCTGCTCTGCATAGATGAAGCAGGACAAAGTACCTGCACAGTAGAGGATGGGAAACTCAGAAACGGTCAGAGAGGAAAAGCTTTTCTATAAGAGAGGTCATCCTCCTGCTGGGTCAAGGTGGGCTATTTCCCCAGTTAGATTTGACTCTGTCCACATTAGGTACTAGATTATCAAAATTTACCCAATATACTGACCTTTAAATACAATTTTTTTTTCCATTGCCAGTTTCCTTGCCTTTTGCAGCCCTACCGTAATTTTCAATAGTATTGAATTTTTTCCATATTTGAAAGAAGTAGATTATTTTTTTTTTTTTTTTGGTGGAAAATTCTTTGCATAGACCTTTATTTAAGTTTTGAGATTTAATGACTGTATAGAGATGGAAAATTACAAACATGTTTATTTCACCAGTGTCTGCAATTATGTACATACAGTGGGATGTTTGTGAGGTACTAAGGTTGTTCCTCCAACAGCGTAATCTCTCATTGTATGGGCTAAAAGAGTGCTGTGGTTTACAAGAAATGCGGCTTTCATATGTAGAGGTCACATGAAAAAAATCTGCCATAGCAGAAGCCTGACACACTGCAGGGAGCCTCACCTACCTGCCACACCTACGCTGAGCTATGAGAGCCATGGTGCGCAATGACTAATTGAAAAACAAAACCCAACTTGACTGGGATACAGTGCAATGAACTGGAATCACAAATTGTAATTAAAAAGAGAGCTGTTCAGCCACTGGATGGATTTGTACTGTGTGGCTGATATATAGGAAGGAGCCAATGCCCCTGCTCATCAGAGTGAGACAAAGCTTGTGTTGGGACTTGGTGTCCCAAGTTGCATTTGAGGCACAAGCTATCTGTAGTCCAAGACAGGAACCAGAGGCACAAACCACTCTAAATGATTTGAAATATCCTCCTGCTGCCTGATAAATACCTTTAACGTACCAGCTGTGGTAGATGAGAAACGGGGAGAAGTGGCCCTGGGGAAGGCAGGCTGAAGACATTTTAGGTAGCTTTTCAGAACTATCAGAAGAATGCTGACTTTTCGCCCTGCTTCTTGCATAACCATGACTAGGCACATTACTACTTATTTTCAGCCACCTGCTGACAATTAGATTAAAAATCTACAGTAAGGGTGTATATTTGGTTTTGGTTGCTTGTTTGCTTTTAAATGAGACCAGATTTTTATTAGACCAAGAAATGAATTGGGAGAAAAAGCAAACAAAGAAAAAAAAACAAACAAGAAAAGAAACTACACAAGCTTTCTGTTCCACAAACCCGTCCTCAGGTCTGAAAAAAACCCAGCAAATTTCAAACCATCTGCGGGTTGGCAAGTCAGTTACTCTGAGTTAAACTTTATTAATATTATTATTATTCCGTGGTTGAGCAGGTGTTTGTCAACTTGTAAAGCAGTGGGTGAGTACTGGTGAGGTTAAAACCAAGGTATCGCCCTTTACCTGCTGTGAAAGAAGAGAAAACAAGGACATGACCAACCCACAGTGAGCAGGGAATGACAGTCCTGGCAAACTTGGGCAGTAGCCCAGTCCTGTATGTTTGTGCTCTGCACTGGCCTGAGAGGTGACTTGCTTCCCTGAAAACTGGGTCAGATTTATCAACATGAATAGTAGATGGGTTCAGGTTCATAGTTTTCCGTACGGTTATAAAAGTCACCACCATGTGACTAAAATACTACAAGGAAACACAGCCACTACTTGGTTGTGTACAGAAACATGAAACAGACTTGGCACATGAACTTATGCAGTAAGATTATACCTAGGTAATTTATACCAGATAGCACATAAATACACATAGACAAAGGTAAAATATGCCTCAGGGCAAGCAGCTAAACCATGTGAAATCGAGAGGAGCAGCGCAGCCTCTCTGGGTGCCTTTTCAGTGTTGATTTCCCCCTCCACCAAGCAAATGGGAGTGTGCTCCAGGCAGGTGGCCTGTCCTCACGCTGGGAAGGGGAGAGCAGCAGGAACTGTCAGAAAGCACACTCTCACAGGAGCCAAAGCAGTTGGCTTGGGAAGGGCTAGTTCCCAAAAAAGGAATTAAGTACTTAAGTAGGGCTTAGGTAGGCTGTAGTTGACTAAGTGAAAAAGTATTTTGCAGACAATCCCTGCCCAGCTTCTGTCTTGAGCTGGATGTGCTTGAAGAGTACAGGTGCCTCCGTTTCTGGCCCTCATTTTGATGGTGCCCGACAGTTCTGTGTTCAGGCATGCCTGCCACAAAGTGCCCGTTAGGACACCAAAAGGCTCAGTGTTTGTCTTGTGTCTAAGCAAGATGAGCCAGAAATGAGGCATTCCCTGGCTTGATTTCAACCTCCTCCCAGTGTGTCCTCTCCTCTTCTTCTTCCCCCTTCCTCCTGCATATCAAGGCTCCCTGCACTGCATGGCTGCTGTCATTTGTGTTCCAAAATCTGACCATTGAAGGAGATGGAAGTGAGACTCCTCCCTGCGCCTGAGGCAAGTCATTCCCACATTTCCACCCTTGCGGGGGAGTTTACTAATAAGCACCTAAGGAGATAAGGAGATGGGTAGACTCTGCACTTCCCCATGAAGCTACACCACTGGATGGATGAGGACTTATAGGGCCAGAAAGCAAGAAGGCATCAAGATTACTCTATGGCCAAGCTGTTAGGGTGTTCAGCTGGCCATGGAGAGTATGAGCTTCAGTCTCTGCATCAAAGGGTGCTTATGTGCTTACACTCTGGCTTCCTGAAGAAAAAGACACCAAAGCTGTTTTAACATGGATGTAGAAACACCTCAAAGCGTATTTTCTTGACATTGATTTTGGAAATGGCTATTTTGTTTTGACTGACACATTAAGTAAACAAATTAGTAAAAATGTGTGTTCACTTGTGACCAGTGTTGAGGAAAACCTCAGACCGAACAGCTGAAACCTTGCAAAAATTGAAGCCCTTGAAAATGGAGCCATGTAATGGAGAGGTCAGGAATAGGTGCTGTGAACCTGCAGTAAGATACTTGCAGAACATAAGTCAGTGTGCAGTCTTGTGAGAAACAACTCTGCTGCCCAGCTACATGCTTCTCTGGTCATGTTGTTAAGCATAACTAGTTTGAACCTTTCGATTCACAGAGAACAAGAGGAGAGGAATGAGTTATTACTCAAAATGGCAGAAAATAGGATAATGAGACATATCCGTGTGAAAAAATGAAATACCTCAGGGAAAAAGACGGCAGGATCTAGCTAGCTACTGAAAGCCCTCAAAGGCATCCTAGAAAACAGGACAGTGGTAGGTATTAGGGTCTCTGAGGTTCTAGTCCTGGTCCTGGTATTGACTGCCACTAATGAGCAGGATAAGACATTACTCCCATCTTCTCTTTAGCTCATCTTCTCCTGTGTGATGTTGCTGAGATGCTTGCCTGTGTCAGAGGTCTAATGTGAGGAGTAACTAATGTTCCTACAGCTGATTGAAGAGGTCAGTGATATAGCGCGGAATTGCAGAGGGTGAGTGTGATAAGTATAATGCAACAATAACCGTTGCCTTGCAAAGTAGTTCTGGCACCCAGCTCCTCAGAAATGGAAAGGATGGGCTCCTGAGTGTCTGTTTAGACTTGCCCATGTAGAAAGAGCCAGGTAAGGTTTGCACAGCAAGAACGGGGAAAGGGTTAGTGGGTGGGAAAAGCATCCTGGTGAAGGCAGGTTTTGAATGCTTAATTGTGCTAATAAAGTGTTTGAAAAAGAGGGTTTGAAGTGGTAATATGCCAGCAAGGGAGACATTCACAAGTATTGAACATTTCACTACTGAAGAAAAGACATTCTTAAAAATAAAAGAGCAGAACAGGTTTCTGGTGAACCTTTCTCTCTTTTCCAGCAGCATTGTGTAAACCATATTACCAAACAGAAAAAAGATCTTCAGAAACTGATCAGTTTACTTACTTCTTTCTTAAAGAAGACTTTCGTGTAGATGAAGGTTTCGATACAGAAAGCTGTGCACAGCCAAGTTCCTTGTTTATCTGCAGAACCAATGGCAGAGGCTGGAGGGCAAATTTTAGGAAGGACGGACGGATGGCTCAATATCAGTGTGCTAGCTGTTCAGAAGGTAGTGATATGTGCTTTTTCTCCACTTGGAGGCCTGATCCAGAGACCTGCGAAATCACTGGGAGTTTCTCTATTAACCTCAATAAGCTTTGAGTAATTTCTTGCCTTCTCTCTGCCTACTTGGTTGTTTTCCTTTTTGCTTGCATCAGTGTCGTTTCCAAGGCTCATCTGTGTAAATCAATAGTTACTGCAAAGCCTTACCTTCTGCCCTTGGAAAGAACAAGATTCCTGTACAAATCTCTCTCAGAAACAATGTACCATGATACTTCTCCAGCTTTAATTCATCTTCCATGGCCAGACGTCAGGCAGGCAGCCTAGGAGAGGCAAAGATGGATTTGGTTTTTCACTTTCTTAACACTGGTCTGTCAATGGTTGCCTCGGCCCGGCTGTGAGCGATGAAAAGCATACCGCTAGCTCCCACAAAACACCGCTCGCCCTGACCTCCAGCACAATCAGCTCTGCAGCTCTCCGGCTCCTGGCAGGCTCTGCCATGCCATCACTGTCATCTGCTCCTGAGTGTCACCATCCATAGGGCTGCCCTGTGCTGATGGGTGGCTGTGAGGAGGGGTGGGGAGCTAAATGCACAGCTTCAAGGGGTTGATTTTGACTTGAGGGTGAATTTAAAGTTCTCATGGCTTGGTCCTATCATGGAAGAAAATGGAAAAGGTGTTAATTTATTTTTTAAAGGCAGTGTCATTCACAATATGACTGACTCCTGACACCACTGTCTGTTACACAGGTAAATGTTGATCAGTCCTAGAGCTGAAGAACTCTTTTATGAAGGATCCAAGCTAGCAGTGTCCAGCTTTATGACTGCACATGGCAGCTGGTAGTAGAGCTCAAGTATCTTTTTGCAACCACTGCTTCTGTCCCTCTCCCTCTGCCCTCTCCTTTTGTATTCCATAAATGAGACACAGAGGAGGATTTTGCTGGTCAGTAACCACACAGCAGAGCCCAGTGCCTCCCAGAGCTTGGATAGCCCAAAGGGAGGAGGGTGTTCATGCTAGGCAGAGCACTGAGAATTCAGGAAGGACTTTTATAACCTACTGAACCACATCAGACCTAGGAAAGATCTAAAGACTGTGTAGTTCTTTTCAATGTTTTCTTTCCTGAACCTTGCTTTTTATTTTTTTTTTTTAATGCCAAGCCTGCTAATGGTTTATGCTGGTTGAAAAAATAGTTCAAGTTTTACCCCTGTGTCAGAGTGGCAGTGAAGTGTGTAGGGGTGTGTGTGTGGGTTGCTCAAGTGGCAAAATATATCTGATTTGAAAACAAGAAAACATCTGAAGACATTTGAGCAAGTCATGCCCCTGTACACTTTTAATTGATTGTGTGTGCCAGAAAAGATCTTGCACAAGTAAATCTGGCTTCATGCAACAGGAACATTTCTGTGTGTATGCAAGTTGGCTTCAACTTCTTGATAATGTGGTCTCTGGAAGCAGTGTTATTGTACTTGTTATATCCCTGGCTGCTGGAATTACCTAAAGATCAAGGTATTCAGGGTTGGTGGTTTGGTATGTAGCTCTATGTTTTATTGATTTTGTCTGCACTAAACTCCCCTACCAGCATGTGCTCTGATGGGGAGTCTCCTTTGGCTGTTCCAAAGGGCTTGTGAGGAAAGGAGGTAATTCATTGAACATTAGAGTGCTAGACAAACCTGAGATTACTTCATTTTCTTCCTTCTTGAAGTATCTGTTTCCTTAACTGTACTTCAGTTCACTTTTATTTGCAGCTACAGTTTGTGGAGTTATTTTTAAGTAACAAAAAATACTTTATCAGAATAAAATCAGTTAGATAATAGACAGAAAATGTTCTCAATTATAAAATACATACTATTATTATTCAAGCTTGTTTGCTTATATTAACTTGCTGTGGTAGACATGCTTTCTGATTTAGAGGGAAAATGGAAGAACCCCAACAAACTAAAATCTTTCAGCTGAGATGCTGGGGATCGTTGTTGGGGCATAGAATACCTGAGGTGCCTATAGAAGGTATGGGATGGGAAATAGTAATGCAGATGTTATAATATGTGTTTTATACATATGAACATCCATGAATTATTTATTCTGGAACACTGCACTGGTCAATTCGCTCAGGAAGCAGTGGGGAAGTGGAGGGCAGGGGAGAAATTTCCTTGGAAGCCTGGTTTTATTCCACTGTTAGTTTCATCTGAATTTCTTCTCCCAGGTGACTCCTGCTGTCTGCTGTCAGTGATAAGGGCAGGGAGCAGGGGCAGAGCTGCTCTGAGGCAGCATGACAGATCCTCTTTTCCCGTATCAGTGTGGCAGAGAGGAAGGGAAGTATTTCTGCAGGGAAAGGAAACCAACATGAATTTCCTTGGGGAGGAAAAGAACACTAGAAGAATTTAGGATCACACAGGAAAAAGTGATGTAAGAGAAAAGATGGGAAGTAAAAACAAACAAAAAAAAGTACCCTACCACCAAAAAAAGCACCAGAAATTGGCTGGGATCCATTTCAGGAAATCACTGTAAAGCCAAGTAGCTTTGTCACATACAGAAATACAGATCAGGGTAGGACACAAAAAATGTCAGGGAAGCTCTGATACAGCCATACTCCAAAACTAACAGCTCTCCCATGCTGTCCCTACATGTGGAGACTGACTTTGCACATGGAAACATTACAGATGCACAGTGAGAAATGTCTGTGGTATTGAGTTGAAACACAGTCTACTACATGCCAGACATTGCCCCGGGCTGTAGCAAAGCTGTACTTCTTGGGTTAAGCCTGTACTGGCAAATTCTGCAACTGTCCCTCTGTTGGAGTAGCCCAGGGAAGACGTTGTGCCTGCAATTACCTTTCTATCTTGCATCTTGTGGGAGGAACTGTTTGGCTACAGCACTTTTGTGCATCTGTGATGATAGGTACCCTTCACCAAGTCTGGAAATGTGGCAGAATGCAATGTCAAGTTTTCTCTGGGCTCCCAGCCAAGGAGCAACTCATTTCAGGGAAGAGAAGAGGCAGAGGCAAGAAATCTTACTAGGCCATCATATGGATTGAAACCATAGATCTTGCTGGTGCTGCAGATGAATGGTGCAGTGTATCCATACCAAGTCTGGCATACCAAGGAAGATCAGTGCCACAATGCATGTGGGGCAGAGCTGATGTGCTCAGCATGCCCAATGCACCTCATATACGCAAACCCATGTTTCCAGTACATGGTAGAGCCATGGTGACTGCAGCATGCCAAGTGCCCACATGTCCCTTGCCTTGGGCCACCCTTGACCCTAACCAGGGCACTCTGCTCTCTGCCAAGCCAGTGAGCCCTGCTCCTGCCACACCAGCTCAAGCCCAGCAGCTGGAGCACCGATAAGGGAAGGTGGAGCCTTGGCCGTCTCCATCCTAGTGGCCTCCAGAGAAGGAGGAGCTGGCAGCCCTAGGGAGTGTGCTCCCAGGAGCAGGCGTCCAGGTAGGCTGAGCAGGGAGACGGGATGGGGATGTGTCCCTGGCACTATATTGGAGAGGCCATCTACCTCCTGGCCTTGCAATTTGTGGCATGGAAATTTGTTCTGACAACATAACTTTTGTGTCTGGAGGTAATGGCTAAGGGGAAGTGTTCTTGAGAGGAAGAGGTGTACTTATTTCGAGACAGATTTTTGCATATGTTTGATATCTATGGCTCATCCAGGGTAAGGCTCAGTGTGGCGAATGAGGCTTCTTCACTAAATGGTGTGCATTTTCCTAAAAAGATTCCCATTAGAGTTTATATGTATTTATCACATACTGTCAGTAGTGCTGGATTTTGAATTTGCCTAAAGAGCAGTTGCTTGTGTGCTCCTTCCCACCCTTACCCCTCCCACCCCCCCCTTTCCTCCCGTTGTTCTTTTTCAGATCACTTGAAGGTTTTTTCCTGTTTATTATCCGGCCATGCTGTGCACTGTGTGTTGATTTGACTGTCACATAAGGAGTCTCCTACTGGGATCATTGATACATTCCTTTCTTATAGATACAGATAGATATATACATGGCAATGGCTCTTAGATGACAGAAGAGAAATGTTGGTGATTAAACCAAAATTGGAATGAGCTACAGGTGTTAATGGGAATTAAGTTTTATTACCCTTTCCCAGAAAACCTGCAACAGTATGATGGCTATACTCATAAACAAAAATTCTCTTTAATTAACATAACAGGAAAGGTACTTCAGTGAGCAATTACGCTTATGTCCTGGGCTGGCACATGTGTGTACCACAAATATCTCTTGTATTTCCTGTGAATTTCTTTTAAGTAGGTATAAGGAAGACGAAGATGTTCTTTTTTTTTTAATATTATTTTTTTTGTTGTTGTTGTTGTTTCACAAAAACGAATCACTTACTTAAGGAGCTTTTTGAGGAAAACAATGGAACAAAACAATGCTTTTTGTACGACCTGCCAAAGCACAAAGGATGCATGGGATGTTTTTTTCCTTTTTTTTTTCTTCTTTTTTTTTTTTTTAGCAGGAAGTTTTGTTGTTGGAAACGACTATAACATACACTGTCCTTGCTCTATGTAACCACTGTCTAGTTCTGCAAGCTGGGTCCTGTTACTTGCCTCATCAAACTGGCAAAGGCACCATTCTGCTTCACTCTGTGGGCTTTGTTCAGTCCTGAATGTCCGCACACTTACTCTCCATCCTGACTGATGCACAGTAAATAAACTTCAGAAGTCAGGTGGTCCAATGACTGCTGGGTTCGCACAGGTCAGGGCCAACAGCTAAGAATGCTGACTTTATGAATTGCCTCCTTTTTTACCTTAGACTGCTTAAAGTCAGAGTGCTATAGAGTACAAACAGCTTCGAAGCATTTTTAGGTGTAAATATTCCTTTCTGAAACTCGACTTTGATGTGTTCAGGTCTGCTTTGTTTCCCTGTAGACTAGTTGTAGGTTTGCAACAAAGAGCCAGATCCGATTGAGTAAATCACTTGTGGAAGTTAATTGTTCACAGTGAAAGCAGGTCTGGCTCATTTTGCCTCTGTCACAGGAAGAGACAGAGGTGGTGTACTGGATCTGTGTTCTAAACCAAGGACTGACGCGACTTTAATTTTGATCAGATGTCTCTCTTCAGGGCACTAAAGAAAACCTTTGCAGTAGTCAAAAAGAGCTTCTTCTCTAGAGAAAAGTAAGAAAAAAAATAATGTATTTTACAGAAATAAAGTACCAATATAAAATTTCAGCTTGGTCAAATTTCTTTTGCAGGCTATCATAAAAGAAACCTACTTCTCCATATATGGCAGTTGCCAGATCAAAGAATTTTTTTTTTTCTGGAAAAAGTAATATCAAGTTATTTTTAATGTCAGATATTGTATGATGGTAACTTTATATTCCAGCTGTTTTTATTCATTACTGCTGTGTTTAGGTTATGTTTGTATCTTCTATCCATGAACATTTTCAAATGCTTTTCAGAACAAGATATGTGCTTTGATTTCATTAAGTAACAGTCTTCTTTTCTTCTCTCCTTAGGACTGAAGCAGTGAGAATGGAAGCCACACAGATTAATATGTCTCGGGTCCCGCTGGTTAACGGAGGCATTGACACTGCACTCAAGGCACACAAACCCCGTGTGATGTCCAAAAGTGGTCATAGCAATGTGCGGATAGACAAAGTTGATGGCATTTACCTACTCTACCTTCAAGATCTGTGGACTACAGTTATAGACATGAAGTGGAGGTACAAACTCACCTTGTTTGCTGCTACTTTTGTCATGACCTGGTTCCTCTTTGGAGTTATCTACTATGCCATTGCATTCCTTCATGGTGATTTAGAAATAAACAAGTTCACCCCAAAGCGGGAACCATGTGTGAAGAACGTAGACTCTCTTACAGGGGCATTCCTCTTCTCTCTGGAGTCGCAGACGACCATTGGCTATGGATTTCGTTTCATTACAGAGGAGTGTCCACATGCCATTTTCTTGCTTGTGGCCCAATTGGTCATCACCACCTTGATTGAAATCTTCATCACAGGTACCTTTCTGGCAAAAATTGCAAGACCTAAAAAAAGGGCAGAGACCATTAAGTTCAGCCACTGCGCTGTCATTACTAAACACAATGGAGAGCTTTGCCTGGTGATCAGAGTAGCAAATATGAGGAAGAGCCTTCTGATACAGTGTCAGCTGTCTGGGAAGCTTCTTCAGACATATGAAACCAAAGAAGGGGAGAGGATCCTGCTGAATCAAGCCAGTGTCAAGTTCAATGTTGACTCCTCTTCAGAAAGTCCATTTCTCATTCTGCCTTTAACATTCTACCATATTTTGGATGAAAGCAGCCCTTTAAGAGATCTCACACCTCAAAATCTCAAGGAGAAGGACTTTGAGCTTGTGGTACTCCTGAACGCCACTGTGGAGTCCACCAGCGCCGTCTGCCAAAGCAGGACTTCCTACATCCCTGAGGAGATCCACTGGGGCTATGAATTTGTGCCTGTGGTTTCTCTGTCTCCAAATGGAAAGTATGTTGCAGATTTCAGTCAGTTTGAGAAGATCAGGAGAAGCACAGATTCTTCTTTTTATAGTATGGACTCTGAAAAACAAAAGTTAGAGGAGAAATACAGGCAGGAGGATCAAAGAGAGAGGGAACTGAGAACGATGTTGTTACAGCAGAGCAATGTTTGATTGAATGGACAAACTATACTGATTAATCCTTTCTGCAAGCTGAGAAAACATTCTTTCTGTGCTGTATGTCTGTTAAAAGTCAGCAGGGAAGTCCTTTTCAGAAAATAACTTTGGTGTAGAGTAAACCTATCCCTTTGTTCAGCTGAGTTATTAATCAAGTATTTTGTAATTAGGTGGGATTTCTTTGTTCATGATCTTAACTTAGCAAAGTTGGATTTGTATTCTCTGCCCTATACCACCACTAAAAGCAGACACACCATTCCCTGTTTGGAAAGTGAAACTGGATGCACTGTGCTGATTCCTTCAAATATTTATTTGACGTGGCTTTACTGTGAACTTGCATTCACAGAGACGGCACACAGTACTGCTAAAAGAAAACATACTCTGTTAAAATATGTATATTTAAAATGTGTATTCTCGTACCAGGTATTGCCTTTGTGGGAATTCCTGGCATGGAAAATAAGTTGATTGGAGAGACAAACATTTGACTGTGGGAAGAGCCTGCAGGGAAATGATAAACTCCTTCTTAAATTTGAAGGAGGGTGACAGAGTAGTTGCGCTGGGTGGTGAGGAAGGGAGCTCTCTGTCTCTGCTACACCGAACGTTTTTTTGTGATCGCTCACTTTTTTAACCTTGTTAATGGCTGATTTATATATAATAGCAAAAAAGGTGAGATGAGGGCAAGCTACACAAAATCGTAACAGTAATCAACTAAGGTTAAAGCTGGCTTTGAGACACCTGTTTTCTATCCAGTGTAAATAGTTTGTAACAGCAGCATAACAATATGTTTCTACAGATTGCTTGCTTTGCTATAGACTGTATTTAATTTGGTTAAAAGAAAGCTCTATAATGTCTGTAGACAATATTTACTTTTTCTGGCAACCAAAAGGACAAGCATTCCTTTCATCCATTTCATTTTTGGTCTATTAAAACCGTTCCATTAATAAAGGAATTTAATCTGAGCAGCTCCTGATCTCTTTGTGGCACAGGGAGAGGGTGTGGTACCTTGGAGATGTTGAAAGAGCTGAATGCTTGGCATATGCAGCTACATTCAGCACACAGCCAAGGAACTCAGCACATCACTACAGTGGTCTGATTATGGGTAGCAAACCAGATAGCAACGGTATCCGTGTAACATGCCTCTTACAAGTAGGTCAGCTTTTTAATGAGACTTAGAAATTATTTCTGGTTTGTATGACTCTGGCAACTTCAAGAGTTTTAGGGATTTTGCTCCTCTAAAACTCTGGCAAAGAAAAGCTGTATTAAGTATGAGTTTTGGGTCTGTGGGCCATGCCTTGGCCTGAGAGACACCAAAACCTGCAGTGACGAAAGGACTTTTGGCACCATCACCTTACTGTTACTGTGCTTAGCTTCCCAGCACTGTGTGGCCTAGTGGATTGCAGGCCTGCAATCTGCAATACAATATCCTAAACAATAAGTGAATTGAGTTGGGTTCCTAAAGAGGCACTCAGCAAGTTGAGCACAGAGCTGCCCATGGCACCAGAAATGAATGCCAAGAAGGGAATGTATACCGTGGGGTGTTGTGGGGGTGGGGAGGTGGCAGCAAGAGGTGATGGGGAGGCTCACAACAGGCTTAAAACTCTCATTTACATAAATGATTAGGTAGCTCTTCTATGTAAGTCAGAGGTCCAGGTACTTGCCTGAAGAGAGAGACTTAACCCATAATCAAGAAGGTTCCCTACCCACTACCAAGCAAGAAAGATTTCTCAAATCATTGTAATTACAGGGCCTGTCTAGCATTTTTGAAAGAATTTCCAGGCAATATTATGCAGTGTTGTCATACAGGTTTTCACTTGCAACCATATATAGAGGATGCTAATGTTTAAGTTACAGATTTTTCATTTTCAATTTTCTTTCATTTTGTCTGACTGCTTGTTTTGTTGGAAGGAACTGTGTGTATTCAGTGAAGTTTTGTAGTCACTTTGCAGACCTCAGATGCAAGTCCTACAACTCAAAGAACACTGCTCTGGCTTGCTTTGAGGTGAAAGTGAGCAGGCAACTTAATCCTTCTTCTGCCAAGTTTTAGCCTCCGTGGTTCAATGATCAAATATCCACTCCCATTCTTTCTTATCTGAGTAAGGTCAGATCCTGGTTATACAGTCAATCCTAAAGTCATTCTCTAAACAGTATAATGACTTTAGAACAGTTTTCACTAACAGCAAGTGAGCCAGCTCTTCTCCAGGAGTACTTGATGATGAACTGATGAACTGATCCCCTCCCTCTCATCTCTTCCCCATCCGTGGAAATAAAGAGACATGGCAATTTGTGTCTTCCAGGAGAGCACTCCAGCCCTTTCAATAAACTTTTTGTTATTGCACTTTGTTGGTTGTATCTTAAGAAAGCATAATGCCTTGAGTCCTGTAGTGGACACATTTGTCAAGTCCCAAAGTGTCTATGTATTTCTTGGTTGTCATATCTAGGAAGTCCTGTGGGTATCCAGCTGCAGCAATGCAGCTGTGTGGGAACTTTTATGGCAGCCAAATAGAAGCCTAAATGTTAGGTTGCTCCAGGCTTAAACAGCTACTAAGCATTAATTTTTTAGGATCTGAACTTTGTGAGCTAAAGAAGCAGGTAGGGACTTATGTCTGTGTGTACACCTTTCCCAGGGTTCAGTTGTTGCAATCACTAGTCCATTTTAGTCATTAGGTTATCCTGAAGAAAGTAGCCTTCACAAGCAAAAGTCTTGGAAAGAAGCATACCATCACTGAAGTGATTCTCTCTGAACTGTCAGTCCTACAAATCTGTAACTGAAAATAAATAAATAAATAAATAAATAAACAAAAGGAAAACAGTAGAAATCAACACCATAAATCTTTGGTAAAGTGAATCCAACCTTCGTCAGGTAGTGAGAGACTGTGCAATAGTATTATATATATGCTGTATTATACTATATAACGCACTGTCGTTCACTCCAGCTTCATAAAAGTCTTACTCTGAAATGAGCTGTACTTCTCCTTCCTGCTTTCCTGTAAGCTTAATTTCCATTGGTCTATCTGAAAATTAAGGACAGAGCAGAAATGACCTTGGTACATCATGTTGAGCTACAGAGTACTGAACTGCCGTAGAAAATGTTGTGACATGTGGATCTGATATGAATCACTAGCGAACCACAACCTCTCACTTCCTGTGGTCAGCTCTTCTTTGTATAAACACAGCTGAGGTGATTTACCTTGGCTGAGGACTGACAGGATAGAGAACCAAAACGCAAAACTACCATGGTCATCCTAAAGCTGCCTTACGCATGAGTAAGGACTGTTCTGCCCACTTGGTGTTTTAGGATGTGAGAGCCTTCAAGTCTTCCAGCTGCTCATCTCTAGGACTTTGGGGGCAGAGCACTTACAGCTCCAGTAGGTCGGATACCTACAGAGCCAGCAGCAGCACCTTCTCACTCCTCTCCCTGTCTCACAAACTGAAGATACTTCTTTGGGAACCACTGAGTTGGATGATTATACTAGTTCTTCAAACGTACTAACTCTATGAACAAGTTCAAATTAAATCTGAATCTAAAATTTCAGGGCCTAAAGGAAGCTGTAGAGACCTATGCCCCCTGTGCACTAAGAGCATGGGCACACCCTTCGAGTAAATCCTCCATTCTAATCACTATATGACTCAGAAGAAAATCATAGAATCACAGAATCACAGAATGGCTTGGGTTGGAAGGGACCTTAAAGACCATCTAGTTCCAACCCCCTGCCATGTGCAGGGATGCCACCCAATAGATGAGGTTGCCCGGGACCTTATCCAACTTGGTCTTGAACACCTCCAGGGATGGGGCATCCATCGCTTCTCTGGGCAACCTGTTCCAGTGCATCTCCACCCTCTGAGTGAAGAATTTCCTTCTAACATCTAATCTAACTCTCCCCTCTTTTAGTTTAAAACCATTCTCCCTTGTCCTATCATTATCTGCCTGAGTAAAAAGTCATTCTCCATCTTTTTTATAAGCCCCCTTCATGTACTGAAAGGCCACATTGAGGTGTCCCTGGAGCCTTCTGTTCTCCAGGATGAACAACCCCAGCTCTCTCAGTCTTTTTTCATAGGAGAGGTGCTCCAGCCCTCTGATCATCTTCGTGGTCCTCCTCTGGACCCGCTCCAACAGGTCCACCTCTTTCTTATGCTGGGGACCCCGGACCTGGATGCAGCACTCCAAGTGGGACACCATGAGGGCAGAGCAGAGAGGGATAATCAC
>VXAL01015087.1:31375-57955 GCA_013399475.1 Chauna torquata
TAAACAACAGATTATGTGCTTGGCTGACAGTCCACACTGCTACTCTTAATACTTGGCTTAGTCATGACCAATTCCAAATACTACATTAACAAGCAATGCCAAGGACAGTTTGGGATGTAGAACTGACCTCAGATTACTTCTACTAGTCCCATCTGTTTTGTTGGGAAGAGAACTTTATCCATATATATGCAAGCTATTTGTTCTCAGATCCAGAGAACAGACTGTGACCTGTTTTATTTTATTGATATATATAGACATAGCCTATAAATTCCTCCATACACAGTTTGAAAGTTTCTGAGAAGGTATAAATACAGTTTTTAAATGGGTGCCTTTTTTCACTTAAGCACACACCAACTGTTTATGAAGTTATGATTGAATTCTCTGCAAGGTGTGCCATCAGGACAGTCTGTTTGAAAGCTGCTCAAAACAGGCTCAGAAGGATTCACACATGAACACAGAAGTGTACAAAACCCAGATACCAATAGAGATGTACAGATATTAGGAAAAAAAATGATGATTTAACAAATTCTGACTCACCTTTGGAAAAATATAAGCACAGATTAGGAAGAAATGTTCTCACTATACAAGTTAAACATACCTCTTAGTTCCAGTTTCTTCTCCCTTTCCTGTAGCACCTGTTAGTGGCCTGTGGAAACGACAGGCCTGCAGGATCACATGGACCCCAGGTCTCATCCCGCACAGCCATTTCAAATATTTTACCTTTGAAAGAGAAATCAATAGCACATATTCTCAAAGGATAACAGAAACAGATTGACAGAAACCTCAAAAGAGAGTGGGTATCTCATTTTATCTTGCAATAAAATGGAGTAATCAACAATATCTTTTCAACTGCACAGTCAGAGAAGTATTGCAAGTGGGGTGAACAAAACTTTCTCTTGTTGCAATTGAAATCAGTGTCAAAAGGCCTATTAACTTCATCAGTGTACAATCAAGCATTCTGCAGCTCTATCTTTAACTACCAGTAAGGTCATGACAGGTGTAACCCAGCTATTCACCCCAACACTAATGAACCTGATGTTATTGTGTGGCCTTAATCAGTACTAATATTTGGGCTTGCATGACATTACTAGTTTTTAGGGGAAAAGAGGGAGTTAAAATGGAATGCTTAGGTATTGCCACTCTGTGGTGGATAATATCTATAATACTATACATGTTCCTGAATTATTCTCTGTGAAAAAGAATTTGAGAGAAATGGAAGAGTGTATGACCAAGAAAATATAAAAGTTACTGCTAGGTTTTAGGAACAGATTGATCAGTAAAGGTTACAGATCTTAGCACTTGTTAATATTTTGTTAAGTTTCCAAACTTTGAGGAAAAGTTGCATAATGCCAGTCTACAAATGCAAACAGTGTTTAAAGACCATGCAAAGAGAACAATTTATTACATGTCTGTCATGCTGTGAGTCACATTAGAGAAAGAAACATTTCAACACTACAGGAAGCTTTTCCAAAAACAAACAAACAAAAAATTTGTGATAATCATTTGTCTGCTCTGGTGAAATCAGGATAAAAAGTTAATTGACCTAAATAAAAGGATAGTTTGACCAAACAAAAAGAACTCGGAGCCTAAAAGAAATGTTATACCCATCACCATACTTTTTTGACTGCTAAATTTTCGTGGTGAAACTATCCTCCAAAATATTCGCAATTATAGACTCATTTAGGTTGGAAGGGACCTCCACAGGCCACCTAGTCCTAACTCCAGCCCACAGTACATCAAATCAGACCAGGTTGCTCAGGGGCTTGTTCACTCACATCTTGAACACCTTCAAAGTCACAGATGCCCAGTCTCTCTGGGCAACCTATTTTTAATACCTAAACACCAGCTCAAACACAAAGAATAAAACTTTTGAGACAGACCAACAGTGTGAACTACTCATTGGTTTTTACCATAATTACCAATGCAATACCCTATCTCTTCTGCAGAAGGTCATAGCAGAGGTTAAGTTGGAGAATTTCTCTTCTGAGATACTTATTGTAAATGGGGTTTCCAAGGAATTGAAAAGAATAAAGATCTAAGCAACTTCACATATCCAGAGGGTTAGATAGTATTGAAGCATATGTTTTTGTAGCAGCTGTGGTTACAAAAGTGCAATTTAGGTGTCTAAATTCTAGATCAAAGCTAACCAATAATATGTTTTTCATGCATGTAATTAAAAATCAAGAAGAATAAGAAAAAACCTCTAACAGATTGAAGCATCCTGTTTAAGGATTCATCTTTCAAGTGATATATTTTAAGTGTTACCAAGCCAAAATGTGATTAGCTTAAAACAAGTAGTAATATTAAAGAGTGAATAGGGGGAATACAGATACCCAAACTGCCTTGATGTTGATCAGATTTTAAAAGTATGAACTCTATCAGAAAGCAAAAGATAGGTAATCAAAAGGCACAGGGAGGCTGACAGGCTTTTGTCTAGCATATTCAAATAAAGTGTGGTTCTTTCTCAGCAAATAAAATGCATTCAGACATTCCCACAAAGGAAAGTATATTGTATGCCACTTTTTAATAAGATTAAAAGAGCTACTTTTACCACCAGTGACTGCCATTAATTGGTATGCTGCAAGGGAGTTGACACATCTCCTGGATGGCACATCTGTAAAGTGCAGTCTGCAATCAGTAAAACAGGTTTTCCAACAAACGACTTGTCAAAGCCTTGACACAAGAATTACTTATGCTTGTAGTCAGTCATTTGCTTTCTCCCAGTTCAAATGCTCATCTTCTGCCCCTACATTGGAATGTGTTCCTCAATTTTTGGTTGATTAAAGTGCTAATCTACGGATAGAAACAGATCAGTGAGTGTCCTAAGGATTGCACAAAGTACTTGGGGTGGGAAAGCAGTGGTGCTGGAATGCATAAACTTTCCACTTTTTCTTTCCAAAGGCTGTAATTCCAAGATAGCCTTGGTCTTTTGGGGGTAATAGGTGTCAACACAAAATGTCTTACAACTGACAGTTCCACCATCCAAGCCTACCAGCCCAGCCTGACTCCCTTTGATCTTTGGTCTTTCTGGAAATAAAAATCATTATCGTGCTACCTAGCAGCAAATGCATGTGTTTTACCTGGATAAATCTCTGGTAACATTCAGTGGCATAGCTGCCATTCATTGTAGATGTAAAATGTTCACTTGAGAAACTCTACTTTTTTGTCTTTTATATTTAAATCTATGTGTTCTTTGGCTTAAGTAATAAATCGTAACTCTATTTCTGCATCTGGAGGTCTGAGCAGACAGTGATGAGCACTTAACTAAATTGGATAAGTTCTTTCTTAGGAAGTATGCGACAACATCTTAGGGTCACTACTCCTTCTTGTCATCTGGCTTATGCCTGACAGTTATTCCTGAGTCTATGCATTGCAACAAGATATGAAATTACAACACACACCTGCTTTTTACGAGCTCTCTGGTGCTCTTTATGCTCTGGAGACCTTGCAATAGTGAATACTAGGGGATAGATGTCATCTCCACAGATTTTGAAATTTAATCACCTATGTGCCTCTTGTAAGTTAGAGAGAGGTTCAGAGGATGATTCATTTTAGGGCATCTCTTTAGGTGTTATCTAAATGATTAACCAGATACCTAGCTGCCACACAGTAAAGGCTAGCGAAAGTGAACAAAAATCCTAAATAACTATCTTTCATGCTGGTTGACTGTCACTACTGGGAAAAAAAAGATAGCAAGCCAACCCAGAAAAAACCCTAATGAGGTAGATTTGAAAATCTGACTTCACTGGGAAGGTCAGATTTTCCTAGTAAAGTCTCTAACAATTAGGTAAGACTTAGGTATCTCAGGTTCATTTCTGATGTCTTGATTTCATTTTTTTGTACTTTTATTTTCCCATGTAACTAACATGTAGCCAGGGCAAGGTAATGATGATTTTTTACTGGCAGACCCTTTTCTCAGCTTGAGAAGCTTTGTTGAACTGAAGGAAGGTAATGATAATTGAATCATAATGATCCCTTATGGAACACTGCCAGAAAGACAGGCTAAAGCCCTGTTAGAAATGAATTTGGCCAGGTTCATCAAGGGAAACAAGAAAGGCTTCTATAGGTACGTCGGTGATAAAAGGAAGCAGAGGGAAATTGTGGGCCTTCTGCGGAAGGAAACAGGAGACCTAGTTACCCTGGATATGGAGGACGTTGAGGTACTCAATGACTTTTTGCCTCAGTCTTCACCGGCAAGTGCTCTAGCCACAGATCTCAAGTTGCAGAAGGCAAAGGCAGGGACTGGGAGAATGAAGAACTGCCAACTGCAAGAGAAGATAAGGTTTGAGACCATCCAAGGAATCTGAAGGTGCACAAGTTCATGGGACTGGATGAGATGTCTCCGCGGGTTCTGAAGGAAATGGTAGATTGCTAAGCCACTACCCAACATATTTGAGAAGTCGTGGCAGTCCAGTGAAGTTCCCACTAACTGGAAGAGGGGAAACATAACCCCCATTTTTAAAAAGGGAAAAAAGGAAGACCTGGGGAACTACAGGCCAGTCGGTCTCACCTCTGTGCCCAAAAAGATCCTGGAGCAAATCCTCCTAAAAACTATGCAAAGGCACATGGAAAATAAGGAGGTGATTGATGACAGCCAACATGGCTTCACTAAGGGCAAATTGTGCCTGACAAATTTGGTGACCTTCTACAATGAGGTTACAGCACTGGTGGATAGGAGAAAAGAAACTGATGCCATCTGCCTGGACTAGTGCAAAGCACTTGACACTGTCCCACATGATATCCTTGTCTCTAAATTGGAGAGACATAAATTTGACCAATGGACCACTCAGTGGATAAGGAACTGGCTGGATGGTTGCACTCAAAGAGTTGCAGTCAATGGCTCGATGTCCAAATGGCGACGAGTGGCTTCCCTCAGGGGTTGGTATTGGGACAGGCGCTGTTTAACATCTTTGTCAGTGACATGGACAGTGGGATTCAGTGCACCCTCAGCAAGTTTGCCAATGACACTAAGCTGAGTGGTGCAGCCAGCACACTGGAGGGAAGGGACCTTGACAGGCTTGAGAGGTGGGCCCCTGTGAACCTCATGAAGTTCAAGAAGGCCAAGTGCAAGGTCCTGAACCTGGGTTGGGGCAATCCAAAGCACAAATACAGGCTGGGCAGAGAATGGATTGAGAGCAGCCCTGAAGAGAAAAACTTGGGGGTATTGGTTGATGTGAAGCTCAACATGAGACAGCAATGTGTGCTTGTAGCCCAGAAAGCCAACCGTATCCTGGGCTGCATCAAAAGAAGCATGGCCAGCAGCTAAAGGGAGGTGATTCTCCCCCTTTACTCCACTCTCATGAGACCCCACCCAGAGTACTGCGTTCAGCTCTGGGGCCACCAACACAAGAAGGACATGGACCTGTTGGAGCAAGTCCAGAAGAGGGCCACGCAGATGATCAGAGTGCTACAGCACCTCTCCTATGAAGAGAGGCTGAGAGAGTTCGGGTTGTTCAGCTGGAGAAGAGAAGGCTCCGGGGAGAGCTTACAGTGGCCTTCCAGTACCTAAAGCAGGCCTACAAGAAAGCTGGAGAGGGACTCTTTATCAGGGAGCGTAGAGATAGGACAAGGAGTAATGGTTTTAAAGTGAAAGAGGATAGATTTAGATTAGATATTAGTAAGAAATTCTTTACTATGAGGGTGGTGAGGCACTGGACCAGGTTGCCCAGAGAAGCTGTGGATGCCCCACCCCTGGAAGTGTTCAAGGCCAGGTTGGATGGGGCTTTGAGCAACCTGATCTAGTGGAAAGTGTCCCTGCCCATGGCAGAGGGGTTGGAACTAGGTGATCCTTAAGGGTCCCTTCCAACCCAAACCATTCTATGATTCTATGAAATAAAACTAAAAACTGGATTCAGCTAAACTTATACTGGCTATGAATGCTATTCCCACAGTTTTGGCACTAAGCAGGGACTCTGTCTTGTTTTAAAAAGTGATAATTTGGGGATATACAGTTTTCAAGGCACTGGAGTTTTACCAGTTTGCTGACGTTTCCTTGCTTGATTAATAAAGGTAGCTGTAAGGATATAAGATACTTAAGACTTCTGCAAGGTATATGAATTTTATCATAGATTTTTCCACTGTAAAAATGAACTCTGCATAATATCAATTAAGCGCGTGTTAAATGGATTAAGCACTCACTTCCTGACTGTTCTCAAAGCATTATCAAAGGGGAACCATATCTGAAAAGGGATGTTGCTAGCACTGTTTTGCAGTCATTAATATCAGACTTAACCTTGTTCAATATTGCTGTCAGTGGTCTGGAAACAAATATCAAATCACTGTTAATAACTTTTCAAATGGCACATGGATTTTTGGACAGTTAAATAATGATGGCTAGGTGTTCATTCCAAGCAATCAAAACCACTGGTTACATCAGACCCAGTCATTAAAAATGCTCCTAATGTAGTCAAAGGAAAAAGGTTGTAGAGACTGAACTAGTGGCTATACCTCTAGGCATTTGCAACTGTATCCTAGAAAGTTATGGTTGTAGAAAAAATGTAGAGTTCATAACAGAACAAAAAAACGCCAACATGAGCAACCTGTGGGAGGCTGAGATAAATCAGGGTAATGAAATTCTTGTCTGGGCTGTCAAGTAGAGGTATGGCAAGTTACACATCTGTTCCTTTTTAAAGTTTGTCCCTGTGAGTAGTCACTTGAAATTTGAAGTTATTGCTGGGATGTTGAACACTTGCACAGCAGAAACTAGACAAGATGTGAATTAACCGTTGCATATTGCTAAAATCTGGAGGAGTTCTTTCATTAGAACAAAACTTGCCAGCAATTTCCTTTCACAAGTTCATGATTTGGCAGTAGCAAGATAATTGACAGATATCATAGGTCTTGTCTTAGAGAAACAGCTCCAAAGAAACACTCCTCAAAACCTTTTGTATTTTAAATAATCTTTTAATGTATTCATTCAAAAGCCATACATGCGTATGTATGTTCCTTTCCTTTGGGGATAACCTGAGCACCAATAAGTATGCATTATAGCAGCACTGACAGCATTACCATGGTTGTCGTGCTCTTGTAAGTTAATCATACAAGTATCAAGACACCTAGTGTCACAACAATGTTGGTACGTTATCTACATGTATTGCAGACTAACAGGACAGTGTTTATTAGCCCAGGAGACACAAGCTAAATGGTCTCTATTAGGTTAAAGGTGAACCGTAATATTTATTGTCGCTTATAATTCATTGTGCTTATGCCAGCTAACAAATTCCCTATTTCCTAACAGGCTGAATTCCTTTTCGTTTGCATAGTGAGGGGTCAAAAAGGCTTCATAATCAATTATTGGATTGTGAAAGAGAAGCAGCCCTCAGTACAGAGGACCTTGTCTGTATTTGACATTGGTAAGACTGATACTAGAATGGTTCCTTCAGTTTTTCATGCCTACAGTTTGTAAGATATGACAAAAACTTAGAAAAGCAGCAAAAGTAATTCAGAAACTGGGGAAAAAATGCCTCTGAGTGAGAGGATGATACGTTTTTATCAAAAAATATGTCCAAAGTGAGTAATGTGTGTATATATACAGTACATGTTCTTCATATGTACAAAAAAATCTAAAATACAGGCTTTTCATCTCAGAGAAAGTTGTTGCTGGAAGCCTCTGGAAATTAAAGCTAATCTACTTCAAATTGAAATGAGATGCTTAAAAAAAAAAAAAAAAAGATAAAGCAATGAAATACACTACCTGGGAAAGTTGTGGAGTTCCCATCATTTGATGTCTTCTAACACATACTGGATATCTACACATTAATTAAATATGAGTAATTTTGATAGAGAGGAGTAAATGGATGAAGTTCTATGGCATGGGACATGCAGAAGTTCACACTAGATGCTCTTGTGTCCTTCTGCACTTGACATCCATTAAGTTCCCAAGAATTTAAGAATTTCAAGCCACAAGAATTGAAGTTCTGGGCCAAACAATATAGGCAGTATTCTAAGAAACAGAGATCCAGCCCAGTGCCAAAGGGATATGGGAGCTTAGTTCCCTTTAGAAATATTTGAAAATCCTGTCAATACTATTAAGAGTATAAGCTACTTTGATTTATGATCATAAAATGCTGCTGGAATGTTTCAGAAGATTTAAATTGTCGAAGTTCCTGAACCCTGTTGCACAAGCCATTAATTCGATCACTTTCCACCTCAATACACCAGGGACCAGTCAGCTTTGATCAAGAGGTCAGACAAGTGTATTGATATAAATCTTATTGTTTGTGCACAGTACATTGGCAGCACACACCTAAGCACAACTGTCAGGCTGTGAGAGAGGAAGCAGTGCTGGGTTTTGCAGATGTACTGCAGATCAGTGTTATTTACTAGTGGGAATATTTATTTAGAAGAAACTTCTCAATGGTTATCAGGGATCTACACAAGACATGGAATTCACTATAAACAGTTCTCAAAGAAACATTACCCTTTAAAAAATAAATAATAAAATAAAAGCTTCACAATTATTTATATTAAGATTTCTAATGAAAATAATGGAATATGGATTTAGAAAAAAAAATCAGTTTTCGCTTAATCTAAAATGAAAGCTTTCCTTTCTGAAGCTCCATAAATGTATTCATAGAGTATCACAAATTCTTTCAAGTGTCTCTTCTGGAATTAAGTGATCACTGTAACATTGGTACTTCGTTTTCTTGGCTCCTGTTTGTTTCTTTTTTATTTGTTTGTTTGTTGTTGTTTTTTCCATTTGACCTTTGTTGTGCAAGAGTCTGCTTTCCAAGTGCAGTTAAGCTATCATTGCTACTGGTTTTGCTCTCAGCCAGACTAGTATATGTCAAATAATTGTGTCTGCAGGAGCTGACCCTGGAATATTCCCTAAACAGTTAGCTCGGAAGAGTGAGACTGTTCTTCAAACTCCCTTCTGGCTCTTAGTTAGAAATTTTTCCCTTGTTATTAAAAGCAAGATAAATTAGACCATATTAAGCTCCACACTGCTGCAGTTACATTCGAAGCAGGAAGATGACCTTCAGCTTTGTTGTCCCAGTACTACGCTGCTTTGTGCAGTGGAAACACGTTCATAGCAAAGGACCTGGTGGACAGTACCTCTTCGATTGGCCCTGCACCTTAGTGACAATCCTGCCCCTTCCTCTGCAGCACTGTCCTTTCAGAAAATGCTTCTCCGTTCACTTTACATACTTTTGGGGTGAGCATTATGTTGGATTCCCAACATAATGGCTGTATGTTTGGCTGTGTGCATACACGTGTGTGTACACAGCAAAATGGACATAGGGAAAGCAGCAGCACAAGTGAGTTATTTGCATAAACCTTTATCTATATATCTATAGCTTTAACCTATGTCTCTTCTACACTGATATTCTTCCTATCATTTAACCCTATAATTTTAAACAATAATTTTGGAGTTCACTGAACCATAGGCTTTTTGTTTGCTTATTCTGTGTTTACATAGCACCAAAACACTGAGATGCAGGTGGTGCCACAGTGGAATACTCAATAAAGAAAATAAATTCATACATAAAAATGATCAAAGAGCACTGGGCACCTAAAGTAGATCTCATGGTTGCTTTGGCTGAAAATTTAAACTTGTAGGCATGCACGGCATTATGGGATTATAGGTCATGCTCTAAAAGGAAAATCAGGAAGTAATTGAATTCAAACCCAGTGCTTGTAGTTATTCCAATTCACTCTGCACTTCCTTATAAAAAGGAGGCACCTTCAAGGAGAAAGGCAAAGCAAGAGGGAGGCATTGTTCTTTTCTGTACCAACAAATAGCTACTCTTAAAAAAAAAAAAAATTGTTGCTTCTATGGATGCTACTTTTCTACAAGTAATATTAGTGGTAATCATTTACATTGGCATTTGCTTTTAACCGACAGATCCAGGGTGACTTCATTGTTTTACAGAGACTTTTTTCCAGTTGAATGGTAATGCCACTATATAAATTCTTGATTGCATTTTCTTGCTTTTTGACGTTGTGTTCTGTATTTGTCATTTGTATACATACATATGTAAAGAGCTTCATGGCAAATTCTATTTGCTGACTCACCTTGAATGACCCATAATGTATCTGATTGCAGGATATGGTACTATTTGGAAAGGTGTATGAATTTAATATGCCCACTTGTCCCAGAAATTACTGTAGTGCTTCAGAGAAAAAAAGGTAGGGGGAATGTAAGAGTTTAGACTTGATATGAAAATATAGGAAGAAGGCAATCAAAAAGATGACTAATAAGTCACGTCACGCCAACTCTGAAAAGCACACATATTGGTTATACTAATACAATGGGCAAATATTGCCTTTTTTTTCTTCTGAATACATGAACTCTTATGTTACATGATTACCTCCATGGACAGCTTTGAATTCCTGGGGGACAGGAAGCTGGGGAGTATCAGAATGCTATCTCCATAAAACACCATGGCTGTGGTTCACCACAAGTTTATGTGGTCCTATAAACTTTTGTGAAACAGGAGTAAAATGCTATGTCATCACAAGTCAGCAGAGGACCAGGTGCCACCAGCCAGTGGTAAGAGGAAAAACAGGTTATTATTATTGGTCTGAGACGGACATATCTGGTTTTACACTCTCAGACACAGACACTTCCTTGTTTTTTCCCAGCTTTCTCTTCCAGCTGCTAACTCTAGAGGTGATGACTTCTCAGGCTTTTTCTGTACAAGTGAGTCCTTGACATATACTCAGACAAGCCCAGACTGTCACATGTTCTTTGTGGCTGGTAACAGAATTAGCCAGCATCAGTCGTGACTGTAACTATCATTCCTGCACTGGACTGGGAAATTTCTGTTTGTTTGTTTGTTTGTTTTGCTAAGTAAAAGAAAAAGCTAAGAAGGAAAGAAAGAAAAGAAAGCTAAGAACAGGCTACATCTTCCTATACCCATGAGCAAACATCTTAAGTTCTTTCTTTACCAAGTTTTATATCTGTCTAAATTTCATTTGATTCATTTTATAACCCTACGATTTATTAATTTGTTTCCATTTAAACACACATACATAATGGTGTGTGTCCATTAGAAAAATGAGAGTCTTTCCTGGTGAAAACTGCACAAACAAAACAAACAACAAATTTAGGAAGCCTAGATGACAGCTTGATCTTAACAGGCATCATTGTGTTCATGAAATATTCCTGAGACTTTTTAGAGCTCTAACAGGGATACTTGGAAATTAAGTGTTGAATGCTGTCTAACTTACTTTTCAGACTGCCTCTGTCTCTGTTCAGCATTGGATCTTCTAGCACTCTCATCTTCTCTTTTTTGTGTGTGTGCAAAATTAAAAAAAAAAAATTACACATTCCGGTAAAATACTGAGTATTTTGGGAAAGCTAAATAACATTCTGCTACTTCTATTTTTTCCAAAGCAAGGGGTGGTTGGGGGGAGGGGGCAGAACAAGGTGCTTGATGCTACCATCCTCTTCTGCACCAATTCTGCAATAATAATGGGGTGTCAGAAACCCACCTGAAAACAGATTTTTGTGCCCCATCTGAATTCAAAGCATACTCTTACAGAGTTCTGCAACTTTTCATCTACCTCTCATCTTAATATCTTTGTAAAGTTGTTAGCAGGGATGATGAGACAGCATGCAATCATGCAGCAGCAAGAAACGAATGGCATCTAGTTCTGCATTGCTTTTATATCACTGAATACAAAAACTCAGCAAGATCAGCACCTTCATGAACTGACATCCTTTGAAACTAAACCTGAACCAGTGAGACAGGAAGTTGGCAGCAAGAAGTGGAACTATTTTGTTCAGTTAACTGGCATTATAATACCTCCTGCCACAGGCATGCTGGCTGCACAGAATGCTTCTTTGAACCACTCAATTGTTCTAACTACCCAAAGCCACAAGTCTGAAGAGGGTCTGCTTCATTTGAGAAAAAGACAAACCTGCACCAGCTTGTGATGGGTGGGGTGCTACAGATGTCCGTTAATCTATTACATCTGTATTTAATACCCTGACCATAACAATAAATTCATGACAATGGGACTGACCCTTTGAGTGTTTAACACAGATAAAAGGTACAGCTTTCTTTAGTTTATGCAGCTGACTCCTCATTTCTGAGCCCTCTGACTCAGGTTACCTTATTTATATCATTTTATGTTGTTTGGGTATTCTAATTTTCATATGGTAGAAAATAAGATTGATCAAAGATAAGAGACATCTCATAAGACAGGTTTGCTCTTTTTTCTCCTCTCATTTGCTTTCTCCTCCCCTTGTTTGTTACCATTTATATTGAACTTCAGAAAACAGAGCTGGGACAAGTCCTGATTTCTTGGGGCGGGGGGTGGGGGGGAGCAGGACGGGGACACAACAACAAAACAGAAGAATTAAAAAGTTGTAATCTGTTTCTGTATATTTAACTGAATTATAATTATATGGGCATTGCTACAATGGCTCTGTCCTACCTTGTTCCTGTGAAGGCATTTTATTATGCATGTGACCAGTTAAATTATAGATTGAATCAGCAAATTATCTTTGGGACACAGTAATGTAGCTTTATTTTTTGTTTCTTTTAGATTTGGCTTGTTTGCTATAGATGCTAGTTGCTACAAGGTGTTAACATTTAATTAGTTTCCCTCTGACTTGGTATGATTATTTCAGCATCTTCATCACTGTCCTAATCTCCTGATTAGGAGAGAATAAGGAGAGAAGGAAAAAAAAAAGTTGTCATGTAAGAGTTATTTTCCAGGCACCTTACAGATTTCTATTGGTAAATGCATACAGCATTAGCAAACTGCAGAAATGCTACATCAACCTCTTTGAGACATTAATAGAATTACATTAATGATTTTCATTTTTTTCATATTATTGTATCTTTTCCCTAGTCTATGGCAGATGTATATAGTATGAGGACTAATGGACGCATTTATGAGCATAATTGGCTGCACCTTTTTGTAACTGGAAAAAAATGTCTAATAAAATACAAAATACAAATATTCCATGATACACTGCTGTGACAATGAGTCGTCTTGTCCAATTAGCATGGGAATGGCATTCCTGTCTATTCTAGCTCATGGGGAAACAGTGACTGTCAGCAAAAGTTAAACTGTGTCTAATCTCAGTTTGAAAATAACCTGCATATATTCTATATGGAAATCAGTAAGTTAATCTCTTTGGTTTTGCTAAAAATATGTTTCCATATTAATGAACCTTGAATACGCCTATATTTTTCATTCTGAATAGAAATATATTTGCCAGTAAAAATGCTCTAGGTTTGCATGTTACATGTATAAAAGCTTTGTTTTAGAATTCATATCCCAATGCATCCTTCCCACCATAAAGAGCAATATACAGTGGGTTTGGTTTTTTTTGCTTTAGTGTCTTCTTAAAAAAAAAAAAAAAAAAATCCAAATATTATGACTGATAAGCAACTGTTAAGTCTGATGAAAAATATCCACTTACTCAGTTTGACTTCCCTTAACTAAAAAATACACAATTCCATCTACTATGTCTCCAGAACATTGAACTGAACAATCCACAGTTGCAAACACTGACAGGGCGCCTAGAGATTGTCCCACCTTGCCTATCGGTAGGGTGCGTGTTAGCAAAGGCATACAACCACTGTGCTCCTGGGCACAAGACTGCCCAGTGGATAGGTACATGGGCTCAGGAATCCACAGCTCCCAGGACACCCTCCCCAGAACACGCAGCTCAGATAAACAGAAGGCCACACTAGGGCTACCTCATTTTATCACCAAAATGAGTACGGGCAGGCAGACTGTAGGTGACAGACTCCATGCATATGACTGAGGTCACCTTCCATCTTTTCAGACATCTGGATTTTATATCCAGTGCTATGAGACACTTCTTCCCTTGTAACTGGATGTGGGAAGGCCACAGAAACATGCCTGCTTACTCATTAGGAGGGTTATAGCTGGAGACAGTATTATGGATGTAACTATTCTGCTGAGCTTCACGCATCTTCCTTCAAGTTGGAGGGTATTTTGGTGAGGATAGAAGTAACCATCTTTTTTTACACACCTTAGAAGCGCTACTTAATACATGTACTTAGAAGGTAAGACACTGAAATACCGCAGACATGGGTGGATAAGGAGCTAGGTGGTATTAATATTCTGCCAAAAGCAATTCCTAAGTGGGGAACAGCAACATTCAAGATTTAAGAAATCATCCCAGCCTGAGCAGATCTGTACACCAGGCCCTAGAATCACAAAATGACTGCTCTGCCCTTATACCTGAATTTTATACCATTTCCCTAAACAGCTGTACCTGGTGACACTAAAGGATAAGACAGAGGGCTAGACAAACCTCTGCTCCAGCTGAAGCATAGTCTTTTAAATATTTAAAGACTCTTGCTAATCCTGGGAGCATTACAGTATAATTTTTTTTTTTTTTTTTTTTTTTGTAGTAGAAAGTACCAGCGAACAAGGTATTAAGAACTATGGATGTTTCTTCTGTAATACATTAACCTGATAAGCAGAATATATTGGGTTTCAGGGCCACAGTAAGTTTTGGGTTTCTTTTTGTTAGCAGGCTGCTGACACATTGGCATGCCCAAGCTAGTTTCTGTCAGAATGAAGTGCTCCCTTCCTGACTGAGTGGGAGAGGAAGGATCCATATGTGGAATTTACCAAAATCCAGACTGCAGGCAAGCTGTGCAGGTAGTGAATTAATGTTTCAGAATCTCACCTTATGAGCACAAAAACAAGCTGATGAAAATACAGATCTGATTTCTACGTGTCACTGGAACTAGACTTCATTTCAAAGGAGACTGTGGAAGAGAATTACCTTAACAAAACTCTGTGGAGTCGTAATCTGTCAAAGTACTTCAAATATGAAGTTTCCAAGCACTGCATTACAGAGGAAAGGACATGCTCCATTTCATTTTGTAAATGAAGTGTTTTGTATTTGGCTTAAATGATGTTTTGTTTCAGTGCTTCATTTGTATTCTGTAGCATATTACAAAGTAAATAAATAAATAAATTATAAAAATAAATGAATTCATGTTATTCAAAATAAATCTAATAAAAGAATTGTTGAGTTCTCTGTTTTGTTTTGTTTTTTCACTGCTAAGTATTGAAGCCATACTTTGAAATATCAAAATCCTTCTCAAAACAGTTCAGGTGATTGATCATGTTATACTTATAACTCTTGCACTCAGACAGCAATAGCAAACTGAATTTCTCTCTAACTAGATGAATTTTTACTTCCACGACCCTGTTGTCAAAGCGCTCCTGCAATGCACAGGCCTATAATTAATGTACAGTTGGCAACTTGCCTGCAAAACACGTGCACTGGGTGTAGGTGGCAAGTTGTCAGCAGTGGGAGGGGGGCTACACGTGTGGCCTCTGTGAGAAGAGTCCAGGACACAGCAGGGTCCAGCTGGCTCCAAAACAAACCCATAACAAGACACAGGCAAGCCCATCAGCCAAGCTGGTGGCACCTCTGTGATAATGTATTTAAGAAAGGGCAGAAAATGCTGGGGAAAAGGAGAGGAAGGGAAGAAAAGAGTAAGAAACAACAGAGGGGACAGCAAGGCCAGATGAGGAGGAGGTGCTCCATGGCAGCGCAGGCACATCCCCAAACGGACAGCACCCTGTGGACCTTGAAGCCAAGACTGCTTTGCCCACAGCAGTAATTGGTAAGTGATATCCCTGTCTGTATTTCGACCCAGAACCCTCTCTCATGCCTTCTTCCTGCTTCCTCATCCCACTGGAGGGGCAGGGGTGGGCACACGGCTGTGTGTGTGCTTGTCTGCAAGCTGAGGCTAACCCACCACTTGCATGGCAATTTGTTTGTGTTTGCCAGGTGTACAGTCATGTTGCCAAATGACTTACTTTTGTTGTGGAGACCTGGGTTCACTGCTAGCAATCAGGAACTCCCCAATGAAGATTTGCTCATGTCCGTCCTTTCAGAAGGTGGGAGGGTTTTGAATATGAAGGGGTGTAACTGTGACTTTCTCCTGTGCATGCTTCAGAAACACAATGAAATGTGTTCCCAAGAGGAATTGCCTATCTTGTCTTTCCTTTTCAGCAAGACATAGCAAAGACATTGCTTACAGCATGCAGTACTCTATAATATTAACAGCTGTCAGAGCATTAAAAATAGCTTAAGCAATTGCCTTTAGATTTTAAGATTTATAAGGATAAGAAGACATTGAGGGTGGGGAGAATTACACAACAGGAACAAAAGCAAAACACTTGCTCTGACTCCATAAAATCAGGAAACCCTGAAAGAACATTTTGTCCGTAAAGCATTTAGTATCTTGATTAAAGCCATTGTTTACAGCCTAGCAAAGATGCTATTATATCAGCAAGGCCAGTTTCACTATCAGGCTCATCAGCACAATACGACCAGCAGGGACATTTTAAAAGGGCTCTTCAGTTATGCCCTAAAGTAGTTTCAGTGACTATACTTTAAAAATATGATCAAGAATGTATAAAAATCAAAACCCATATTTCATGCTGATGTGATCCACTGCATTGCTGTAAGACTTTAACCATGAAAGGAATAGCCCCTTTGTGCGAAGAGAATAGCTGGGAGAAGAATAATAAAAGCAGCTAGAGTAAACGGTTACAAAATCCTGGGTTTATCCAGCAAACATGAATGCAGTTTAGCTCTATGAAGTTCTTGTGATTAGCACTACTGTTCTTTCTAGCCCATTAAAAATTATCTTAGTTGGCCATTAGACAGACTATGGTTACTCCCTCCTTGAAACCCTTCACTGACTTTTCAGCAAATTGTCTCACAATTTCTTGTCCTTGCTTCAAGGTTCTGTGATGAAATTCAGGTTTGAGCCTACATTTCACATCTGTTCCTGCTACCTTGAGCACCTACTTTGTGTTTGAATTAGGCCATCCTCAACAGCCCATTCTCAGCCTTTGAACTGAACTCCCTTCTAATCCCAGTCTGAATGTTAAATCTCCATATTTTACTTTTAGACTGAAAGCTACTTGAAGCACAAGGATGGATTACCTTGAAGGATACTTGAATCAGCACTGAATGACTAGTACTTATATTGCTGGCACTTTTTTCTCTACCATTTTAGTGAATGAACCAAAAAATTATGAAAAAAAATATCATTTTAGGTTAATGTAGATTTTTTTCTCCTTTTCTTCACTGAATTGAACGTGTGAGAAGAAAGTTCAAAAGGAAAAAAAATTGCTAATTGTAAGGTTGATTTTATCTTTTTAAATTATAAAGTAAAATTTCTAACAAAAAGGTTGTTTTGGAACAAAAGAAATGAGTTTTCAGAGAAAATCGTGTTGTATGAGTGCTGTATTCCTTCTTCAGGGTTTACATACCCTACAAAGCTAGCTGATCTGTGTGGATATAGCTTCCACTGTAACAGCTAGGTGTGATATTGCTGTGGCAGTGCACTATCAGTGTAGCCATACCTAGAACATCTTGATATGTTACTTAAAAAACAGTGAAATTAAATGTTTGCATGGTTAACAATTTATATCCACTCAATTTTCTTGCAGTTGAAAATTTTCACTAAATCACTAAATAGTTTTGTTCAGTCCAAAACTCCATTTTAAAACGAATAAACCATGCATCAGAATATAATTGTACAGCTTTTCTATGGGTGTACAGAAGAGTCCAACAAGTTATCCTTCCTCTTCTTGAAGAACATGCTTTACACAGTTTTGTCATTTCTGATTTTATTTCATGATACCCTGATTGCATAGATATAAATAATGGTAGAACCAGCAGTATCAGCACTGAATCTGTCTCATTCCAATAAGAAAAAACAAGTAATGGGCAATTTTCTGTATTAGCTCAGTATATTCATAAATGTTCGTTTCTATGCGGCAGTGTGCTCTGTGTACAAGATCCTGACAGACTTAAATCAATATTTTTTCACTAGGTAGGGTTATTTATCCGTCCTTTAAAGCATCACGGTACAGTCAAGGGCAGGCAAGTAGACGTGTAAAAAAAATGAACAGAGAACCACCCTTTTAGTAGTATGTGCTCTGTTAATTGTGATAAAGTTTAAAACAAACATAATAAACCAAATATCAGACTCATTAGTGAATTGACATGCAACTGTTGCCAAATATACCATAAAATTAATTACTGTTAGTTGGCAAATAGTGTAGGATAAAGTGACTTGATTAAAGTGAGAAGAGAGAGAACCGCCAGGAAACTCTAGAAGCTGAAAACTGTGTATGTATGTCAAGAGAACAGCAGAAGCATTTATCTGCCACTGAGAAACCTTAGCTACTTGAAGTAAAGGATAGCATTATTAATACCTGCTTCACATTCTAGACAGGACGACTCTAAAGGCAATTATCTGAAAATGATAAATATATTACTGACAGCTGATTAGCTGCTTATTAACTGCATCTGTAACTGTCACAGGATGCAGTAGTTGAAGTAGAAATCAAGGGGTGAGCAACCAAGTAATGTGCCTGGTTTATTAAAGCATTATTTGGAAACCAGACTTAAGTAGGGATATTTACCTGTAGAAATCCACATTTAGGACTGCCATGGTCTTGATACACTAATTAACAAAAAAAAAAAAAAAAAAAAACCCATTTTAAAACCTCTCCTTTAGGCTCCAACTTCTTGTTTCATTTTCGTGTTTATGAGATTAAGAGTATATATGGGTGTAATACTGATTTTCACTAGTTATGTGTTATTTTCCTTGTGTTTGGACATAATTGGAACCAAAATGCATGCTATTAGTCACTGTCTCATATTTTTTTGTAATAATAGCTTGAAATGTTTTAGGAGTAATGCCACCTTCAAAGTAGAAAGGACAAAGCTGTTTATGTAGGGGTATAATGTGACCTCAGTGTATGAAATCAATATAACAATTATTTTTGTGTTGGTTTGGTGAATTGAATGTGACCATCACCAAAATTTTCCCTCCTTCTGATGTCTGTTCTTTAGAAGAAAGCAATAAATATTATTTACTGATTCAGGTTTGAGACACAAACTAGCACAGTAATTCTTTATGAAAAGGTCTTAAATTTTAATAATGAAAGTCCTACCTATCCACTCACATCTCCTTATCTAATTATCTTACAGATTACTGGCAGAGTGAAATCATAGGCAAGCTCAGAGAAAGACTAATGTGCTAACACACTAATGGATTTTTTCCCCTCGTAACCAAAACACCATCGAAAATTAACCAGTCAAAAGATGTTACTGTGCAACACTACAGTTCAACCAACTGAAAGACTGGTTTTTAAAAGGACATTTTGTCCTGTTCTGTTACCACTTCTTCTGCAAAATTGGCTTTTCATCAATGGAGAGCTAGAGACATTGTTCAGAAATGACAGAGACTGATAGTTTTCCCAATATTAAAAAATAGAGGTACAATGTCCTTATACAAAACTGCTCCTGATCTTTCAGGAAATGGAAAGCCTCCTATTTTACATCACTATGGTGTGTATCAAAGCAAAAGTGTTATTTCTAGTTGTTTTGTAGAAGAGATATTGTGTGGAACATTCAGAGAGATATTTTCAGAAGAAGAAATAGTCCCATTTCCTTGCAGATAAATTTTTGAAAATCTCCAGAGGATATATAGACCCATCTGAAAGCATGTCTTCATTTTGTGACAAATGCTGTATTATATAAATCATTAGGGACAATTTCACTGAATAGTGACTAGGAACAGTTGTCCCTTCATCCCCTGCAGATTTAATTTAAGTCATCATAGATACACGTGTATGCAAGGAATGTGCAGGCTTCACATACAGAGACAAATGCGCGTGCTGTACTTGAAATAGTCCCATCATTGTTAAATCTACATACCTTTACAAAGTTATTCACTTTTGGTTGATACCACAGACCATGATAAGGCGTGTGTTTTTTGTTTTTCCCCTAAGCCCACAGCATTTCACGCAGTCCCTCTTGTTTCTGGTATAGTGTCTGTATAAAGGCAAGCTTCTCTCTTTACTTCATTCCTCTGAAGTCACAGCCACCTTATTTAATTCTGTGACCAGAAAAATCAGCTTCCAAATAAGACATAACCCTGAGCAGGAAGTGCGGGTATCAGCTGGAATTACAGTTAGGCATATAATTTTCTGTAACAAGAAACATTTACTAAGTCATATCATATCAGACCAAAGAAGCATTTATCCCAATTTTGTGTATCTGACGTAGCCAATAGCAGATCTCTAGGAAACACAACAAGGGCACTCCTTAAAATACACATCAAATGTATAGCATACAGGCATTCTCTGTAGAAAAGTACCACTCTTGTGTAGCTGTCAGTGATTTTTTCCCTTCATGCATGTGACATTCAGTTTTGTGCACTCAGAGCATCTCTGATGTCCTGTGGCAGAGAATTCCACAGATAGCTGTACCTGAAGAAGTGCCTCCTTTTATTTGTTTAGAACTTGACACATACTTGTCTCATCTGATGTCCCCTACATATTGTATTAGAAACGACAATAAACAATCTTTCCCTATTTACTGTCTCCCTGACACTCATGACATTCTGCCATATCAGCCTTGCATCATTTCTCTTCCAGGCCAGACTACTCTATTTAATCATCCTTCATACTGAAACCATGTCATACTTTGATCATCCTCATTGTCCTTAGTGTAGCTTTTCCAGGTGTAATATCTCTTATATGAAGGGACCAGAATTTTTTCAAAAATATCTAAGATTTGTGCTAATTTTTAACCTGGGAGGTCAGAGGATTTGTGCTCTGTCATCCATTAGGAGCAATTAGATTTCTATCCCCTAGTATGCCAAGCCTGTCACTCTGCTGTGAGTTACAACATGGCAAGTTCTCAAGTCAGAGTGCTGTCTTAGCAACGTCTTTATCTGTCAGGGAGCAAAACAACTTCCCAGGATGCTTTCGAAAATCCCTGAAGTGTTTTAGTGTGTATCTGTATTAGCCTTGCTCACTTCAACAGGTTTTAGTGACCTAGTTTCTTGGAGCTTACTTCATCAGGAGATCATTGTTAGAAGTTAATGACCAGTGGTTGAAGCTTCCCATTGTCTTAACCAAGGCATCTCCCTCCAGTACATGGATTCAATCCTTAAGCATCATTCAATAAAGTTAAGATAACATGATGCAGGCACCTCGTCTCTTCATTTAGGTAACATAACACATTAGCTTAGTATTTGCCCTTATAAATATACAGAAAAATACAAAAACAGAGTGCCATATCACGAGTATAAAATATTGCCAGCATATTCAACACTAGATAACTTAAGAGCCTTCCCCAGCAAAACTCATTCAGAGTTCTATTTTTAGATAAAATTATGATCTTCCCACAAGGCTAACCTACAAGGGACTTGATTCTGAAAGAGGTACATGATGCATATATAGGCGTCCTGATACAAAAATACCTTATTTTAGAACACAAACTGATTTCCAGAAAGAGCTGGAAAAGTTGATCCATGTCATGCAGCATGATGGTCTAGGTTTCCATCACTGCTCTCAAATAAACTAACTGCAGAATGAGGCAGACACACTGTCAGGATGCTTTCCCACACCATCCCCAGAGCTGGGGTTATAACTGGCTCATTTGCACAATGCCAGTTCTAGTGTACCTATGACTCCACGAGCTTGTCCTGGGGACAATCCTCCACAAACAAGCTGTGCAGTCACAATTCAAGAAAGTATGCCCACACACAATCTGTACCTTGCTGAATGAGCAAAAAAATAGCAAACATAACAAATGAATAATAGCCTGTAAAGTTCAGTGCATATATAGAAATGTTCACAGGATGATAAAATCATAAGTGAAGAGAAGACAATGCCTCTGCTTACACATTACATCTCTACATTGCAAGCAACAACCATTGGAAAACAAATTTGAATCTGGAGAAAGCAAAATGCCAAATTTGGCCAGAATCAAAAATACTGCCCAAGATTCTTCCTTTGAGAAGTAGTTTTAAGATAAGTATTATTCTATCCCTGAACGTGATCTTCTTTTTTTAGATCCAGACTGTTTTGCCAGATTTCACTGCAATTTTGGTATTATTTCTTTTGCACAAGGAAGGAGCCAGCTACAGGTTACATAACCTTCAGAAAAACCTTATAAAATGTTGACATAACCCTTGCGTAGGTCAGGAGGTGGAATACAAACAAAGCACTTAGAATTTTCAAACCTAAATGAAAAATCTATCTTTACTATCTCCATTTCTTTTCATTCTCTCACTCTTACAAATAGAAATTAATTGCTCTCTTTCTCCTGCTGATGGAATTTTTATTGTCATGGATTAAAAAAATTGGAACATATTTGACTACAAGGATAATGTGGGACCCTTTAAATACAGAACTAAATGGCCTCATTAAAAATGGCTTCTTAATAGTGAAAAATGTCTGGGAGACAAACTTTGATTAGAAGACCTGCTTATGGTCTTGTTTACTGTCATCTTGTAGGTATACCTATAAGGTGCCCAGAATTCTCCCAGTAGTTGTACCTTAAGCCGGGATGTACATTTAGGAAACAAACTTATAGTATGCACTTCTCCCTGAAAACTTAGTTATTTGCAGAAGCAACATTCTGTCATTTATACTTTTGATCCTTGTTTGAAGGGTTTTGCAAAGCTAGTGTTCTGAAACTCAAATACAAAATCCGTTATACATTAAAATAAAACTTCTCCAAGAGTTGTTTTATATCTGAGAAAACTGCTTATATACTATCAGCACATTCCCTGAACTCCGCTATGAGACTGCCCATCTTTCCAGATCTGAACTCATGTCCCTGGAGACTCCTTTGCTACTTCTCTCTGATCTTAATCTTGATTTGGAAAAATAGCCTCAAGCATATGCTTCCCGGCTGGATCTTCTGTGGTGGATATCTTATCAGTTCATTCCAAGGGACATTAAGGTCCCATGAAGAGAAATATCATCATGAGTAAGTATCTGGCTTTAACTTTCTCATTTTTCAGCAGCAGAATCAGAATATTACTTATTTCAAAAGCCCCAGGTAGTGTCTTGCCAAATGTAAATTTTTCTTTCTGGATCTGATCCAGAGAAAGAGTCACTAGTACATACAAATATGATTTGCAGAATATAGGACAAAGGAATGCTTCAGCTTAAGTACACATTTCCTGTTATACAAAAACATTTTTTCTCTATGATAACAACGAATAGAGGTTTCAAAGAGATATGAAAAGAAAAAAATTGCATTGTATCACACAAGGAAAAATAATAAGGATGGGTAATTTAAATTATCTTTACATATATAACATATGGAGGAATAGTAATGGATAAGGCAGTAAGTCTTATTTAAAGTTTACTTCTCTTCTTTCATTTTGTTCGTAGGAAGTTGTGGACAAAAATTTCCAATGATTTTCTTCTTAAAGTTAATCTCATAAAATCAATCAAAAACTTATATAATAATAAATGGGAATTGCACCTTGCAAAATTAACACGACTAGAAGATGCATTACTTCATCAAAAATTATTAGTTCATAAACAAATTGCTAACTCTTTTTCTCAAAACCACAAGACTGATTAGATTATATATCCTGACCTAGTACTGGTGTTACTAGTGCAATTTTATGTTATTTTCTATGTTTAGAGGAGGCTTTCAGTTGAAAAGAAAAAAAAAAGATTTTTAAGGAAGAAATTATCATTCCTCTCCCCAGTTGACCTTAATTACTACTCTCTGCCTGCCTTAGACAAACATGCATGCTCTTTATCTCTTGATTCCTGATGGAGGTCTTGAGTGTACAGGGGGCTGAAGTCAGGGAGCTGAATCAGCTTTTCATCTTCGAGGTCTCCATGGGCCACTTCAGAGATTAGCTTTTTCTGTGCTGTGAAGAGTAGCATCCATGCAGCTTGAGAGTGTTCTCTGGAAAGCATGCTCTCCCCCATGACAGTGCCAAGAAGCTGAGCATCTTTCTAGGTAAACCCTAGGGAGACCAACTGCAGGCAGCCTGCAAGCTGCCAGCACATTGGCTGGAGGATTGGAGATGCGAATTAGAGCTGGTTTTTATCTGCTCATAGCCCAATAGTAGGAGAAAAAGCAGAAAAATGCAGGAAAATGCTATGTCCAGTTCAGCCAGAGATTGCAGGTGTCAACATTTCACAAGATTCTCAAATATTTATTGTAAATTTTTTAATGAGATGTTCAGTTAAGCATCAATGCTAGAAGATACTCATCCAAAACTGGAAATTCTGAGATTTAGCTGTAATTAATAACCAGTAACTGACTCTTGTATTTAAGAATAGCACTGGTTTCTCAAAGTGATGTGTTACTGCATGAAAGATGACAAACTAAATCCTGTAGTAGGAATTAGCATTTTGTGGTTATGCAGATGCTAAAAGAATCTTAAGTCAGATGTATTCTGGGAGGACTGATATTGTGTTAGATGAGTGACTATATAATAAATAACAGCACAATGTATTTAAGAGGTTCATGAGTTTATGAAAGGCTTTCTGTATTTCAGATTTAACTTGAATACAAGCCACCACTGCTCTTGAAGCACAAAAACTTTATATTACTGACTGGAAGGAGATGCCTGATGCCATTTTTAGCAATACTGGATGGCTAAATAGATTTGGATAAAATGAAAGTATCAGTCCTACCACTCCCAACTTAAAACCTAGTCTAAAATTTCAACCGATTAGGAATGCTTACTGCCATTCCTTCAACTTTCCATCATATTCATATTACTTTCTCTCCTAGATTTTCACCAGAAATGAAAATACATAGTCCTATTCAAACAGTCCTTTAAAGTTGCTTTCTAATCTGTGGTATACATGTTTGAGAAATACTCCTCTAGGCCATCTGGGAAGTCTGTTCCTTTCCCTTGAGCTCTGTTGAAGCTGTTGGTTCAAAGTCAGCCCGTTCCAAAATGCCTAAAAAGGTACCTAAAAACAGACTTAAAGGCCTTATGAAGGCTGCCCTTTTAAAGGCCTTACCCTCTGTTTTGTATTTCTGAAGAAGAAATACAACATTAAAGGAATCTAGAGTTTCCTAATACTTCAGTGTGGGAAGTCATTTGGCCCTTATAAGGAAAACTATAATGAAAGGGACAGATTCCACACTAAGCATTGGATATGAGTGGCATGAACGACAGACAGGTCCCAGGTAATATTCATGGACCATTCAAAAGTGTTAAATTAGTGGCTAATGCTAAATGGTGTGTATATGGCCCCTCAGCTAACTCTGAATTTTTGAGTAGTTCCATTTAGAATTTCAAGAGGGATTAAAATTCAGTGGGATAATTCATCTTCCCAGATCTGAGAAGACCAGCTCAGCTTCTCTTAATTGTAATTTAAAATGAAAAAGAAAAAAAAAAAAAAACCAACTTCTAGGATTGAAACTAATTTTGTGATAGAAAGTTCATCACTGCTTTATCTCAAAGTCTTGGCTAACATAGTACTGAAGAAGAGAAGAAAAAGAGAAATACTTATTAACTACCCTCTCCTCCATGCACACATACATATACATGTGGACATCTATAATTGTCATCCAAAGCCAGGAAAATAATACACCAAGATTACAAAAATAAAGCATTTTAATGAAAAACTGTGTTTATCCATCCAAATATGGAATCTGTACTCTAATAACAGGTAAATTTTATTCCTCGAGTGTCAAATAGGTGGAAGATTTGTAACATTGTTATGCAGTGTACTGGCCCATCATGTTACATTATTGAACACTAGTTCTTATTGCTTCAGTGCACCATCTGTTCATAACACTTTCAATAATTGGCTCCCATGGATAATATTAGTGTATAACAGAAAGTAAAGTTTGCTGATAATTCCCCAGGACATTGTTTTAAACAGTAATCTGATCTACAGATAAGAGAATGTCAACATTTAGCAAGTGGGAATAAAGTAGTGTACCTGGCTGGATGCTCCATGCAAAAAGTGATTTTGTCTAATGTGACACCTGAACTAGACCATGTGCATTGGAAAATGGTCAAAATCTAAGATGAAATGTAAGATTTTGATATTTGTGAGAAATTATGTGATTCCATGTTATAAACCTAGTTAAAAAAAAAAAAAAACAAACACAGCAAAGCACATTTGTAGCCATAAAAATTTGTCAGCTGAACAAAAGTTAACAACTTTTAATTGAAGAAAAAGAATGGAGCATGTAAACCATGTCCACAGAAATCACCTTTACTTACAGATGATAGCAAAAATGCAAATATTGATATTCTGCCATGGTAGAAGTGTTTTTATATTTTCTTTGTTATTATGTTAAAATATAACTTTGTTCTTAGCTTAATTAGTTTTTTATTTTCTAGGATCTAGAGGTTTTATGTAGTTCAGTGGTATTCAACAAGAAAGGAGAAGTAAATCTTCATGTGGCTTCAGTCCTATTACCTGAACACTGAATATGTCATTTCGCTTGATTCTATATTCTAAATAGAACAAAAATAGCACAATACTTATCCACAGAACATGCTGTTGCCAAGTTCATTGTCATTATAAAATAGGTGGCCTAGTTTGTGAATAAGAGACAACAAAAATGACATTTTAAATACATATACAACTGCTGCTTCTTAACCAGATGAAACTATTTACCAGAGTACTAAGTGAATCTTCAAGCCTCTGAAGCAACGTGGAATATCATCAAATATAACTAACCGCTCATTCTATAATGTATCTGTTTAAGATCTCAGTCTATATATCCTCAGCAGGGGCAATCTAGGATTCCTTTAAGGTCCAAAATGAGAAACATGGGCAAAAAAAAAAAAAAAA
>VXAL01015088.1:23770-44738 GCA_013399475.1 Chauna torquata
GTCTCAATTATCCTGATCAGTGGGTCCGTTGGATGTAAAGATCAGTTTGAAAGCTCTGATGTTTTTTTTTCAGAAGTAGGAGAGAATTTCACACCTTTCTGAGTGCCATTTGCCTGCAGGTAAAGAACGTCACTGTACCAATTAGAGCCAATTTGAAATGACTGGCCTGCTGTGACATGGAAATGTCAGGCAAGATTTAGCTTGCAGTAAGGAGAAGGTGGAACCCATGCTTGTGTCCAGGTATCTGGGAAGTTTTCGCACATCTGGATTTTCCACAGCCTTTGGATATAGGTTGCCTGACTTTTTTGTTACTGAGGCCTTATTTGGGCCTGGTGAAAATTCACAGGTGTGGGACCTTGGAGAGGATTGTGTTTGCACAAGGTGGTGGAGTGCTTCATGTTGTGGCCAAGGCCGTGCAGCAACATATAGATTTCTTTCTTTCCCCTCCTGGTATAGATCAGCATTGCATCCCCAGTGCACACGCTGTATTTCCTGCAGATTTTTACAGTTAATTTAATACCTGAAGTCTAAATTGAGAGCCAGAATCCACCACCCTCCACCCCCAGCTAGCTCCATTCCCATATTCCCATCTATGTTGTCAACATCAGTGGCAGATCCATTATCTGAGGATCTTGAAGGGTGTATCTAGGCTATAGGGTGTGGGTACTTGGAGTTATCTAGTTTGTTTGTTTGTTTTGACAGGATGCCACCTTCTGTTTGTTCTTCAGATAGAAAGGCAGGCTAATAGGTGGGTAGGCAAAGGCCTATGAGGATGTCAGCTCTGTGACTGTGACACATGTTGTTCTGAGCCCTGAGTATACTGTGTGTGCTCAGTAAGAGTTATGCTCTGCCTTCCTCAATGTACTCATGTCAGATTTCAAAAGAGGAATGCGCTGTCATGGAGCTGACTGAGATAACACCAGTGTTTGGAGCAGTGGGTGTGAAACATCATCTACAGAGCTGGTCACTTCTCTAAAATACAGAGCACATGCTAAAATACCTGAATGCCTGTGCTCTAGCTTGTTGATTTCTGTATTAATCAAGGAGCGCCTGTTTCCTATGTTGGCCTTATAGTCATTATGCTTTTTGTTTTGATATACTTCTATGAAGAATTCAGCACTTTCTCACTTCTGCCTCATCTGTATTCATCCCACCTGATTGTGCTCTTTCCTTTGATGTCCATGAAACACAAAGGGACTGCATATGTTGTCGCTGCATGCTCCTGTACATATACCAATCCCCCATAGGCTCCAGGTGAGGGAGACTAAAACCATGCAGTCAGAGGAAGAAGGTGCTGGAGCAACCTAAAGGCCAAGACTCAAACCCAGGCATTGCCACTCCACCTCATGCCCTGATGAGAGAAAAAGAAAACACACCTTTTTCTCAGAAGGTCTGTTGTGTTTGGAGGGGTGAGATTTTACCTACTGCTTCTGGCAACATCACTTTACGCATTAGACATCCATCTAAGCCAATAATTTAACAGGATCATTGAATGACTGAATGAGCATGTATGTCTCTCATACTGGTATCACCATAAGATCAAGTCACACCATGCCTCCTGTATGGTCAAAGTAGTCAGTAGAGTTTAGGGACCTCCTAAACTTCACTGTTTGTATTAAATGATCTTAGTTAACGTTGTTAACAACAAAGATTCCTCATGCAGATGGAGACACCTGCACTTTAAATACGCAACACTGAATAAGAAGAATCCTGAACTGGTTTATACTAAACCCCGTGGCTTTAAATGGAAAATATTAGGTGAGAAGAAATCAACTTTTCATGATCATCCAGCAACCAAAAATTTAAAGTGGAAGACTCCAGAGAGAACAATGATCTTTAGTTCACATATCTACCAGTATCATATGCTTTACGGAGAAGGTAAGGTACATACAATGCATATATATCTATATCAGAGTGCTATGACTCATATCCATTCCCATTGACTTCAGTGGGAGCAAGAATTACCCAAAGGGGAAAAAAAAAAAAAAAAAAAAAAAAAAAAAAAAAAAANAGTGAAACTGTAATTAAGTAAAAAACTGAGTAAATACTGTTTCTGTTTCTAGAACAATAATGGTCCTTTTAATAATGCAGTATCTTTGGATCATCAAATCCACTTTTGGAAAAGAAAACCTCTTTGGAGCCATTTCAGATGAATGTTGTTAGTCTACTTAGCAATGGGTTTGTCACATTCCCAGCTTATTCACAGGAGAATACATTCTAAAAGGTTGCTGCCTTCATTTGAGCTCATTAAGATTGTATATGCCATTATAGTTACAAAAACTTGTAATTTTGCTTGTTCGTTGGAAAGAAAAATTGGAGATCAACTTGAAAGAATCTCTGACACATTCAGACTGCATTCAGCTACATAAATACATTATTTTATGTATTCACGCCATCAATAACTTGTCTCATTTGTTCTACTTCTACCTACATTTATAGGAAACACCCTCAGCCCAGAACTAACAACTACTACAAATACTACAAATATTACAATTTATTTACACTTTGAGAGCTTGTGCTTAATAGTATAAGCCTTGCCTTTTGTCATAAGGCTCTTATCCTCACCTTGAGCTGTGAGGCCAGACCAAATTAGAACTGCTCAGGGGTACAGCTGTCCTTAATTCAACCTGTTCCCAGAGGCTTGGAAGCAGTTGTACAGAACATAATGGAAGGCAGCAGTATGAACTGATGGGTAAAGAATGCAACAAAGGACCTTAGTCTTTAGTCTCAGTGATGAGAAGGTGGGTTTTTATACCCTGTTATAGATTGGTGATCTTGTTAGACCGAAATATCTTCAAAATATCTAAGTAAAACCAAATCAGCCATTCATTTTTGTAATTTTTCTATCTTTTTCCCGGTCTTTCCTTTAAGAACTGTATGATGTGTGCAATGCAGTGTATGTACATACAGGTATTTAGTGACACCATTCAAACCTACGCGTCCCACCTAGAATGCTATACTGAGATGATAAAGGCCAATCTTTCTTCCATGAGTCCTGAGATTGTACATGATGAAAGGTGGAGAAGGACAGAAAGAAAATATGAAGAAAAAGAGATCACCAAGAGCAAGTGGCTTCCCTAAAGAAAGCTGTTGATAGAGAGAAATTGAACCCAAATCACATGTAACAGAAAAATAAATTTGCAAGGATGGCCTTCTGCCTGTATTAAATCCCAGGGGGATTTTTGTTTTCCATTTATTTCAGTGGAATTGGCATTTCAGAGCATTCAGTCTTCTGACACTGTAATCACCAAGAAATTTCACAGCTAATGGGAATATAATTAAACAAAGTAAGGCATCACCAGTTAACTAGGACTTTGCAAAGATGGACTTGCAAGCTTCTTTTAGAAGGGAGAAACAGAGGGCAGAAAACAGAGACAGCAGAGTAGAAACTTGCATCTACAATAAGATGTGAGCAGTAATGAGATGATGGTAATATTCTTCAACAAATCTCTTGCTGAGCTACAATTCTGTAGGTGGACTAGAAGCTTCTAAGAATTAGCAAACCAATTACAGAGAAAGGAGGAATTATAATTATTTGGCCAAGTGTGGAAAAGAGAGAGAGAGAGAAAGGGAGGAATACATAAAGTTTAAGAAGGAAATCAAGAGTATTTTTGATTTAAAGCTAAGGAAAGAGCATATTTTGAACAAAGAAAAGGACACCATTAATGCAATTACAGCTTTAGAGTCATGTTGTAGACAGAATTGGGCCAGTTGTTACCAGAAAACCAAGCATTAATTATGATTCATTTAAAAAGGGAAATCAAGCTGCTGAAAACTCAGCGAGCCAGCAGAAAGGAAGTAGAGCCTAGTGAAAAAATAGGAAAGGAAAGGTAATCAAAGACCCAGAGAGGACTGCGTGTCTCTCTGTTTCTTCCTTCCACATATTCCCAGACCCAGATCTCCAGGAAGGGACACCTGCTCTGATTGGTACCCATGAGTCACACAAGGGTATGCTCAAACAGTCCTCTTCATGGCAGACATAATGATGGTTTTAAAGTCAAGGGCATCCGTTCGGTGGGAACTGGGTAAAATTGGTCGTGTGTAGCTTAGCATATGAAATAGCAAATGCCTACTACTTCTTTTGGTCTGTGCTTGGTTATAAATAAATTGAATGAACAGCAAAGGCTACATTAAAAGGATAGACCGGACTGCTACTTTAGGAAAAAAAACTTGTTGGTCTTTGCTTTTGTTTGTCTAAAACATGACTCTCTTTAATCATTAGCGTTATCCATGTATTTCCTACTCATTCACGCTACCACACTGAAATCAGATAGAATATGAATTTCTCTTCGTATAATTATAACTCTTTAGACAAGTGTCAATGGAAGCAAAGACAACAAATATCAGTCTGTCAGGTGATATTTTATTTCAGGCCACTATACAGCTAGATTCCCTTTTCTGTCCCAGGGAAATGGAAATAACTTTATTGGTAATGTTTGTGTGTCTTTCCTTCTTCAGTCACTCACAGCTTCTNGAAAAAAAAAAGAGAAAAACAGACAAGAGAAATAGGAAACAGCATTTCAGGATTCAGGGATGGTTTCAGTCTCATACACCTCTGTTCCGCATTGATCAAAAGGCTTGACCAACGTGAGCAGAAGGCAGGCAGAAATCTTGTTACCATAAATTCTTTGTGTAGCATTGTGGGACATCATTTGTGATGTAATCACCAGAAATGATTAGAATTTAGCAGGTTGCAATCATTTATGCTCAGGTGAGCATGATAATTACTTCTCTTTTCATAGGTAAATGCTAATTTGGGTAAGTAAATTACTTTCTTTAAAATCTCCAGCCTATATGTATTCAGATAGTAACTGAAGTCTTTGTTTACTTTCAGCCTTTCATGTGCTGTGGGATCCTGTTTTGCTAGAGAGCAGCTGCTATCATCTGAAAAATAGCCAAAAATGTTCCAGAATGAGAATGAACTCAACTATATGGGAGCCCGGTTGTCTGCGACTATGGTCATGCACCCTTCTAAAAATGACCAGAGGCTCCATGCAGGTTTCATCACTAAGCAGACAACTTTCCTCTTAACCCTTTCCTTTCTTTCATGTACCCTGTGTTCCTTGTGCTCACAAGTGTGTGTGTGCATGCCTACATGAATGGTTTGGCTAAACTTGGGCTCCAATGGTAGAGCAGTGGTAGTACTTCCACTTACAACTCCTCAAAACGCTTAGGGAGGGTTTTTCCCCCTTTATTACTTTTCACAGTGCATAACCTTATGCCAGCAAGATTGACATTTTAGGGTGCTTGTATGGTCTAAATGTTAAGCACCAAATACCTGGGAAATCATAGATTAACTTACCTGAAGCTTCACAAAGAAAGAACTTCATCTATTCCATCCATATTCACCTGACATGTTAACCCTCATGCGGTAGGTGTTGGATGGCTCATGCAGTTACCTACATCAATGTACTCAGGCAGTTGGAGCCCTTAACCTCCTTTCATGCAAACTGTTTCATTAAGTATATTTGTGTTGCTATGGAAATGTAATACCCAGTGCATGAATTGTGTTGGCAAGGAAAAAAATATATGTGCATCCCTTTAAAGTTCCTCAGGGATGTTCATTCCCTTAGGGAGCTTTTGCTGTAACAACATCTCTGAATCCCTTATTGATGTCGTTGAAATCTCTACAGGAATTGCAGGTCTGGACGCTCTCCTCCTGAGCCCCTCTTCCTCTCCACACAATGTTTGTCCTTCCCCCATTTTAGTCTCATATTTGTTTCTGAGAATTGGATCTTCTTGCTAGACTTTTAGAACATGAAATCCATTGACTAAAGCTACTTTACCCTTCGGCACATTTCTTTATTAAAAAAGAAGCACATAATTAGTCTGTGGCAGTGCTTCTTTTCAAAGAAAATTGAGTCAGAGACTTCCAAATGATTTGTTTTCTCACGTTTATCAGACACAGTGAGGATAAGGGGAAAACACAGAAGAACTTGCAGGCACCACCCTTTCATTAACATATCCAAATCTCAGAGTGCGCTCTTGTTCTGTTCCAGCAATAAAAAATTACCATACCTCCAGTCACCCGTGCAGTACACAAAGTATGCGTTATGGGAGAGTGCTTATCTAATATGAACAGAAGTTGATGTAAAATTCTGGAGAAACAGCAACTGACTTGTTTTAGCATAGCACAGAAATTGTATAGATGTGAGCTCGGAATCCAGAAGGCTGCTGAGATGTTAATGTAGAGGCAATGGCAATGAAAGGACTGTGCTGAAGCCTTCAAAACCTAAGATATTTACCTTAATACTTCTGTTTACACATTAGTAATGGAATAGAAACTGAACTCCTTCATTATGGCAACTGCATGCATTTATATTAATGTTTTATCTGTTGAATAGCAGACACCGAAGTAACTTGTCTAAGTTGTTTAAGAATATGCATCAAGCTGTTGGCATAGCCAGGAGTGCCATTTGATAATAACATCATGCTATTGGAGACCCAAGCCTGGACTAACAGTTGTGTAGAAACGTTAAGACATGCTTTCATCAAAGATTTTACGCTGATATTGTTATCTAACTAAAGGTACTTAAACATTAGGACCTGGCGAGGATCAAAGGAGCAATGATAGGTGTAGGAACACTAGTAACCTAATTAGTGAAAACCTAATGAGAGAAGAAGGATTAAACCATTGTCCTGCTGGATAACCCATCAGGAGGAGTCAAGCAAAGACACTCCCTCCCCAGGAAGAGAGGCTATTGCCTAAAGGGGTTAACAACTTGGGAAAATGCTGCTTTATCCAAAGTTTCCTGAAAATATACTGAAATACTGTTATTTCTAAAATTTGTAATCAACTTCATCAAAGAGTACTAGCTGACTGTGATGAAATAAAGTTTAATATATGGTTGGATCTTTCCCCGCACCAAGCAGTGAATACTCAGCACTTTTGATACATGGCTTGTAGTTCACTCAGGGATGAAATCTTTTCCCCACCTTCCCTACTTTTAGCTCATAAGGTTATCAGTGGTAAATTTTGGAAGTGGCCAGTGATTCTGAGTTTCCTAGTTTTCTGAAGAGCCTGCCTTGCATCAACAGACTCTCTTCAGCCCAGCAAACTGAACACCTATGTTTCAGTCACTTAGTTAGCCACCTCTTAGGAAAATCTTCTGTTTTGAAGTTGTGTCTACGTAACAACAAATGTACTCACATACAACTCAGGAAGAGACTCAGAAGTTAATTTTCTGTCAGCTGGGACTTCTACATCCCAGTACTGGAGTGACCACATCTATTTAGGATTGGCATTGAATATAAAAGCATGTACTTATGTGTACTGAGCAAAACAATCACCCTTGAAACTGTAATGAACTTTCAATATCTTCACTGTCTCCAGTAGCTACATTAAGCTCTCAAGGGATTACCTGAACAGTAAAGATGAGCATCTGTTTTCATCTCTATTCTGGAGGCAGAATTTGATGGACTGGAGCCTGAATCTGCGTAGATGGTTTAGAGGAAAATTTATGTTTCCCTAAGTCTTTTCCTTGTTCTATATTTTGTTGGTACATACATGCTTTCAAAAATAGAAGCAAAGGCACTCATTTTCTTCATAATATATACGTAAAATATTGTTTAAAAAATAAGATTTTGAGACAATAAACTCAGGACTAGTTTTCTCAAATAGTTTCTCAACAGCTTCTCTCATAAAAGTTTATTCTTAAACATTTAATTTCATATTCTGTAAAGTAGTACATTGTCATAATCACCATTTAATTGATGTTTTAATCCTTCTATTTGCCTGAGTGGCAGTAAAGGGAATGTCAATTAAACACCAATTTTGCTGTGATAATATTTAAAAGCCTTGTAAGAGAAAAAAAAAAAAAAAAAAAAAAAAAGAAAAAAAACCCCTGACATTTCATAGAACTGGCATCTACCTGAAAGTAGAATATTTTACAGTGAAAATACATTTTTGATGCAGTATGCAGTTCTATTCTGCTTAATTACAGTTTTGTTTTGTCTTTTTCCTTTGAATAGAAGATGCCAGGAACCAATCGACTATACCAGGGATTAGGACATGGTCTTATTCTGTGTTGCTTGTCAAATATATGGTTCTATTTTATTGTATATCTATAAGCAAATTTCTTTATTGACCTTTTCAACATATTTTCCATGTATAAAATGGAGAAGAAACTGACCTAGTAATGTCATCTAATGATACATATAAAAGATATATATGTATATATTTTTATAAGCAGCCACTGAATATCGTCCCTGCATTTCACTTTGGCTCACAAATTAAGAAATTCCCATTATAAAATATTTCTGCATTTATATTTATTACAGTTATCTAGTTGTAGTGATATTTGAGAAGAATCATTCTGCATTTGTTCCCTTTCTTGTCTATGGAACATCACGCAATGTTATATAGGTTGTAGTTCAGACCATCCTGAAGCAGATGCTGAGATTTGGTCACTTCTGTTTTATCAAAGGAGATTGAAACCAATTTTCTGTTTGTCCCTGCAAAACATGGAATGAGAAAAGACATGATCAATGACTGAAGAAATGAATGCATAGTTAACTCTGAATGTAGGAGAAGGTTTCTAAATCTAAGACCAATGTTGTCCTGGAACAGCCTCTAAATATAACAGGGATGCAGAATATCCAACTGAGGTGGAGCTCTGTCCTCTGTTGTGGCCACTCTGCATCCTTTGTCCTGATTAAGTTAAAAGGCTATCATGGGAGTGTTTGGGTATGACAAAGGCAGTCATAGCGAGAAAATAATGACACTAGTGGTTTACATAAAGACTAGTACTGCCTCTGGACAAACTCTTGATGGTGGGAGCAACTGTGGCCCTGTCTACAGTTAAGTCATTTTTCCTCTTTTAGATGATGATAGTGACTGACAACACACTTTGAACTATAGAACATATATGGGCAAAGGAGGATGAAAGAAAATGAAATTGGAGAAAAGGAAGTGAAAGAAGATAGCTCCTACTATGAATACCTGCATCTCAGCAGGATTACTTTGACCTGTCTCTGAAAGTCCAACTTGAGTTTCCCCAATTTACTTAACGTACCATTATTATTTCATTCTGTCCTTCACCCATCAAGATTTCTCTTGGCAGATCTTCAGTTGAAGGTAAGACTTTAGAACAGAGCTCCTCCTTCATGAAAGATGATTTCCAGAGCTCCTTCCTTTGACTTTCTTTAAAAAGCTTCTCTCTGCAAGATTTACTTATTTATTTTATTTAGTGAAAATTCTGTAGCTCGCCACAACAAACAAACAAGCAAGAGAAAAAGAAAAAAAAAAAAAAAAGCAGTGTTGGGAGAAGCACATATAGGACCGAGGAAGTAATGGAGGAGAGAAAAGTGCATTGTCCAGCTGCCTATCATAGGGGACACAGACAAGCAGACCTTTAGGGTAGACTGTTGCCTCTACTTTGCATTCTAAAGAAAAATGGCTGTCTTAGATGTAAAGGATGCAAGAAACAAGGAAATGGTTCACTCTGAGCTATAGCTCTCTGTATGTGCAACATTCCACTTGAGCTTTTGAGATCCCTAAGCTTTACATGCAGCTAGAGACAATGTACAGGTGGGAGAAAAGAAAGAAAAGAAAAGAAAAGAAAAGAAAAGAAAAGAAAAGAAAAGAAAAGAAAAGAAAAGAAAAGAAAAGAAAAGAAAAGAAAAGAAAAGAAAAGAAAAGAAAGTTAGGAATGTATTCATAGGGTGGTTTCAAAGATGGAACTGATAATGGCTCTGGAGAAGGGTAAAAAGATATTGCTTCACTTAACTTTGGGTCATCCAGTGACTCAAGAAGTTGCAAATTGCATTGAATCATTGAATCATAAAATCATACAGTCATAGAATCGTTTAGGTTGGAAAAGACCTCGAAGATCATCTAGTCCAACTGTTAACCTAGCACTGCCAAGTCTACCACTAAACCACATCCCTAAGCAGCACATCTACCTGTCTTTTGAAGACCTCCAGGGATGGGTACTCAACTACTTCCCCGGGCAGCCTGTTCCAATACTTCACAACCTTTTCTACGAAGAAATTTTTCCTAATATCCAACCTAAACCTCCCCAGTGCAACTTGAGGCCATTTCCTTTTTTCTTATCGCTTGTTGCCTGGAAGAAGAGAGCGACCCCCACCTCACTACAGCCTCCTTTAAAGTAATTGTAGAGTACGATAAGGTCTCCCCTGAGCCTCCTTTTCTCCAGGCTAAACAACTCCAGCTCCCTCAGCTGCTCCTCATAAGACTTGTTCTCCAGACCCTTCACCAGCTTTGTTGCCCTTCTTTGGACACACTCCAGCACCTTAAAGTCCTTCTTGTAGTGAGGGGCCCAAAACTGAACACAGTACTCGAGGTGCAGCCTCACCAGAGCCGAGTACAGGGGGACAATCACTTCCCTAGTCCTGCTGGCCACACTCTTTCTGATACAAGCCAGGACGCTGTTGGCCTTCCTGGCCACCTGGGCACACTGCTGGCTCACATTCAGCTGGATGTTGACCAATATCCCCAGGTCCTTTTCTGCCAGGCAGCTTTCCAGCCACTCTTCCCCCAGCCTGTAGCATTGCATGGGCTTGTTGTGCCCCAAGTGCAGGACCCAGCACTTAGCCTTGGCCAATTGGTCCAGCCTATCCAGATCCCTCTGTAGAGCCTTCCTGCCCTCGAGCAGATCGACACTCCCACCCAATTTGGTGTCATATGCAAACTTACTGAGGGTTAACTCAATCCCCTCGTCCAGATCATTGATAAAGATATTGAAGAGAACTGGCTCCAGCACTGAGCCCTGAGGACACCACTAGTGACCAACCTCCAACTGGATTTAACTCCATTCACCACAACTCTTTGGGCCCGGCCACCCAGCCAGTTTTTAACCCAGAGAAGCGTTTGCCTGTCCAAGCCATGAGCAGCCAGCTTCTCCAGGAGAATGCTGTGGGAAACAGTGTCAAAAGCGTTACTGAAGTCTGGGTAGACCACATGCACAGCCTTCCCCTCATCCACTGAGCTCATCACCCTGTCGTAGAAGGAGATCAGGTTAGTCAAGCAGGACCTGCCTTCCATAAACGCATGCTGAATGGGCCTGATCACCTGGTTGTCCTGTATGTGCCATGCGATAGCACTCAAGATGATCTACTCCATAAATTGAGATGGGACACTGAACACTCATTACTTCGAAAACTTTAAACATTTCGTTTTCTGCTTATGGAAGAAGTCTTGATCCAAGATCCTTGCAAATTATAAAATGAAAACAAGCAAATAGTTGTGCTCTCTTTTTGAAACAAAGATCATTTACCAAAATGGGAAAATGAAGTTTTTCATATTTGTGGTTATATCTCAACCTTTTACTTTATTTTTTTTTTGTTTGTTTCTGAATGTATACTGCTCTCAGCAAAAAAGTAATGTATATAATATCTTCCTTTTCAAACTGTACTTAAAGCTTTTGATAGATTTTGCTAACAAAAGTTGTATTATTTAACCAATATATACTTATTTTTTAATAGTCATCTTGAATATCCCTCTCTCTTGAATGAATACTATAAAGCCTATTGCTAACAGTAGGTCTGCAAATCTATAACTAGGCTGACCATGGGATGCATCTAATCTAGTGGTTCTTCCTTTCATATTTGTTGCAAGCTATTTTTTCCTGTATCTAAATTCCCAACATCAAGGTGGATCAGTAAAAGCTTCCTGATTTAAAAGATCAATTACTGTTAATGGTGTTTATACACCATTTTAATGGTTTTATAGCTGTTTATTCTTTGCAGTTAGCTTTTGTCATTGCCCTTGAAATGCACTGGTACTAGTCTTTGAAGATCCCCTGTGTGCCCAGCAGCCATAATGAGAATAAGAAGCTGGGTGGTGTGTTTTTTTTTTCATTTGGTTGTTTGTTTGCTTGGTTGGTTGGTTAGTTGTTTTTTTTTTGTTGTTGGAGTGGGGGGCGGGGTTTTGTGTGGGTGTGTGTGGGTTTGGTTTTTGTTTTTGTTTTCCCACGGTGAGATATATGTAATTTAAACTACATCATTCTTGGCAAAAATAGACAAAACTTCGATTTTTTTTACATAGGAGAACATACAGGATGTAGTACTTTGCTCAAGTCACTTGCCTCCCTTCTTTTCTCATATTTCTTCTTTCATATCCTGCACTCCCTGAATCATACAGCAAATAAATAGTAATAATACCAATAACGAAATCAAGAGGCAGCTCTCTGCAAAAATGATCCAAATTTCTCCCACACACCACTGCCTACTCTTACCCTCCCGTCACTCCAATAAACAATGTCGATCTCTTTATATAAGCAAAGCCTTGTATCTCAGGAAATAGCATGGCTTCTAAAAATCAGCTGAGCTACTTACAGCAAAGTGGATTTGACTTTATCACTAAATCGTAAAAAAGCAGGATTAAGGATTGTTTCCTTTTCAATTTCTCAGGCTTGTGCCTCAAAGCAGGGTAGGAGCCTGCCATAAAGCATGGCTTCAGCTCTGAAAGCTAATCCCTTTCTTTTGTGCAGTGGTTGGGAATGGTTTTTTCCTCCGCTCTGAGATACTGCACTGCATTTACCCATCTCTGCCGGTGTTGCTAAACAAGTTTTGTTCCTCCTCTCATCCCTCACTGTATTGATAGGATTCTTGTCCTTCACTTGCTTCATTAGGAATCAGATAAGCTCAGTCGGGATAGCTTCCTTTAGAGAAAAGAAGACCTTCCTAGTGAACAAAGTAAGGAAATTCTGTAATTCTGCAGTTGTGCTCCCGAGCAGGAGTTTGTGGGATGCAGTGGCAAACAGGGGAAGGACAGCCATTAGGGCCATTCAGAGCAAGCAGACATCAAAGCCTCCCTGCACACACGCACGCTCTCTGAGCCAGAGCGAGCTGTTAGCTATCTCAGCTTCATGTATTATGCAGACCGTGGAGACTGCTCTTTGATCAGGGGGAAACTGAGCAGAAAAAGCACAGGAAACAGCCCAAGAGGGTTGCTTTGCAAGTGAATAGCTGCCTGCTCTTCTGCAGTTACCTTTCCTTTCAAGGCTCTCCGTTTTGTCTTACCAAGTTTCAAAGGATGGAGAAGAGCAGCTTTGTGCTTGGTTCCAAGCTAAGGCCTCCTGAAAAAAAAAAAAAAAAANAAAAAAAAAAAAAAAAAAGAAGAAGAAGAAGAAGAAGCAGCAAGGAATAAGCAGGAGGCTGAGGCCTTACTTCTGTGAGAGGGGTTAGTTAGCTTTGCTCTTACTTAAGTGTCCTACTTTTTAGCCAACAACATGTGGAAACAGGCACAATATAGAGCAGAAGGAAGCAAAGCAAGGTTTCCTGCAAGAATCACTGTGCACTTTTTGTTGTTGCCCTACCTTGCTGCGTTGCCTGGGCAAACAGTGGGAGGGTAGACGGAAGGGAACAAGTCTCTTTTGAAGGGTGAATTCCTCCCTGTCCTCCTGACATCCCAGCTCTACATTTTCTACTATTGCAAGAGAGCTATTGCAAGGGGAGGACTCCTTCTGTAAAGGAAGATTTCTGTCTTTTGCTCAACACTGCTCTGAAAAAACATATGTAGTCTAAGGACTGTCAAAGTTGGGTCCATTTAAAAGCCATCTCCACTGAGGTGGGTCCATTTAGGGCAGGATAACTTGTAGTTAGATGCCCTAGATGTCTGGTGATCCTAAAAAGCTACAGCAGATAATTGGGCCACTGGTGGGCAACCACGTCTAAATGCTACCTATGTAGTGGCAGTGGCTTACTGTATTATGCTGTTAAATTGTTAAGATAGTGTCTCTCACAGTTTTAGTTGGGACCAGCTAGCATTCTCCAGAAAATTCCCAGGCATCTGGCAAGTTAACATGGGCCGCAGACTATTTCCAAGAAACATATTAGATGCAGACATCTTGTCTTGAAGGCAAGAGAGTTTAATAGTAAAGATAGACCACTCCGTGCCAATAGCCTCAGTCCCAGCACATTTAATTTAATAGTGGGTATATAGCCTTTACATATTTATTCTAAAAAAACTTCAGTTACAAATCTGCAATAATCCAAGAGCAGGGACAAAAAATGAATGCTTCCATCACTCTCCTATCCTTACTATGTGTTTGTGCTCTTTCTTGACTGTTTTCCTTCTACAGTCATACACTTTGTACTTCCATGTCTGCAGTAGCCCAGATTCTTCCAAATGAAGGGTGGTGAGCATCACTACCAAGCTTTGGGGTAGCTTGGGGATTGTCCCTTGGGATGTGGGAGATCTCCAGTAAAAGAGGACCTAGGAGTCAGGTCTTGCCGATCTGAGCTCTCCCTTCCATGTATTTTTGAACAGTGTCTGGCTGAGATGGAGTTAATTTTCTTCTTAGCAGCTCATATGGTGCTTTGTTAGATTTGTGACCAAAACAAATCTGGTAACACACTGTTGTTCTAGCTACTGCTGAACAGTGTTTGCACAGTGTCGAGGCCTTCTCTGTTTCTCACCTTGCTCCCCACTGTATAGACTGGGGGTGTGCAAGAGGTTGGGAGGTGACACAACCAGGCAGATGACTCCAGTTAACCAAAGAGATATTCCATGCCACATAACATCGTGCTCAACAATAAAAAGGGAGAGGAGGGTGTTTTCAGAGTTTAACCATATTTTGCTGTATTAGGTAAATCTTGGCTGGCCAACAGGTGCCCACCCAGACTTACTCCCTCTCTTCGGCAGGAAGAGGGGAGAAAATATCATGAAAAAACTCATGGGTTGAGGACAGGGAGATTGCCCAGTATCTACCATCACAGGTAAAACAAACTCGGCTTGAGGAAGGTTAATCTAATTTATTGTTGATTAATAACAGAGTAGGGCAGTGAGAACTAAAAACAAACAAACAAACAAAAGCCACCTTCCCTCCACCCCCCCTTCTTCCCATACTCAATTCCATCCTGTTTTTTTCTACTTGCTCCCCTCCAGGCAGTGCAGGGGAATGGGGAACGGGGAATGGGTTGCGGTCACTCCATAACACTTCGTCTCTGCTGCTCCTTCATGGTCATTCTCTCTTTCCCTGCTCCAGCGTTGGGTCCCTCCCACAGAATGCTGTCCTTCCCCAAACTNTGTAAGGCATATCTACAGGAAAAAATACTGTGCGTGCTCCCCACTTATTTATATCTTTTAAAGGACTTGGCGGCGTCTTTGCTTGCTGAGAATGGTCCCGCAGCAGATGTCTAATGGCACTTACTGAGGTCCTGGAGACCAAGTTGATAATAACTAAAAAGTGCAATTACAATAATTTTCTCAGAGTGCCACTGGCTAAAATCCTCCACGTTACTGTGCACAGGCTTTTAAGCAATTTCCAATCTGTGCCTCATTACACAGTTAGCAACATGTTCTTTCTCACCCCCAGCCATTTGGATGGATAAGCAGGAGTGGAAGGGCTTTTACTTCAGCACTATTTTCAGGGTTATTTTCCCATTTCATAGTGCTGATGAGGCTTTTCTCTCAAAGACTACAGATTGCATCCTGTTTTGGTCCCAGTGAAGTGAAATCAAACCCAACAAGGTAATTCAATTGCATGTCTAGCACATGAAGGCTGACAGTTTTATCCGGCGTGGTTTGTGCCCTTTCTGAGAGTTCCTTGTCACCTCCTGATCATACTTTGAAATTGTAGGGACTTCAGGGCAAAAACTGCCAGCTGTGTAACTTTTTGTTGCAGCGTTTCACACAATGCGGTCCAAGGGTGGGTGAAATGAGGACAAACTGCATTTCACCAACAGGTGAAATTCCACTGTTGGTAGAGTATTCACTGTACTCTCAGTGGCTCCTTCTGGGCTTAATGTTTGTTAACGGGTTCAAAACTCTGCTCTTTGAGACAGATTTTAATGGTATTGCATGTGTGACAGGGTGGTTAACTACATATTCTCATTTATGGCTGATTCAAAAGGGAAGTTAGACTTTCAAATCACAGGTAAACATTGAAACTTGAAAGTCCAGGGTATCCATGTTAAGTGACAGCTCAATAACCAGGGTTCCAGTGTCCTGGAACCTCAGTAGTACAACTGCTGACAATTAACATTATAGGCAGCATTGCTGCCACTTGTGCCTTGACTTTTTTTTTAGACTAAAGCCAAGCTCTGTAGGTCTTGAAAGGCTTCCCTTCTCCTCAGTTTTCTTATTACTCCATTTATACATTCCTTCATCTCCTTCTTTCAATTTAACTTTTTTGAACATGGATTGGACAAAAGTGGCCAGAGCTGTGCCTTCAGTTTCAAATGAGATTCACTAGTACCTGGAATTATAGAATCATAGAATGGCTTGAGTTGTAAGGACCCTTAAAGATCATCTAGTTCCAACCCCCCTAGTACCTAGTACGACAGATAAGAACTATGACCTTTTCTCTGTCTTTTAAATTAATTGTTGTATTATTTTGCCTTGGCTTTTGTTGACTTCTGTGGAATTTTATATCAGTTTTGTAAGCTTCCGTATCTTTATTCTTAATCCTTCAAACATTGCATACTAATCAGATGCAACAAATTCATCTGTATCTATTCACAGTCACTTCTTTTCCTCTAGGACTCAATTCTGTCCTGTGAAGACATGCACTAAGGTTGTACAGTGTAGCACTCTGTTAGGCAAAGCAGCAGCTCATATCTGCTCCTCCGGTGCATGCCAGCAAGTGCTACCAAGGAGAAGATCCAGTTTCTATACACCCACTGCCTTGTTATTCCCACAGGAAAAAGAGAACATAATGCTGTCACAAAGCTGTTTTTCTCCTGCCTGATTACTCAAGAGAGAGTATTTTGTACATCCATCCTCCTGGACTTTTTATATTGTAATCTCCATAGATTAGAAGCCATCTTCCTTGGTTATCTGTTATCATCCTTTATCTGCTCATTTTTCCTCCCTGCCTTCCTCTCTTCCTCCCTCCCTTTCTTCCTTCCTTCTCTCTGTGTTCCTTTTTTCTTCTGTCAGAATTATCTCAATGGTTCTTTATAGACATGCATGAGCCATGGGCTTGGATGAAAAATCATTAGGTTTTGATCAGCTGCCTGTAATATATGAATACTTGCAACGAGAGGAACTGCAGAAGCAGCCAGATGTTTGGGGTCTGGTTGGCTTCCAAGGCACACCTTATATGTCCTCAGACACCAGCTTATAGGCTTCTAATTGTATTCAAAGGGAAGTCCTCAGGCAGGCCAACAGTATGAGGACCAGTGCCAGCCAGGACTGTTGAACAGACTAGATGCTACAATAATTACATGGCCCTTGTAACAGCAGGGAAGGGACAAAATAGCTGCTTCCTGGCCAAAGGAGCACCCACAGACTATGAAGAGTCATATTCTGCTCTGCTGAAGCAAGCATGCTGTATAATTTAGATCTAGCACTGAAAGACTTATAATCCTCCCTCAAATAACACTTCATTTGTGAGGAGTCCCAGCCAGCTCTGTCAGAAGTGTAGTTACAGCTAAGAATAAAAAAGCCTCAGAAGAGAAAAGATAACATGGACAGTTTGCTATTCATTATGCCACAGTATCATACAAAGTTAACAGCCAGGAAAGCTGAACTGTCCGTTATACAAACACCATGGAGCCCATGCTACAAGATTATCGGGAGACTTCTGCATTTGAGAACTTTAACAGACACAAGCACATTGTCAAAAGCCATCAGTTCCAACAAAGCAAGAGTGGTTTGCTACCTAGCTCCGGTTTGGCTCCAGGACAAAACCATCTTAAAGCGGTCAGAAGGGACAGTAGGTTGGGCTAAGAAACTTCAATAAATGGCTGACAGCACTGACCTTGCTGTGGTGATGGCAGAAGGGGGAGAGATAGGATTTCGGTTTCCATCAGCTTTTCCAACACATAGTAAACATTTTTTTTGTTTACACTGTGGTGAGGAGACTGGGAACCCAGAAATGACAGGTACTTTTAGAATCATTTTTCTCCACATTGTGTTTTGTGTAGTTGTTTGCACTGCCACAACCTGCAAGTAGCACACTGCTCAAGGAGGGTATTATCCGCTTCTGCCATTGGTGAAAACAGAGCAGGTGAACAAAATCTTTGAATTTTGTAGCCTTCTTCTTTACCCTGGAGTAAGAGCCAGCCTCTGTTGAACCCAGACACAATGCAGCAATACAGGACATCAATCTGAGACAAACTCTGGAGTTCAGCTTTTCCTTACAGCTTCTACCTCTTCCAGTTGTCCTCATGGCATATAAATTTTAATTTTGTAGCATCACAAGATTTAAATCCCCTCTCTCTATATATATAGCATAGGTGAAAGTTGTTTTAATGTTCAGATGAGCACAATGACATCTTATTTATTAATGTTGTCTTCTTTCAGAGAAAAAAATGTCTGGATACTAGCAAAACAGGTTAGATGCATTTATATATTTTAAAGGAGGAAAATGAGAGAAACAGGAGAGATCAGAGTCCCCTTATTTGCTTAAGAACTTCAGGAACTACTTAATAAATTTAGACATCATAATGTCAGATATTAATTTCAAAAGCAATAAATAATGATATGAGTTCAGAAAGGTATAAACTTGAATCTGAACTAACATTGAGTAACTCTGGTGCTAAAGAAAAAATTGAGGAGATCAACAAAATGAAACACCAGTTTTTTTGTTGTTTTTTTTTTTGTTTTGTTTGTTTGTTTGTTTGTTTCTGATGGGATCTCCTGTTTACAGAAACAGTAAAAAATTAATGTCTTAGTGAACTCTATCCCCTCCATCAAATTTAGATGAAGCTGGACTCCAGCTGAATTGCTTAGCAGGACAGTATAAGCCTCATTTCCTCAAGAAAATAATCTGCAAAATAGCTGAGGGAATTTTGAAACAATTTTACCCTGAAAGAACAAGTGGAGCATTGATATTTTACACTACCATACTACTCCTTTGGGACTGATTGCAAACCTGTTCCGTGTACATTGGCAATCAGAGGATGTGTTTAATTGATTTCACTTTTCCTTCTTGTCTTGTTCCAAGGAGGGGTACAGGTCAATATTGGCGCTGACTGGGGAACCACCTAAGAATTTCTGTTAAAAGCCTTTAAACTAATATTGCTTCAAGTTTACCCCAGAGAAGATAAATCAGTTGGTTAAAGCACTGAGACTGACACTAGCATTTTCAGGGTCTCTCAATTACTTTTTTTTTTCTTTGTTTGTTTGTTTTGTACTATACTTTTTTCTTTTAGCACTTCAGCCTTACAATGTGTTTTCTTCCTCTGTGAAGGGTGAGCACTGCAGAGGTATCTGAAATAGCTTTGATTAATGTTTCTGAAGCTTTTAAAACCTCTGACAGAATCTTGACTGAGTGCTCTCTATAGAAAGACTATTTACAGTATTCCATATCATTTTCCCCTACTCCATGTATTTGTACATTAGGACTTTAAGGTAGTGGTCTGGCCTCTGATGTCTTATTCTGCTGTTTGCTGTCTCAGTTGGAAAAAGGAGGATGGTACACCTGACCTTTGAGGACACTGCACTTAGTTGGAATATCCTACAAGAATAATATATCAAATAAAAGTTGAGGGAAACAAAGCTTTCTCAGCACAGACATTGTATCACAAACTCTTCTAACAGCCAAAGACCACCTTGTAGAAATTGTACTCGTAGGGTCTGCTTCTTCTGACAGAAGTTGTAGAAGACAGGAATAAAACTGCTAAACCCTCTGGTAGTAATATTCTACCCAATATACTCAGTTCACCCTTGGGGAATTAATACTGATGAGTAATTTATGAGAAAAGCTCTAGAAAGGAGGGCATTCAGCATACGCTGCTGTTGAGGGCAATCCTGAAGAGGGAGGGAGACTTAGAGGTACATTTTGGGCTTTGAGTTTGCTTAATGGGACCTTTACTATGTGGTGGAGACTTTCTTCCAAGACAAGCATCCTAAAATCATAGAATATCTCCAGCTGGAAGGGATCCACAAAGATCATCAAGTCCAACTCCTGGCTCCACACAGGACCATCCAAAAATCCAGCTGTATGTCTGAGAGTATTGTCCAGACTTTTAAATTCTTTTTTCTTTTGCTCTATATTAAGGAGCCAAGACTATCCTAAAGCTTTTTTTTTTTTTTTTTTTTCCCAGGCTAGACCAATTCTGAGTACCTTTCTAGTTATTCAAGCACTATCTAGAAAAAGATGGAGGTATTTTAACACTATCCATGGTACACACATCGTTCTGGCAAACTGACAGATAGATATTACGTATCATGCATCTTGCTCCCACACAATCTTTTTATCACTGACTCTTTGGTGTAGGCACTGTAAGTGTAAGTACGTGAAAAGTCATTATTGTCTCTATAGATCCAAAGTTATTCAAGGGCATTGCAGTATGGGTCAAAGAAAGGTAGAAGAACTGTGACTTGTGTGTTTGTTTCATGACTTGAACATCCTTTTTCCTTTTATTTGTTTATGGGAAAAAAAAAAAAAAAAAGAAAAAAAGAAAGCCTTCCATAGACAGGATGGGGCATTAACTTTTTTAGGTTGGTTGAAGGCAAGATCAGCTGAAAAGAGTCCTTTCACTTCCTCACTGGAGTAGTTCCACCCTAGCTGTTAGATCCCAGGGTAATGCAGAGATTAATGTCTGCACCTGAATCCTCCCTCCTCATTTTAGAGTAAGAGAATGGAAGAGGAATAGCAGTGGTATAGTGTGATCTTGTCATTTACTGAGGAAGCCAGAAGGGCTGAAATAATTCCCACTTTAGTTCTGACATGTTTTCACCTTGGTTTTCATTTCTGGAGCAGAGCTGTTTACGCTTGAGCATGACCCGAGCTAAGGATGCCAGCCCAGTGGTTAGGCAAACAGGCTTGTTCCATCTTGAGCGGAAGAGTCAGTAATATTAAGAAATTTCCAGAATGCTTCAAGATACCTCTAGCTTAGAAAGACCTAAGTGTTTCTAACTGCCATCCTTTTGCATTCATCACAAAAAAAAAAGAGAAGAAAAAAATGCATCCAACACATAGATAGCTGTTGTGATACCTGCATAGAACAGCCAGGAGTATCAGCAACAGCTGATGGTGGCAGAAGAACAAAGAAAAGTTGGCCCAATTGCTGCATCTGTTTTTCCAGAGAGGACCACAATTTTTAACAAATA